>OX352480.1:15569047-16131547 GCA_947093115.1 Brenthis daphne
TTAGTAACAGAATAACAGAAACTCGACTTACGATATGATGTCAGCTCATAAATAAAATTAAACGAATGCCAATTCATCGAAATAAAAGTCACCGTGCGCCTATTTAGCCTATAATGACTTAAAAAACATAAAATACTTAATATGAATGTTTTCAAATATGTTGGGACATTAACACACATCACCATCTAGTTCCATGGAAAGCTACAAGGCTTGTGTTATGGATAACCAGATGGTTGATACACTACACGTATATAACTTTAAATACATATATATTATAAATATAAACATCCATGACTGGATGTCAAACATTCGTGCTCATCACACAAATCAATGCCTTCAGCGGGATTCGAACCTGCGACCGCCAGCACAGCAAGTAGGGTCACTACAAACTGAGCCAAACGTGTCGTCGAATGGTTTTGATGTTTCTACAATGATTCTTAAAAACATTATGTATGTATATATAAAACTTTTTTTATAATCTCTATTACAAAGTGTAAGCTTTGTCAAAAGTGTGTCTATACTAAAGATATTTTTTTCGTTAGTGGATGTATATTATTTCAGGTGGCAAGCGCGTCGTGAGGGCGACCGTGTGATGAGGGCTGGACTAATACCATCAAGGGCCTTACAAGAGGGACGTATTATACACGAACGTCAAGCTGAACCACAAACAATGGATGGTTAGTATGGAAGATAAATCTATAGATTAGTCCTCACATTACTCAGAAACACGTACACATTTGAAAAAGTGCCGATATCTATAGGCACTTATTACAGTAGTGTGTGATACACCCTTATAATTTCGTTTTTTCTTATTTTTGTTTAAAATTGTATATAAACAAGCCTCGTTGTCCTTATCATAAAGAAATAATCGAAATTAGGATGAAATTCTAATTACTCATAAAGTTTCACGCTTTATATTATGTACTAGCACTTAGATTTTACATATTAGTATACTCTTACATTGCAGTTTTTGTATTTTTGGTCAGAAATGAGATATTTTCCCGCGGTAAAAAGTATCCTATATGTTGACCCGGATAACCAGCTATCACCATAAATTTCATCAAAATCCCTCCAGTGGTTTTTCTGTGATGCGGTAACAGACAGACACATAAAAATTCTAAAAACTATAGATTCTGCCTCTGTATCGATAATGTCTATTTCAATAAGATTTTCCAAAAAATATTTAATGTACAGATTTGGCGTATTTAGAATTTTATTTTATGTATAGATGTCAAATATTCGCGTAAATCTAAGAAAGTATTAAAAGAAAAACTAGTTCGAATAAATGTCAATAGAGGACATTACATTTATGGATTGGTTATTAAAGTGGTGTTAAATTAACAAAAAATAAAGAAAAATACATTCCACAAAAGTGTATTATGGTTTTAAAAAATATTCTATGGAAACGAAATAATGCACTCGTAAATCAAATTTGCGTAATTTTACTGATTATATTGTAATATCAGCAATCAGATAATGGGTTTGTGGTGTATATTCACAGATTGTGCTTTTACCTTTTATGAATTGTCACGGTTGAAAATTGTTGAAATCACAGATTTTTTTATTCAAATGCAGGATTAATTTAACAATATTTACCATATGTTAGTTTGCACGTATTTCTAAAATAAAACAGTTTAACTATTTGCGAATCAATGACATCTATAATCTATTCAAACAAACAAAAATAGCTCAAGAGTAGCCCGAATTAGCGCTGTCCAATTTCTTTGTGTGGGATGAGGCATCTGTACTAGTATAGTACTCTGTGATCTGTAATAATACAAAAACACAAGATACACATTTAGCGTCTCAAAAGTGTTCTCAGAAAGAAGTTTACAATTCCAAATTGAATTGCGCTGTACTCAAGTCTTTTTTATTTATTGCTTTTCGGATGACAAAATTTAAATGCAATTTTTGATTTTTATTTATATCATATTTATTAGGAAATGTGTATCTATGTTTTTATAAATCAATGCCATAATTAGACTTGATAGGTTGTATCAATAGAAATTTGAAAACGTATTTTAAAGTATAGAGGTATCACGGTTGTAGCTGATAGTAGCTTTAAGCAAAACAATATATTTTTAATATTTTGTCTGTTCATTTATATGTAAACGAACTTCCTGAGAGCATCAATACAATGTACAATGAGTATCACGGTTATATCATTGAAAAGTGGATATTCACTTAAAAATAGCTATATGACTTTTAAAATGATATAATTAATAACTTAAGTATATTAATACATTATTTTTAGGTAAGCCAGCTCTTTGTAGTCCGTCTCAAGTGAATTCAGATTGTGGACCAAAAACGCCATGTTCACCCACTCCCAATGCCACTGCCCTATTACCATGCAAATCTACACCCAAAGTCAAGAAGATAATATACGATATAAAGGAAAATGACGATTTCGACAGAGAAATGATACCAACATATGAAGAAGTTGCTAGATTGTATCCACGACCGGGTTTTGTGAGGCCGATAGTACTTGTTGGGGCGCCTGGTGTCGGAAGGAATGAATTGCGAAGAAGGCTCATAGCGAGTGATCCAGAGAAATATGTCACGCCTGTTCCTTGTAAGTATGTGCGCGAATATATGATACTGCGAATGTTTGTACTACTCATCAGTTTAATATGTGAATTGTTTTTATTATAAGGCGGTGACATATGAAGAAATATGTTATACTCTAGTTGACCTAGCAGACGTTGTCATGTCCTATTTTCAATAAATTTACTAATAATCTACGATACTTTCTTAGATTAGAGTTCGTACAAAAATTGTATACAAAAATAGTACCTACACTTCTTTCTCTCGAATTTTTGTTTTCCAGACAACTTTTCTCAATTTCTTTTCCCGGAAAACCTTATTCGGAATATTATGAACATTTTGCAAACGTAATACCCAAATCCAACCGTTTACGGTAAATTCGGTAAATTTTATTATCTAGAAAATCATAATCCCGTAATGTGACGATGCTACAATAATCTACACAATATATTCTACATTTCTTAGACCACATTCTTGAGCGACCACAATCAAGTGTTGTGGTCGTGCTGTTGGTTGTGTAGTGCAGATTATGGCATGTAATATAAATAATGTTGATAACTTGCGACCACGGTCGCGTTCGCCTTAGTACAAGGGTGGTTTAACAATAGTGTCATTGGTCATTGCATGATGCTTATTTCGCGAGGAGTTGTATGTGTGATATCATAATCCTAAAAATATAATACCGTCAAACAACACTTAGTATTTTTTACATTTCTATTAACCGTAGTAACACCAAATTAAATCACATTTTTTTTTATTATATTGACGGATTTTTATTTATTTCCTTTAGTAATTCTAATATTATAAAATATTCTCAACTTTCTCTACTTTATGGATCCTTGACTCTCTATATATTTGTATATTTCTATAACGTTACTCTTATACATATGTTATGGTATATAAAAACGACCCTACTTACGACCACCTTATTTTTATATACAGATACTTGATTGAGCCCTGGGATGTAAAATGTATATTATATTGTGAATTATCTTATGAATTATTTCTTTGAATCTTTTGAATTAAACGCTATGTTAGTATTGCGAATGTTATGTTCAGCTCAACATATAATCTCTAAGCCTGAAATTTTCATTAAACTTTCCCCTAAGCATTCTGGGGAAAACAATGTGAAACTTTTATATATAAAATATTGTACAGTAAAACTAAGCCAATGAATTAAAATAATACGTATAATATTTTAGAGTGCGAAGCTTTTAAAATTCTCCGATGGTCCCATACCTTTTCACTCTATCACGTATACCTTATGGACTACTTATATCACTGCTACCAACTGATAATATAAATTACAAAATATTTTTTATATTTCCAAATTGGAAACTTGTTTGTTGATTTATCTTAATTTAACTTTTAGATATACTTTTGTAATTTTTTAATTACTAATTATATTTAATTTTAAACAATTTGTACATATTATAATAAATGTATTACGCCAATGAAACAAAAACTAATAAAATGTGCATCAATACATAGTTTAAATTTGTGAACAATATGTATATAATTTAAATTTATGAGTTAGCTTTTTTTTGTTTTCTTTGTGATTTGTTTAGCTAATTTTACTTTAGATAATTAGTTAATAGCTTATTTTTTTTTGCGAATGACTTAATTAGCAATTCATGGACCAATGGTATTTTTCCCATTAACACTATATAAAATGAAAACATCAAGAATTGTATTAAAACAAATTTATTTTTAGTTCATTCCTTTAATCTAGATATCCTTACGTCCACGTACTATAGTATATTGTCTTTAATAGCGAATAAATTCATTAGAATATAGGCATTGTCGAAATATTATTTTAATAGGATTTGCTCACGTATGCTCGCAAGAAAGTCTGTCTATCCCAAATATTCATAGCGAAAACATTATGTATGTAAAAATGTCAATATAGCTGCGCTGCGCGTTATGTTATGTGTTTTTTTAAATGATGTATCAAAGCTTCCTGTAATACGTATTTTATTACATATGTACTGAATTACCAATGCAGATGGAAAATGTAATTAGAAATGGTGGCTTTGGAGCTTTATTTTTTAAATAATAATTCTGACAGTTATAAAAACATGTAAAATGTTATAATGGATTTTGTTATTTGCGGCCTATACCGCCATTTTAAAGCCATTTATAATCTTTATGTGCACGAATTATGTGTATAACCACTACTACGAATTATAATTTATGAGACTCGATAATATTTATCATTAATATTTTGTTCACATTGCTTAATATAAAAGTACATCAAAAAGTAGATTGAAGGAAATCTACAATGTTGACTACATAAATCATAACAGAAAACAACTTTTAAAATATCGTAAGGTCAAATATGACTCATGCCGTTCATGCCTACACTTAAAAGGCTTACGCAGTAAGCTAATAAAATTTGTGCTCAAACATTAAGTAACAATTATATTTTAATTCGATTTATCTATTAAAGTAATAAAATTGTTATTTAAGAATATTTATATAAAATTTTTTGGGGATTTAGAGCATGTAATATCCCTAATATTGTACAAGCCACCCATTGCGCGATTTATAGTCTTGCTGCAGGTAAAAATAAAAGTTGTCTCTAACCTATGATAATAATACAGGACCAACGTGATTTTTAAAGAGTGAAGGTGTATATTTTTGTGAATGTTATGAGATTTTCGCATATTTTATTACTCGATTTCGATATTTTAGTTTTTCTAGGAGTGGCTATATTATATCGAGGGTGACTTCAAATAAAAATTGAGATAAGGGTCTATCCATTTTATTATCCAAACCAAAATCTTTTACGGAGAGAGTTCGAGACTTTGAACCGAACTCGTACACATTGTTGTAGAAACCGATAAAAACAAATGAAATATATAAAAAAGCTGGTGAAGTTAGTACTTTGGAATTTTTTAGGGTCATTGTACCCAATTTATTATACGTAGAATATTTAAATCAAACTGTTTAAATTCAAACAACTTCAATTGAAGATGGACAAAAATGTTTAATTGACGACTTAACCAATTTAATTTATTCAGGCTATATTTAACATACTATATATCTTTAAGGTATGGATATCTAGATATGTTTGTATGTTCTGTATGCTACTTCTGTGTGGGTTAGATGATACCAAAAGATTACAGAAAAGGGATTTTGCAGGTACCATAACAGTTTACATTATTTTATTTTTTCTCTCTACGATATGCAAAAAGCTTATGGGAACCGTTTTGTAACATAATGTTCATGTTAAGTTACCTATCTGGTAAAATAAAATAAAATAAAACAAAATAAAATGAAATAAAAAGGTAAAATTTGGGGTAATTTTGATGATTTAATATCGCTATTTTTAAATAACATATTTGAAATTTCTTTCTCATTAATTTAATTTTAGATTCTATTTAGATATTTGCATTATCTACGATCTAAGTTTAAGTTTCTACTTAATATTATTAGACTTTTATAGTATACATAATAATATATTGAAATCTTCAAAAAATCTTCCTACAATACTACCATCGTTGCCAAATCTAACACTGACAAATTTTTTTTTTTTATTCCGATTTATTTACAACTATTTGTAATTTGAATTGAATTCTTTTGTTTTCCTTTTTCGAGTTTACAATTGCCTATGATTTTTTTATTATTCACATTGTAATTGATCCGATGCACACTTGAGATCTATTTTCTTTATCAAGGAAACATTCTTCTCCGTAGTCACAGTCTTAACAAAGTAGTCATGGTCATCATTGTAGGTGTTGTAACCCGCTTGACAATTCGCCTCGACCTCTCTATACTCTATAGGAAGTGAGAAAGATGACGATTATGCCATCTGCTGGAAAAAAACATAAACAAATTGATGGTAAACAGTATTAGTATTGCATTATCAACGTTTTTAATGAAATATTTTTTGTTTATTAAAATAAGTGTTTGTGATGTCTTCATCAAAAGTATCTTGCTATATTCGTGGCTGTTCAAATATGCAGTATAAAAATAATACGCAGTTGAAATTTTAGTTTCCCCGAAAGTTCATTGGACACTGCACTTCTGATTAAAAAAAATAATTTTAATTATTGTTTTGTGTTTAATCAATATGATACTACAGTTGGCAGGTATTAGACAAGTTCTAAAAATTTTTTCCATAAATAATAAAAGACTATTATGAAAGTAATAATAATATATTTTAATTTATTAACAGCCTCTTTAAAAATTTACTTAATTTTGAAAATAATAATCAGATTTTTTTTAGTACTTCGAAATTTTTAAACACCTTTAGCTTATTTTTTTTTATTCTGTCAAAGTTTAAAATGCTTTTCAATAAGCTGAAATATTACAAGATTTCTATTATTTTCAATATCAAACAGTTAATTTATAAAAATAATTTTTAACAATTACAATAATAATCACACTGTAAACATTAGAAACACTGGTTTGAGCGACAACAGTGCAGGTTATGACTAATAGCTTATTTTCATCGTCTATTTGAATTACATTTAAAACATGACCTGATTCAGATAATTTTTGGCATCTTTTATCATTTTGACCTACAATCCGAGCATTTTTTATCGGTAAAAAACCGAATTCTACTATTTATTGCATTATTTAATATTTAGGCATAACTAATATTATTTATTACACTGTTTACATCGATATGTTTTTCTTATTTAACACCAGGGCGCTCTACTTTCGACAGAAGTGCTGCCCTCTATAGTTCGGGCACACTCCTTAAAGTATTTGCCTTTCTTGCACAATCAGGCAGTCGGAAGTCTACTGCCGTTCTGACTTGGTTCGTTCACCTGATCCGGTAATCTATCAAGCGCTCTAATGCCCGCTACCCTTGCTTGCACCGCATACACACACAAGCGTTCTATGGCCACATTGTTGCGTCTAAATACGTGCCAAAGTAGCTGAGGAGGTTTCGAGCTTGAACAGTAGAGGAAAGACGCTGTTTGATGTTGAAGTAATCATTAATCCACAAGTAGTTTACTCACTCAAATAAGTACTTACGACGTTGTTTAGAGCCATTAAGCAAATTCTGTAAAGTGACATCGACTGTACATTCAGTTTTGTTAATATTTATGTAACACTTTTTTTGCTTAGGTTCTACTTTTATAGGTTGCATATAGAATTAATTTCATTAATTTAAAAGTTACAAATTACTATCGTTAGATATTATATAAATATGACTTTTCTCGGTATAGTTTGGGTTATAAGAGTATAAACTCTTCAAGACTAGAATTTTAAATGCTCTCTGCCATTCAATTTTGAAACCATGCCTTCTGTACAGCATGGCGTGAAATGATCTTGTAATTTTCTACTCGCTATAAATTAATGATTTTTAAGTTTCTGATTTCCAAATCCAACCAAAATATTGGACAGAATTAAACAAAAATAATCTTACCTCTTCTTTACCGACATACTTTCTTGGCCAGCTTTAGGTATATTTCGTCAGTGTAAGTCAGTTTCCGTTGTCAGTTTTTCGTTGAATGCTTTCTTTTAATTGTAAAATTTTAATGCTTTAAAATTATCCAAAGGAATTGTAAGATGTTGTGTTTATGGTATCATTTCTTATGATACACTAAGTAAAATATATTGGCAATGCCTGGTTTTCATTTAAAATTATGGGAAAAGTGTCAATTTAATGTTAAAATTGTTAGGGATCGATCTTTATCACCGATCTTCAAAAAGTTGCTATAATTAACACCTAACTTATTTTTGCGCACGTTAGATGTGGTTGTTTGATTCAAGAGATAAAATATCCAGTTCATCGTAATACACCCTTATATAGGCCTCGTATCCATATCCATACTAATATTATAAATGTAAAAGTTTGTGAGGATGAATGGATGAATGTTTGTTAATATTTCGCGCAAGAACGGCTGAACGGAGCTGGATGAAATTTAGCTCAGAGATATATTGAACGAAGAATTTTTGTATTATTTATACATAGATTTAACATGAAAGTTATAAAGCCTAGAATTGAATTTAAGAAAACATAACCAATTAATTTTATTTTAAATTGTTAAATAAATTGCTCCTTCCGCATATTATTTTATAGAACTTGTTTACTTTACTCCTGATCATATTGAATCAAGTAGTTCCTTACATAATTTATTCCTTTACAACTTTTAACTAACGAGAAATAATGAAATCATATAATTCTACAATAAATAAATAATAATAAATGGACCTTTAATTGACTAACTTAATTTATTTATGGATATACTATTATAATATATAAGTATGCAAACGCCTCTATGACAGTCCCTCGAAACTCGAGGACCCATCCAATTGCAGCCAGGAGTACGATGCATGCTTCATTGGAAGATGTCTCTAAGATCCTGGATTGGACTGGAATGGTCTCACCTTCGGTTTGCCGACGATGATGTTCTCCTAGCCGATTCCGGCTACGGCGGCCAATCTCATTGAGACTAGCCAACTGCGCAGGGGATATTATAGCACAAGTGTACGCGCAGACACAAGTGCACTCTCTATTCCTGTCACTCTCATACTCCGGTGGGACGACTGCTCGACAGGACCAGTGAGAGTTAAGGCGCAAGACCGACGGCTTTACGTGCTCTCCGAGGCACAGCGATGAAACACCGCCAACTTCCCAACTCCGGGCTGTTACTGAGGCTTACTATACAGAAAGACTCAATAACTAAACTTGGCACGACCCGGGACTCGAACCCAGGACCTCCGAGTGTGCAGCCGTACATGCTAGCCACTACACCACCGAGGCAATTAAACCGATAAAGTACGCCGACGATAAAGTAGTTATGACTGAGAGCTTAGTCATAATGCTCAATAACCTCAATGGAGTCTCCGAACGAGTTGGTATAAAAATAAACATGGATAAAACGAAAATTAGGTCAAATGTCCATGTTGCAACCACTCCAGTTTCTATCGGTGATTCTATGCTCGAATTTGTAGTCAAGCATGTATACCTGGGACAAACTGTTCAGCTAGGTAGGTACAACTTCGAGAAAGAGGTCAATCGACGGATCAAATTCGGATGGGCAGCCTTCGGGAAGCTACGCAACATCTTCTCGTCTCAGTGTGTCGCCTGTAATGATATACGGCACAAAGACGTAGAAGAAAGAAGAAGATAGCTCAAGGTCACACAGAGAGCAATGGAAAGGGCTATGCACGGGGTTTCCCTGCGAGATCGCATCAGGAATGAGGAGATACGCAGAAGTACCAAGGTCATAGACATAGCCCGCGGAATATTCAAGCTCAAGTGGCAGTAGGCGTGGCACATCGCTCGCAGAACGGACGGTCTTTGGGCGCTAAGTTCTCGAGTGACGGCCACGTACCTGAAGGCGAAACGTGGGCAGGCCTCCCACAAGGTGGACCGATGAGTTGGTGAAAGTCGCTTGAGCCCACTACATGCGGATGGCACAAGACCGGTTGTCGTAGAAGTCTTTGGGGAAGCCTATTTTTTTTTATTTCTATTATATTTTGCGGCTATTTGGTGTCACTGCGAACATTTCTGGTCTATTGTGATCGCCGCTATTTGTACTAGAGTGAACCACTAAACCCTGCTGATGTTAAGAATTGCAGGATTTTCTTAGGGTTGCACTCTTTTATTTCATCTAGGCTTGGAAATTGTTTTCCTAGATGAATACTGCGTTTGTGCATGAGCGGTCCACATTCCCACAGAAGATGAAGTGGCGTTTCGTCTGTCTCCCTACAAATTCTGCAGGTTCGCGTTTCGCTCAGCCCCAGGTTGAACATGTGCTTATTTAAGCAGCAGTGTCCAGTAAAAGCCCTTACCAGTATTCGTAAGGTTTTTCTGTTTAGCCCTAGCATAAGATTGTTAAACCTTTTGTCGTAGGCTCTAATTAGTGCCTTGGAGTGACTCATTCCCTTTGATTCAGTCCAAGCCTTGTTCGCAGTCTTGAGACATGCTATCATTAGGGTTCTTTGAGCTAGGCTCTTAGGTATTCCACAGAAGGGCTCAGGGCGATGCTGCATGCCAAGAGCTCCCCTCTCTAGCGAGCTTATCGGCACACTCGTTGCCAATTACCCCTGCATGACCCGGTACCCATCTTAGCACTACTTTGTTACTTTTTGCTAAGAGGTTTAGTCGGTCCATGCACTGCTCCACTAGCTTTGATGAGACTGTGTTTGAGTCCAGCGCTAGTAGTGCAGCTTGGCTATCTGAATATATATAGATAGTTTGATTTGTGTAGTGCTTAGACAGATTAGCTTCTACACATTCTAGAATAGCATAGACTTCTGCTTGGAAAATAGAGGCAAATTGTCCAAGGTGTATGCTTTTGCTGAACCACGGTCGCTCTCCATGTATCCCACAGCCAACCTTTACTTCTACTTTTGAGCCATCTGTGAACCAGATTAGAGATCCGTTTTTATGGATTATCTGGCTTTTAGACCAGTCTTTCCTTGACGGAGATTCAATTGTATAATACTTTACAAATAAGTGCCGAATTAACATGGCATCAGTCGTCATACCAAGTAGCGGCATTTCTTGCAATGAGTCCTGTAGAGTCTTCATTTTTCGTGAGAGCCATTGAGTTCTTCCTTAGATTTTAGCTCTGTGCATACTGGCTTGTGCCTCCTTTTGTATGAATAGGTCTAAAGGTGGCAACCCGAGTAATGCATTTAGTGCCTGACCAGGGCACGTAGACATGGCTCCTGTGGTCATTAGACAGGCTGTTCTTTGTAGGCTGTCTAGTTTTTGAATGGCTGTCGTCTGCTTGGCCTTATTGGACCAGGCTACCGATGCATAGGTGATAATTGGCCTCACAATAGCAGTGTAAGTCCAAAGTGTGTTTTTGGGACTTAGCCCCCAATTACTACCTAACTGATTTGCGTGTAAAAAGGTGATTTGTTTGCCATTAAGCTTTGGCATGTGCCATTAAGCTTTGGCATGTGGACGTATTTGGCCTGTGACTGTGGTTATTTATAAATGTTGAAAGCCTGAGTAAGATTCAAATGTATAAAAAAGTTCAAAAAATCCAAGGAATTAATCGAAATCATTAGTGTTGTAGGTACCTAACAATGATGATTGTTTCAATAAAATGTAAAAAAAAAACGCAGATAGTTTTACACTAAGAAAAATAGCAAAAAGTAAGTATAATGTACCTTTTAATGTACACCACAAAATAGTTGAAGAGTTGCGCTAATTGAAAAAAATGAGTGATTTCGTGACTGTGAATAGTTGAGGAATGAGGCTTCAATATAACCTCAGTATAATAGCCCTTATTACTTTTTCCAGTTGCCCAGATACCCATAGGTCATACTATCTTACCCGGAGAATAAGTAGAGATGGTCACATGTTCACATTGTATGATGACCGTTTACCGACATTTATTATATTTTAGATATAATTCATATTTGTCGTAGTGGTCTGTGTTGCAGTGCATTTTTTTTGATATATCTTGTGGGAAGCACGCAAGTTATTACAAAGATGTATAAGCTAAAGAGCTTTAGATGTCGTAAAAACTATGGCCGTCTAGCTCTGGAATCGTGCCGTAAAGACGTACACGTGTAGCAGCTGCTATTATAATTTTGTTGACAAACAAAAAAAACGATCAAGTTGGTTTCGATCTTGGAGTTTACGTAGACTTAATAAGCATGGTGCATGCCTTAAATTATTATTATAGACACTTTTGCTCGGGTCTACCCCTAAGTACGTTTTAAATAGATAAAAATAGTTATTGGCAGTGTACCTTAGGAGGAAGACTTATGCTTTTGCAGATTTTTCTGTAGTCCTTATGAAGACCTAGAATTTTCTAGTACATTGTTTTAATGTACTATATCTTAGGGTTTAACCAGCGTTAGACATGTAAATTTCTAAAAAGGACTCGATAGTACCAGTTATTATTCTCGTGGAAATAAAAGATTTTCCTGTTGTAAAAATGTCCTAAATGTTGACCCGAGTCATACAGATAACTTTTTTAATAACTTTTGTTTTGGTGTATATATACTGTACACAATACGTTACAGTCAATGTTTTCAAAAAATATTTCATATACAGATTTCGTTAAGTTACTGTTTTATTATATTACTAGCATTGCCCGCGGCTCCGCCCGCGGCTCCGCCCGCGTTCAGATGACAAAAAACCAAATCTAGGTTTTACATATTAGTATACTCTTACAATGCAGTTTTCGTATTTTTTCTCAGAAATGAGACATTTTCCCCCGGTAAAAAGTATCCTATGTGTTGACCCGGATACCCAGTCATCACCACACCAAATTTCATCAAAATCACTTAAGTGCTTTTTCTGTGATGCGGTAACAGACAGACAGACAGACAAAAATTCTAAAAACTATAGATTCGGCCTCTGTATCGATAATAATGTTCGTTTCAATATGATTTTCCAAAAAATACACTTGCGTGCAAAAAAATCGGGCCACCTAGAGAAAATGGACAAACTTAAGATATGATATTTTTTTATTAATTTTGTTATTATATATGGGTAACTGTATACCCTAGGTACCTAAATCAATAATCGTTGAATAATTTAAATAAAAATTATTGCTCGAAAATAGAGGAAAATCAAATTTAATGATTTTTCGCGAGTTTGGTATAAAAATGTAAGCCGCAAATTAATGGGAAAATTAAAAGATTTCGATTGGTTTTATGATTTTTAATAATGCGTATTACCGCCTCTATTTTAATTACAGCTTTTATTCGTTTTTTCAGAGATTTGACACACTTTTTTAGATAATCTTGTGTAATAGACTCCCATTCTTCCAATAATGCGCTTTTTAATTCTTGAATGTTGCTCGGGACTACTACGCGACTTCTAACTTTTCTTTTGAGATGTTCCCATACATGCTCTATCGGATTGAGGTCAGGGCTTCGCGCTGGCCAGGCAATAGTAGATACTCCGACCTCTTGAAGACACTGCCTTACTGATGCAGCAGTCTGTGGGCGTGCATTATCTTGTAGAAGCAGAAAATCTTCTCCAAGGAACCCAGTAAAAGGCATCACATGATCTTCTAAAACCTCCGTTATATACCTAGCGGCTGTAAGGGATTCATTTTCTATGAATATAAGCTCGGTTTTCGCTTCGTAACAGAATCCTGCCCAAAACCTAACTGAGCCCCCTCCATATGACACTGTTTCCCGCATAATGCATGGTGCATATCCTTCACCTGGTCGCCGGTAAACAAAATTACGGCACCAAGCCTACTCCCATCTTCCTGGCAGTTTATTAATTCTTTTTTTTTTTGTAAAATGTAGTTGGTAATTGTTTAGAAGTAGTTTTCGATAGTCTGACTTACCCTTCAAAATTGAAGATTATTCTATTCAAAATATTTGTAAGGAATAGAAAAGGTGCTGCCGGGAAAAAGTCCGAAGAGTAAGGTGAATGTGGTAGAATAGATCATGCAAGCTTACGAATTTTCTTGTTGAGTTATCCTGGCTGTTTGTAGTCGCATATTATCGATTAAAAGTATAACGTTTCTGTGAATTGTGGTTCAATAAGGACGAATGTAATCATTATCAAGTCGCTGTTTTCGCGGACGTCATTGGTAACACATTCAACATAGGCTGGGCGACGTGAGCGCAGGTTTGTAGCGATTGGCATGTGATCTTCTTTATTCCGTTCACTCAGATTATGAAGTACCCATACTTCTAACTTGCAGACTCCTTTTTTTCTCTAGGTCGTGGTTAATAGTTGATTGTGATCCACCCTGCTATACTTCATGTTGATTTATGTGAATTTTGCTCCAATGTCGCTTTTCAAAGGTTGTAGTCGAAGTTGGTAGCACGTCCTGCTCTATTAAAATTGCATCTCCAGGATGGAATTTTACAAAGTAATAAATTTTAATGGAATTTTAAAAGAACTAACCGTCCTATGAGATATTAGGTCTTCACCGTATATGCTGTATATATTTTTAGCTGTAGCCTTAGCTTTATTATATTATTGCTTACTGCCTTACATGAAGGCTTATGTACTTTTGGCTCTACATTTCAGATGTTAAGAAAAAATCTTAACGTATCGTGTATCACATAAAAGATGAAAGGCAAACTTAACGGTCACTTATATAATGTAAACAATAACTCTACTGTTGTTTACTGTTTTAGCAAATAATGGCGAGTAAAAACAAATATTAGATTCTACTAATCTGCATCTGAAATTACTTACAAGATGAGTTATTTTTTTAACGTTGGAAAATGCATTTAAGCATACCACCTGCATACATACAGGTGGTTATAATGGGGACTCACCGGCAAAATCAGTACTACCCACTAAAACTCAACAGAACCAACCCCATCTTAATAGGGCGTTGCAGAATCGCTTACGCACTCAACCACGACATCCTGACGGTAAGTCTGCCGAAGCAGACCACGACAACCATGGGGTTGCTCCAAAAGTCCAGGCTATCAGAGAAGTATCAGGAGCAACCCGCATGGCACACCACTTACCGAGGTAGGCAGCCTCCTTGTGCATTTCGTAATTTCTGAGATTCGACATCAGTAAAGGATTGTCTTAAAGCTGCAATTTTTTAATTATTGCAACTTGACATTTTAAATAAAACTATCTTTTCGGATTATGTCGCGGATTTATTTGCATTTTTGTTTCCCGACGTTTCAAATGCTTTACAGCATCCATGGTCACGGGAGAGACTGAGGTGTTACATATCTTGAAGGCATAGTTGTTACAGACAGCCTACCCACAATTAACAAAATGAAAATTGCACCAATTACATTACAATATTTTTTAACTTTAAACATTTTTATAATCTTAATTATAATTGAATATGGAATATTATTTATTTAATTTTTGCTATTATTTTTATAATTATTGCAATTTTAAAAATATTAATTAGTAATCTATATTTAGTGTTGCCATTATTATATTTATAACCATAAAGAAAAATATAAAATGTAGTATTAATTATTTAAGCAA
Source organism: Brenthis daphne (assembly GCA_947093115.1). Lineage (NCBI taxonomy): Eukaryota > Metazoa > Arthropoda > Insecta > Lepidoptera > Nymphalidae > Brenthis > Brenthis daphne. The sequence goes on from OX352480.1 coordinate 15,584,460, forward strand.
TATAATTGTTCTATGTGTAATTTAAAAAAGTTAAAGTTAATTAAGGATAATCATTTTAATTTAGTTTGCTATTATTTAAAACAACTTACTAAGCAACACTATTACTATATACTTTTACAAATGAAAAATGAAAAATAAGCGATTTTTTTATGGCCTAAAAAATGTAATCTTTAATTTTAGAGATACAGATTTTTTTATTGTTAAAAGAAATATAACAATTTGAAGTTTTCAAATTGAAATTTCAAGACTTAAAAATTAGACTTGCAATGAATATTCGGCTACTATTTGGTATTAGGCCTATTCGGCAAATTTTTTCCTATTTGGCCAAATACTGAATATAGAGACATTATTTGGCCGAATACCGAATACTTAAGTAATATGTTTTGTTGTAATCAGATAAATTATTAAAAAATGCAATAACAGGTGGGAAATTCAAAAGTAGTTGAAACGCAACGCCATTATTCAGACCGAATATGACGTCACGATTACCGATTTTGTCACTTTACTAATTGAGTCGTCATTTCTGTGTATATCATACTGTGACGTCACGCCAAGCGTGCGAAATGGCGAGCGGTCAAAGTAACCGTATCGGTATATTTTTTTTATACTAAAATTTAGTTTTTGGGAGCTGGAATTTTTTTTACAATTATATAACGATGTTAAGCTATTGTATAATAAACTGAAAAAAATCATGCATATTTCCTATTGGTAAAATGAAAATATTGATTTATTTTATAAAAACATATTTTTCTTATAATCACTACAGTAGTCATAGGTCATCGTATAATCGTAGGTATAGAATAATCACCTTCTATATTACATAAATTAACAAAAAAACTATCAAATAAAAGTACTTGCATTATCATAATTAAAATTTAGAAGTGGAAGATTATGATGCAAAATACTATTTTTTTTGCATTTTCAGACAGTTGTTTACTGCTAGACAATACCAGCGCATGGCGCATGGCCGTATATACTGTTCATTCAAACTCTATTAAAAATTAATAAATAATTTATTTATTGTTATATTTAGTAAAATTTCCTAAATTTTACGATTGAAAAATTGTTTACTTGGTATATTTCGGCAGGTGTGAATTTATACAGGTATCATTTTTTTTCCAATCCTACGCCATTGTATTGTGTCTCTAAAATTAAAGATTAGATTTTTTTGGCAATTTAAAAAAAAATAGCTTATTTTCCTACTACCTACGATTTTTAAAAAGTTACGTTCATCCCTTAAACTTAAAACTTCTACCTCGGTTAATTTTGAATCGAGAAAAAAAAGTTATGAAACCTTTTTTAAGCTCTACACATTTTTAGTAACACTTTTTTGTCTAATTTTTTTCGAGTAATTAAAGAAATTCGGAAGTCGAAAAAACACTTTTAACCATTTTTTTCAACCCTTACCGGGAGTTGTAAATCCTTTTTACATTAAAACTACATTATATCAAAAATGCAAAGTTGAATGTTAAAATTTTGATTTCAGACCTTATTTTCTTTGTGTGCTAAAGGCTATTTATTATACAATAAATGATTTTATAGAAGATGGCACACCTTGGGAATGAAATGATCGCCTCCAGGCTACCCCAACTTGATAGAAATATTGTAAATTATAATTTTACTTTAAAAAAAAGATAAGTTAATATTGGTCCCGCTGAGTTTCTTTCGCCAGTTCTTCTCAGGTCTGAGGCTTCTTCTTTCCGAACTGGTACTCGTAGTAGACTCATGACGTTCAGTAAAAAATTGTAATAATTTAATGCTGAATAACATATTTTGATTTTATTTGACTGGACTAATTAGTAGGTATAGATAAATATAATTATCTTACATTTTGAAAAAACTGTCAATTTCTTTTTTAAATAATGTTGTCATGTTAAAGAAATTGAACAATTGAACGTCAATCTGTCAACTCTTTATAATTTATATATATATATATATATATATATATATATATACATTAAAAATAAATTATATAAAATGAAGGTTATAAGATACATTTTAATTTTATCTAGGTACTTACAATAGAACTTAGTGAGAACTTTCCAAATTATCTGAATTTCACGTCAAGTCCTAAATAATTTATCTCTTTTTATTTGATACTTTTTGTTTGTTATATACGTATTTATAATTAAATATCTCATATTTTATATAAGGGGATATGTGTTTTCTGGGACTAAAAATATTAAACTAATATGATAATAAGTACTTAAATGACCTTGTCCAAAGGTTGGAACCACAAACGCATGTCCTGAAAGAGATAGCGCATGATGCATTTATTGATTTTTATTGTTAGGGGCCACGCTTCGCCTCTTTAACAATGAGGAGGTATTATTGTACATAAATTATAAATGTAAAATAAAACCAGTTAATCTTGATAACAAATATGATCGTCTTAATTATTAAGTACTTGGGCGACCGAGATTCGCTCGGCGTTTTTGGGTAAAGATATAAAAATTGCGTTTTGCATCTGTATGGAAAAACTTAAAAAGCAAAATCTTATCTGAATACAAAATTTGATCCAAATCGTTAGAGCCGTTTCCGAGATATACGAAATAATTTTTCATACATATGTACAAAAATATCTCATTTCGGTACTTGTAATAACTTATAACTTAAAAAAGTTATATTTGGGACTAAACAGTAAAAAAATGCTTAGATTTCTTATTTAGGTATACGTTGAAATATCAAACTAGTTCCTGCAACATGCCCGCGTATTCGAAATTATTTTTTGATTGATACCGACTTCAAACCTATCAATAGTTAGCACATAAAAATAATAGTGTTTTTAATATTTAAGGTATTAATTAGGTTTGCATAAGAGGTGCATTAAATTAAATTTTTAATGTCGTTTGTTCGTTCGTTGTTATTTTTAAAAATGTCGTAACTGATTAAAGCTAAAATGTAAATAAAAAAAATAATTTACAAAAATGGAAACCCGACTGCGTAAAAATGCGCAGTATACAGGCAGAGTAATATCTATGTATGTACATTTTTATACGAGCTGCGAGACTTCTATGTGTATTTTCTTCCTACGAGTATGTCTCCGACTGCATATATATATATATATATATATATATATATATATATATATATATATATATTTCTTCTTCAACTTGTTCTCATTTTTTTAGTTCGCTTTTTACGCAGTCGGGTTTTACTGGATTTATTCTTGATACATAGGATTATGAGAATAGGAAAATATATTGAAAAAGGAATATATACCTAGTTTTATACTTTATTTTAACCTTTTTTACTTATTGCCCTGTGACCCGTGACATTTAATATTATATGGAATATGTCAAAGTTCACATCACCAACGTTTTACGCCTACTTATGTATCTGTTGCACACATTGCAGCAGCGCGCATGCTTTGAGCCCAGGTAACTTAGGCAACGCCCGCAGGACAGATTGTTATGAGTTATTGATTTTACATCCTTTCCTTTATACCTGTTGGCAAATACTAAAGGTTAAACAGTTAAAATTCAAACCTTATGACGCCTTATAGTTGCGTTATAGTGAAAAATTTGAAAGAATTTCTCAATTATATGTCTTAAATAAAAAATAAATATATGATGATATTCTAAAAGGCAGTTTTTGGCATATTATTGAACCACATTTCTTGAAATTGAATTATCGCACTGAAATTACTAATCTAAAATATCTCCGGAGCACATAGCTAGCTTTAAAAAGAATGAGTGGCCGAAATCCCGATTATGGCAAAATATACGATCAGATTCTTACACTTTTTATCTTCAAGGATCTGCATCATCTGCTTTAATTATGCTTATGGGCGATTTTTAGGGCGATAAAAAACCAACACTACCTTGCCACTGTAATCACTACACAATGATATAAAGTGATCACTAGCTTACAGTTTAAACGGATACGAGATAAAAGTAAGAGACTATTTATCTTGTACCCTATTTATCTTGTATCCTATATTTCTTTTTCTTTTACATATAAAAAAATATTGCAGACGTCCATTCCTTGCTCCACGAGGATGCTATATTTTTATGCTATATAAAACATTCTGATTAAGAAACCAAGCATTAAGAAATAATCATGCATTTCACTAGAATTTTTTAGAATATTTATACTTTCTTCCTCTATCATACAGATATTCTGCATTTTTCTGAATAAAAAATACCTTGAGGTATATGTTTAGTATAATAATCATGCCAATTTACATTAAAACCCATTAAGAAAATTCGCACTTCTATACCCGGGGACACCCTTTTCTAACCCCGGATATAAAGTGCTCATATCTGTCTGAACCGAGCTCCCTGTGACAAATTTTATGGCGGTGGGTTCAAGGGGTTGACCGTGAAAAATAAGAAACAAACATTGAAACACTTTCGTATTTATCTTTGTTTGAAACGTCAATAGCATGACCGAATCTTTACATAGTATAAAATGAAGTCGCTTCCGCTGTCTGTTCGCTTAGATCTTTTAAAAACGGATTTTATACGAATAGTACGATTCAATAGAGTGATTCAAGAGGAAAATTTATGTGTATAATACACGCATATTATAGTACAGAGAAACCGAGAAATTCAAAGATTTGTATTTCACACTAACCGTTAAAACGTACCTAGGGACGAACCCGCGCAAAGCGAGGGTGAGTCGCTAGTGTTTAATAAAATAATAGTATTCATTCATTTTATAGATAGATATTTAGTATCATATTAAATAGTAGTCTGTACCTATTTCAGATCTGTTTAAAATAATAATTATTAATCCCTAATTATAATTAATTAAGAACAAAATGGCGGCAAGGCAGCTTTGCTTTGCCCGGGCTCACTATTTGCGCATGTCTAACATCTAGGTGACCTAGGGTGCTAGGGGAGGCAGTGAAAGAGATAGCAACTTATGCAATTATTGATTTTATGATCTGATATTTCCACTCCTAGGTGCGGCAAGGACTTTGCAAGGACATTTGAATTATTAGAACAACAAGATTTTTGGAATATTTAGTTCTTTGTTAACTTATACTATCACTACTACTACAATAAGCAAAATATTGATATTTTAAAAATGTTAAGTATATAAAAAGGGCTCCAAGAAGCGAATTTATAGTCCAATTATTAAAATTATATACATTTTTTTTGTCTGTAAGACAACGAAGGTCTGACAAGATTTTGTTAATTAACAATCACCTTACTTTTCGAAAAATTAACTTAAAAACTTTTTCCAACGTAACTTTAAAATGATTACCATACACAATAGTTTATTCAAATTTTTAAATTGATATTTATATTTAATACTGTAATAAAATTATTGTACTTTACGCATAAGAAGCGGCGCGCACACACCTCAACGGCTGCTTGGAGCCCTATTTTCAGCGTTAAATTAAAATTATAAATAATAAAGATAAAATTCCGGGAAAAAGACTTTTTCATTGGAAATTTCCTCCTCTTTTAGGATCTTTTTTTATTTCTTCATTATTAATAGTCTTTGAATTATTAGCGAACAACTAAGTACTTTTTTTTCATATTTCTTTGTTTATAATTTTTGCAAGATTTTATGTGCTGGAAAATGGTTTAAACACATTTTTATAGACGTCTTTCCGGATCCAATGAGCTATCGCAATATTTTTAGGTGCTTTATCTTTAATTTTTATTTTCAGCTTGTGATCGATTATAGTTTATATCATCTGGAATAGTGTCTATTATCTACGAGTATATAATAAAATTATCAGTTTTATAAAGCTTTAATGTACAGTTTCCTAAAATTAAAAGTTCTGCATTCTTGATTCTAAACAATTTTATATTTATGTCTATGTTAGGTATAAGAAGGCTTATCAGCCGTAAGGCTTGTGAAGCCATGAAAATTTCAAGAAAAATATTCAAGGTTACTTCTTTAACCTTTAGAAATAAATTGGAAAATTTAACCCTTGACATTTAGTATGCTCACTCCTTTTGGAAATCAATAAACCCTTACCTATCTCCACAGCCTTATTGCGCACAAACCCCACCCAGTCACCCCGGTTTCTAGAACTATCTATAGCACAGCGCAGGCGCGAACTCTAAAGTGACCGTCGTCAAGCCTCCCAGGGCTCATTTTTAGTTCAGTTCTCTTTCGGTTTGGTCGTGCTTTCTTTTCTTCTATTTATTTATTTTATATGCTTAAAGTGTTTTTTTTTAATTTTAATAATTTCAATGATTTTGCTAATCAGATACATCTCGTGCACAAAAACCTAGTGAACAAAATGGAAAAGAATATGTATTTGTGACGCGTGAAAAAATGGAAGAAGATATATCTGAAGGCAAGTTCATAGAGCACGGGGAATATAAAGGAAATCTGTACGGGACTTCAGCGGAAAGTGTGGAAACTATTGTAACTTCAGGTAACTATTTTTAATAAACTTATATTTTTTAATATATAATTGTGATGGTAAAAATATTATTTATATATTTTGTATATTAAGTAATGTATATATTTTAAGTAATATTACCGCGTATAATTCCCCCTTTTCAACTAAAACATAGATTTTGCTTAGCGAAGTGCATCGCGACGAAATGTATTTTTTTTCTACGGACCTTGTATCCGTTCAAAGTGCATATTTTCAAATAATTCATACATTCGTTGTCACACCCCGATATTCAGGGAAAGAGGGGAGAGAAAAGACAGCACGTCTTATAATGATAAAAATATTAGTGACAACGCAGAATTTGCACGTCATCATTAAATAATGGATATTTATCATATTTAATTTAAGTATTTTTGATATATTTTTTTATATTTGTCTTCAAAGGCGATAGTGGTCCATTATCGGAACCACGCCTCCTCACCTCTAACGACTCCCCACCTCTATGCAGATGTATTTGATATATTAACTGCGCATGTCGAGATGGGCACTGCACTTGCAGTTGAGATTGAAACGCGCATGCGAGGCTCTGCACCATTACACATGCGCTTTACTTTGGGATGTAATGCTTCCATAACTAGCATTGCGCATTTTATTGATCGTCGCTATACACTGCGCTGTCGCATGACTTTATAGAGAAATAGGCATCGCGAATATGATACAGTCAACTAGTAGACGTTTACTACAAAAATAATAATTATTGTTTTTAATAATGTTTTTACTTTTGAATATTATAGTTATTATATTTTTGTAATTATTAAAAAAAAACAATTATTACAAAAGCCCCTTTTTTACAGGGCGTGTGTGTATTTTAAGCCCCCACTGGCAAGCCTTAAAGATGTTACGAACGCCGCGCCTAAAACCTCATATCGTATTTATAAAACCACCACCATTAGAAAGACTCATTGAAACTAGGACTGCTGCTAATGCTCGCTCGACTTTTGACAAGGAGTCCTCAAGGGCTTTTACGGTTAGTTTACTTTTATATAGATCATTCTATAATTAACACACTTATTTGCATATATGCAGATACACATACATGTATATATACATGTATGCATGCATTCATGCCTACATACTTCCATGAAAACATGTATCCGTGCATATATGCAGCCATGCATACATGCATACATTCATGCATACATGCAAACATGCATACATGTATTCATACATGCTTGCATAGATGCCTTCATGGGTTCCATGCATACTTGTAAACATGCTCATATGCATCCATGCATACATGCATCTATGTAAACCTGCATTCATGCAAACCTGCATTCATGCAAACCTGCATTTATGCAAACATGCATTCATGCAAACATGCATCCATGCTTACGTATATCCATACATCCATGCACCCATGTCTGCATAGATGCTTTCATGTGTCCATGCATAAGTCCTCGTAACATGCTGACATGCATCTAGGTATCTATGTTTATGCAAATTTGTATGCGCGCATATATGCATACATGCATTCATGTATCCATGCATGCTTATATACATGCATATTTGCATAGTTCATGTTTGCGCATAATACATACTCGTATAATTTTTGACATGAATATGAATATATGCAAAATGATTTGCAGAGCATCCATTCTCCCATATATGAAATTATACGGTAATAAGTTTATTTTTATAATTCACAGGAAGAAGAGTTTGCGGATATTATAAGATCATCGAATAGAATTAACTTTTTGTACGCCTATATGTTTGACGAAGAGATCGTGAACGAAGACTTGGCGACTGCAATCACTCAACTACACAAAATGGCGTGGCGCGTGCAATCCGAGCCGCTCTGGGTGCCGGTGGCTTGGGTGCAATGAGGTGTCTCTGATTTGCAACTTTACAGGCTGTTAGCTTCAATTCTAGTCAAATTGTTTGTTCACATTTTCTTTAGCTAGAATAATTTTGTTAAAAATAATTCTTTTAAAACTTTTATAGAATTCGTATCACGAATTCTGTAATTGTACTCGTTAGCTTTAATTTAGGTTTCGTAATATTATGATTTTACATTTTGGTATTGTACATATGTAGATAGTCTTGCTATTATAATTCAATGTATGTGCCCTTATAGGTTTAGGTATAGGTATTTATTATAGGTAGTTATAGGATATGTATTTCATTCTCTAAGTCGCATCTGTGCGTGTGAGTTGACCAGATAATTTGCCCCTTAAAGTGATAACACTCCCCTTTAAAGTAATAATCTATAAGATTTTACATAATTCCTTGCTGGATTGTCGTAAACAAATTTTGAAGCGTAGTAACTTGGTATATAATGTTAGCTAGAGTAACGCACGATCACAGGCCACGACATTTCGCGGCCGCGCGGCTGTGGAGTTGCTCGTGTTAGTTGGAAATATTTACATGTTATTTCAATTTTTATCATATATAATGTCTCTATATAAACGATCCATTGTTTGGCTAACTTTAGAGTTTACTTGACCAATACAAAACATTGAACTATCGACTATATTGTACCGGTACATTATAAGCTCAATAAGGAGTCATTTCGCCTTAACTCAAACCATACTTCATAGTCAATATTTTGAATCAGCATGTCTTCCTTTGATTAAATAGTTCAATGGTTTGTGTAAATAAATATACTTATCATATAAAATTTTAAACAGATTTACACAATTCGTTTTATATTTGTACTAGGTACATGTTTCAGACGCTGTTTTAACGTGTTTTATGTACTTATTTATAGTCCACACCCGCGTGTGATGCTCCTATATATAATCACATATTACAATGCACTAAGTCGTAAGCGAACCTACTCTGGGCTTTTTAAAGTCACTAAAAGACGTTCTAAAAATCTTGAATATATTAGTCAATAATTAGTACGTAAAGGCGTCATAATACCACGGTGATTATCTCAATGTTTAGTGCTTAATTAGTAGGCTCGATACATGATGGAACTATATATTTAGGTTTTTACCTTTTCTAGTAATACTCTAGTAAAATTCTTATTAATTATGCATATTTTGATATTCACATTATGTCACCAATTTTAGTACATTTTTTTTAATATAGAAGTACATGTTTATTTTTATAATCTATTGTCCTTAATATAGTCATAGATCGGACGATTGTACTGTCGCTTTAAGTAATATTAAGTGAATGTAAATATGAAAAGGTACGTTGAGAATGTTGAAATGAGCAAACTACTTGTGTAAGATTACTAATTAAACATCTAAATAGGTGTATTAGTGATATAAGTTGTACACACGAAATAACGCGAGCATTCAAGTAATAATTAGTTAGTAAAGTGCCGGCACTGCCGCGGTCGACCGACCCGTTAAGCTAGTCACTAGACCTGAACTTTATTCTTTACGTAATATATATTATTATTAATTTATTTCCTTCTAGTAGCAAACATACATAGATACTCTCCAGTCAGTTTATTGTAGTCTATATACTTTTGCAAATGGCGAACGGGATATCACAGAACGTACGTCGTTCTGTGATTATTAGCGGATAACGTGTGCGAAATTGAAAAAATATAATCGTGTTGTTAGTAATCGATTATGATGGTCTTTATATCTCCATGATCTCTTCTTCTTTCTTCCAGTAATTTCAATTTGTTTACTTTCGCACCTATTTTTATTTAGTATTGGAAATCGATGTATTGCTAGGTAAGAAAATAAAATTGTGTATGCGAAATTAAAATCGGTTTCTATAAAACGAAATTTATAAAATGGAATCGGTCGAGTTGAAGTCTTCGTGAATATTAGATTTTCATCAAATGTTTGGTATTATATTTGTTTTTATTGTTGAATTGCTACAAAAAACTTAATTATAACTTTACAAAATGACAAGTCACAATAATTGTGAATCTTAAATTCTTTCGTTAAATTCGTCATAAACAATAATTTTTACATAAATTACATTCGAGAAAAAGATGGAAAGGCACAGCCCTTTTTTTGCTCGACTTGGCGTGGGCACTGTCATGCCTGAGACAAGTGAAAAAAATTAAAAATTTATTTTCAAGAAGGCTTTGACGTACACCGTATAATTGAGATCGTATTTAAAGGATGTGGCTTTTTCTGAAGGTAGGTCTTGTTTTGGGAGGACATTTCTAAGAATTTGAAATGATAGAACGAGACGATGCTTCAGTTGTGTCTATGCATGCTGTGACGCATCCATAGTGTGCCATAACTCAGGTTCATTCAATTGTTTTCCATGTCATCGTCTTGTTTTTGTTTTAAATTAAATAAAGAAATCTGAAGGGCGGATGGTATGACAACTTTAACACCTAATTATTCCACTTGCGCTACTTTCATACTATAAATTCTAGGCATACCCAATGATTTCAAATGAAAGAATGGAACGATGCTCCAGCTATGCCCATGCTGTTACGCATCACAGTGTGCCTATATTTATACCTAACGTCCTTTAAACATTATTTATTTATTATTATATTTAGTTATTTTTATATTTAGTTATTTGTTATTTAATTTATATTTTATCTATACTAATATTATAGATGTAAAGTTTGTGACTTTGTGAGTTTGTGGGTTTGTGAGTTTGTGACGTTGTAGGAGGTAATCTCTGGATCTATTGAACCGATTTTCAAAATTCTTTTACTAATAGAACACGTTCCTCCTGAATGTCATAGGCTATATATTAACCCGAAGAATGAAAAGACTTTTTCATGGTAGTCGGATTTGCAAATTAAGTCGAAGAAAAAATGGTCGAACGAAAACGTTTATATTTAAATCACAATAAGCAGTTTTTTATATTAAAAAATAATTTAAATCGGTAGGTCATGTTTATTGGTCATATTATCAACAATCATGAATTCTTATCAAAATAAGTAAATTTATCGTCTAAAATGTTTAAAACAAAAAACTTTTCCATTTTACTGCATATAATTTGGACAAATGGTTAAAGAGGTAATACGACATACACGTAGGTATGGAACCGCGACCGCGTCGTAACCTATTGAGTGATATTTCTGTATGATGATTTTTTTCATATATAATACGTCAATCTATCTATGATAATATAATAAAGAGGTAAAGTTTATGAGTTTGTGAATTGTGAGCTTGTGATGTTGTAGGGGGTAATCTCTAGATCTACTTAACCGGTTTAGATGAAATTTGGTAAGAAGATAGTTTGAAACCCTGGGAAGGACATACGATACTTTTTATCCCGGTAATTATCCCTTAAGGGGGTGAAAATGGGGATGAAAGTTTGTATGGGGAAGCGAGTGACGAACCCGAGCGAAGCGAGGGTGAGTCGCTAGTTTTCTTTATAAAATTATTTTCTATGAATGTAATAATTTTCGTTATTATTTGTTACATAAACTTACAAATTACTTTTTATGGGCGTGTGATATGGCACACTAATTTTCTATATTCCATTATTTTTGCTGAAACTTACCTCCACCTATATTTCTCTTTTCTGACAGTCAATGTTATGTATATTGTTTGCATTCTTAACATTTCTTGCTACTAGGATAGGTATTCTTAAATTAGATTAGTGTAGTCATTCGTTACAAAAAATACGAAAAATACAAAAAAAAACTAACATTATGTAAGTATAGAATCCAAAGAAATCATGACGGAATAAATGAGTAGATTTGTATATACGTAGTTACGTGCTAGCATAACAGAATAGTCAGCTAAATAAGAGAGTGGAATAAATGACACGTATAGTTCCGTCAAATTGGTTTGTTCGTCATTTGTTTTTATAGTTTAGTCGTGGTGTGTTGAGGAGTTTATTTTCAATAATTGTCTTAAAGTTTTCATAGTGGCTAGGACTGGTGGGAGGTCGCCTGTGCAGGGGCCGTCTGGGTTGGTACCACCATCTTGTTATTTCTATCGTCGAACAACACAACCCCCCCGGAGCTAATTCTTTGTACATGTGTTTCGGTAGAAATGCAAGACAGCCAGAATAATTACGGGGCACAAGAAGCATCACATCGCGGTCTTCAGGGTGACATCGCCCGTATTTCTGCGTTGAAATACCTGCCCCTAGTGTCCTTTGTCACCAGTGGGATGCTAGGCTTGTCACTCCGCGTTTACTTAATTTGAATTATAATATTCGTTTATTCTACTCGCGCAACGTCAAAACTTGTAATCGATACAGGTTTCGTATGCTGAATAGCTAACTACTCGGGCGTCAAGCCGCGACGCAATATTATGGTATTCCGTACCTAAACGAATTTTGTTTTTTTTTTTAATTTTTCAATTTAATTATGATACGTAGTTACGTATTAGGATAATGTATTAGGTAAGAGAGTGGAATAAATGACACGTATAGTTCTATCAAATTGGTTTGTTCCTCATTTGTTTTATCTAAATTTTGAAATAGGGTTTTTAGTTTAGTCGTGATGCTGTGGAAATTATTTTCAATAATTGTCTTAAAGTTTTCATAGGGGCTAGGACTGGTGGGAGGTCGCCTGTGCAGGGGCCGTCTGGGTTGGTACCACCATCTTGTTATTTCTACCGTCGAACAACACAACCCCCCCGGAGCTAATTCTTTATACATGTGTTTCGGTAGAAATGCAAGACAGCCAGAATAATTACGGGGCACAAGAAGCATCACATCGCGGTCTTCAGGGTGACATCGCCCGTATTTCTGCGTTGAAATACCTGCCCCTAGTGTCCTTTGTCACCAGTGGGATGCTAGGCTTGTCACTCCGCGTTTATTTTATTTGAATTATATTATTCGTTTATTCCACTCGCGTGACGTCAAAACGTGTAATCGATACACGTTTCGTATACTAAACAGCTACTCGATCGTCAAGCTGTGACGCACCATAGGTATTCCGTACCTCATATTATGTGAAATTTGGTTATTTAATTTAATTATGAAATATAACACATATTTGTAATATTTATGTATTTTTGTTTTTTTTTAAATCGTTACATCATATATTTCTTAATTTTATTTTTTACAATTTCTTCATTTCGACCCATTTAAATTATGTGCGCTTATGAGGCGCGGAGTACTAAAAGTTATGTTGGTTTTAATTTTTGACTTTTTTATTTACTCTAAAACTTAATAACGTTTTATTAAGTTCGAAAAGGTGAATAGATTTTTGTAAAAAACCAAATAAAAACCAAAAAAAATAAATACGACGCGAATAGTTTAGTACTCGCTAGTTTAGAACTCGTGATCGATTTCATTTGAGAACGTGTTGATTTCTTTTGCATTTCTAATTATGCGCTGTTCTGTTAAATTTGTTAACTATACCAGTAAATTGAACTATTAAAAAAATATTTTATTTCATAAAAAACGCAAGTTAACAATTTTTTTCTTTAATTTTTATTTTTGTTGAAGTATATTAAATAATTAATATTCTTATTAATAGCGAGCGTTGTACGTTGTAAGCCGTGACGAAATATTATGGTATTCCGTACCTCCAAGCTCGCCATCCGCCGCAGAAGGACTGGGCGCCGGAGAGCAGCGCACGATCGCCGCCTCCCCCCCTAGCACGAGCCAGAGGGCGGTCGACTTGGGGAAGTGGGCCGTCCACTAATCTGGCCCGAGTCGGCGCGCGCGGAGTCGTCCGCGTGCCACTCGAGGAGGCCGTCAGGGCTTAGCCCCTGACACCGGGACGGGCCTCAGCAGATTCTCGCCGCTGGGTCTACAGGTGAATCCGGATACCTGTGACCCCAGCCTTGTAGCAACATAGTGGCCTTTCGTCAGGTTTTTAGTGGGTAGGCTGCCGTGCGCTTACCATCTTTGCGCGGCAGGAGCCCCACAAAACCCGTTCCGCTTCCCCAGGTGGACGGGTACCCGGGAACAGGGTTTTCCTGACGTTAAAAAAAAATGGTATTCCGTACCTAATATGTGAATTTTGTTTTTTTTTTAATGTTTAAATTTAATTATGATACGTAGTTACGTATTAGGATAATGTATTAGGTAAGAGAGTGGAATAAATGACACGTATAGTTCTATCAAAATGGTTTGTTCCTCATTTGTTTTATCTAAATTTTGAAATAGGTTTTTTAGTTTAGTCGTGATGCTGTGGAAATTATTTTCAATAATTGTCTTAAAGTTTTCATAGGGGCTAGGACTGGTGGGAGGTCGCCTGTGCAGGGGCCGTCTGGGTTGGTACCACCATCTTGTTATTTCTACCGTCGAACAACACAACCCCCCCGGAGCTAATTCTTTATACATGTGTTTCGGTAGAAATGCAAGACAGCCAGAATAATTACGGGGCACAAGAAGCATCACATCGCGGTCTTCAGGGTGACATCGCCCGTATTTCTGCGTTGAAATACCTGCCCCTAGTGTCCTTTGTCACCAGTGGGATGCTAGGCTTGTCACTCCGCGTTTATTTTATTTGAATTATATTATTCGTTTATTCCACTCGCGTGACGTCAAAACGTGTAATCGATACACGTTTCGTATACTAAACAGCTACTCGATCGTCAAGCGTGACGCACCATAGGTATTCCGTACCTCATATTATGTGAAATTTGGTTATTTAATTTAATTATGAAATATAACACATATTTGTAATATGTATGTATTTTTGTTTTTTTTTAAATCATTACATCATATATTTCTTAATTTTATTTTTTACAATTTCTTCATTTCGACCCATTTAAATTATGTGCGCTTATGAGGTGCGGAGTACTAAAAGTTATGTTGGTTTTAATTTTTGACTTTTTTATTTACTCTAAACCTTAATAACGTTTTATTAAGTTCGAAAAGGTGAATAGATTTTTTTAAAAAAGCTAAATAAAAACCAAAAAAAAAAAATACGACGCGAATAGTTTAGTACTCGCTAGATTAGAACTCGTGATCGATTTCATTTGAGAACGTGTTGATTTCTTTTGCATTTCTAATTATGCGCTGTTCTCTTAAATTTGTTAACTATATCAATAACTTGAGCTATTAAAAAATATTTTATTTCATAAAAAATGTAAGTTCACAATTTTTTTCTTTAATTTTTATTTTTGTTGAAATATATTATGTAAAAATATATTGTTTAAAATATATATTATGTAATTAATATTCTTATTAATAGGGAACGTTGTACCGAGTTTTATTTACGCGCATTTTAGCTTTGTTTCGAAGAACTTAATCGGAAGTCAACGAATTTTACAGCTAAGGTTGCTTTATTTTATCTTATTTACTTGTTATAAAAACGTTTTCATGATTACATTAAATATTATATGCCACATTTGATTATGCATATATACGAATTATGGATATGATAATGATTATGGACATAATGACACACGATAACGGATAACATTTAAACGAATACCTCGAATACTCTTAGTTATTCATATGCGGTTTATGAATAACGGATTACGGAAATTTTCAACTCGTATGCGGATTTTACGATATCGGGCCAATTTATAATTATGTATTAATTTATTATTTATACGATGTATTATTTGAAGCTAATCGAGATATTTCTTTATTTATTCATAAACCCCTTATTCGAGGACATTTCTAACGGATACCACGAAACTGTATTAACGAACTACAGAAATTTAAACGGATTCTACATATGGTTACGCATATACCTACGGTTTACGGTTCTTAAAAACAAATAATACGAACGAAATCGGATTAATCGTAATTAGCGTTTTACTTTATAAAAATCGAAGTTATTCTACGACATTTGTAACGGATACCACGAACCTATACGTAAATTTAAACGGATACTACGTATGGTTACGCATATACCTACGGTTTACAGATCTTAAAAAAGGATAATACGAACGAAATCGGATTAATTTGTAATTGGCGTTTTACTTTATTAATGCGACGTTATTCTACGACAATTCTAACGGATACCACGAACCTATACAGAACATATACCTACGATTTACGGATATTACAAACGGATACTATGAACAAAATCGGATTAATTTGTAATTAGCGTTTTTCTTTATTAAACCAAAGTTATTCGACGACATTACTAACGGATACCACGAACTTATACGGAAATTTAAACGGATACTACGTATGGTTACGCATATACCTACGGTTTACGGATCTTAAAAACGAATAATACGAACGAAGTCGGATTAATTTGTAATTAGCGTTTTACTTTACTGAATCGACTTTATTCTACGACAATTCTAACAGATACCACGAACCTATACAGAAATTTAAACGGATACTACGTATGGTTACGCATATACCTACGATTTACGGATATTACAAACGGCTATTATGAACGAAATCGAATTAATTCGTAATTAGCGCTTTTCTTTATTAAATCGAAGTTATTTGACGACATTTCTATGAGATGTCACGAACCTATAAAACGAACTACGAAAATTTAAACGGATACTACTTATGGTTACGCATATACCTAAGGATATTACAAAAGGATACTACGAACGATATCGGATCAATTCGTAATTCGCGTTTTTCTTGATTAAATCGAATTATTATTTGGAATTTTAGGAAAGTCTAACGAAATAGGAAATTAGAGTACGAGAATATTAGCTATAAGGTCGATCGTAGTTTGAAATACTTTCCTTTGGTCCAGCAAAGGTTTTATTAGTAAATTTAAACTTTTATTTATACTTTTTTTTATTTTATATTCTATTTATACTTTTTTATTGATGGTTCTTTTTTTAGAACTATAGTTTAGTTCTCATCACTTTTCACTTTTTATCAGTGCGTTTTAAATAACATTTTCTTTATTATTATCTTTAAGATGTTCGCTGGGACAAAGGACACCTATGATATTTAAAGGAAAAGCATTTATATGATATTAAATACCGCTAGACGTCAGAGATTTATTTTTATATATACGGAAGTTATATTATATTTAAGGGCTGCATCCCGAAGAGATAATGTTAGCATCTAGTAAGCGTTTAGTAAGTTACTTAAATTAATTATATTCTTGCTACTAAATGATTTAGTATTTTATGTTAAGCGGTATAATTTAACTATATTTAAATATTCTTCTCGAATATTATATTTTGTTATGATTAGAGTAATTTTTATAACTTGCCTTTCTTTCAATAATTTAATTAAAAACAATAGCTTTTTTTTTAATTAGTATTCCATTAATAATCATTTAAGATCTTATTTTCCGTGATAAATAGGATTAATAAAAGACGTTTATAATTGTAGGATAATTAATATTATTAGTATAAGATCACATATAATCACTTCCGTTAGCGCTAGTTAAAATATATCTTTATTACTCATTCTAGGCTAAGTATATATTCCAGATTTTACGGCAGACGAAATTAACCGCAATAAATAACATCTTTTAATGCATGTTTATTAAGTTACTCGGATATTTAATGCAATGCTTTTTGTCATCCGTGCTCAACACATCGTGCCTTTGCTGACAGAATAAATATTAAGACGAATGCACACCGACGTCAATACTGTAGTGACTACTCCGTGGTCCGACATCACCATCAACGGCACCATTGACGGGTGGGAGTTGGTACGTCCGACTGCCATCGGAAACTTTGAAAATGCCCAAAACATCGGCAATGTATCTGACGTTGGTGTGTTTTCAGACTTATTTTGCAATAGCAACAAATGTATGAAAATATTAGTAAATACATATATATGTCGTTAATTTAGGATAAGAACGCTGTAGCACGACAGTTTAGAGGAGGCTTACTTTTGTTTACCAAAATTATCCACATTCATATTTATCAATCTCTTCATCATCTTTTTTCTTCATATTCTCTTATAAATATAATTAATCTATTAATTAATATTCACCGATTGATTCTTCTATATTTAAGGATTTCTTTATAATCGTCCGATCTATGCTCATTCTCATCAAACTATATTATAGCCACTGCCATCATGTATCTACTTAGGCTTTTAGATGCGTACCTAATATTTAAACTTAAAAATAAAATGTCTCTATTTTCTCTATAATAATAATTAATAAATAACTTAGCGTATTTTGAATTAATATATTGTGTAGGTATTTCCAATTTTCCCGAAATCAATGAAAGCTACTATTGCTTATTCCCTTTATGATTTAGAGTATAATGATTTAGTTATTCATTTTAGCAACAGGTTTAGGAGTTGGTTTATGTTACTAGGAATAGAAATTAAGTAAGGCTAGGTTGGGTCAAGAACATTTAGTATTTCGGAGTTTAACGGCGTTATAACGTACCAAATGATTTATGAAAATGATTATTGAAAAAAAAATCCAAAATATAAGGGAAGGAAAGAAAGACCGTGATATTTAACTTTTTTTGACGTTTATGCTAATTATCTTGTTTACATGACTTGTTATTATTAACTCTGCCTTTGAACGTCAATGCTAACTTTTTTATTTAAAACATAATATATACTTTTTTAATAATATGATAACTTTTTAAGTATGTACATCGTAATTATTTAAAAAGTTAAAATATTATTTAAAAAGTGTATAATATTGGGGATTCTATTCTTTCTGCGTTACTATTCTCTATACTTTCTTCCCCAAGAAAAATAATTTCTTAGGGAGTTAGTACTTAGACGATCAATTTCAGTATCGCAGAATGAAAATCTCCTAAATTTGGTTACTATAATAATATCTAGTCTAGCAAATGCTAATAAACGTAATGTACCTACTATGTGCGAATAGTAGCCCACACTCGTCTCTCATAGTTAAGTAACTATTATTAATATAGTTAAAAAACTAATATTGTACCTATATCTAAAATTATTAATTATAAGGCTGGTTCGAAAATAGTCATTCTAAAATATATAAGTCTATAAAAGTATCTAAAGTATTTTATTTATTATGTATAAGAAAAGAAAATCTTTTTGATTCATTCATGAAAAATTAAATTCCTTTTAATAAGAAAATACCACTGTATCGTATTGTAAACTATTGTATTGCTTATGTGAATGCATTTTGAAGTGAAACATAGTAACAATGATTACATTTAGGGTGTACTTTAAAATGACTTTACATGTGTGTAGATGTAATAGACACAGCTGTTCTATCTATGAAGAGTAGCTTAGTGTTAGTATTAACAAATTATTGTGATTGTTTCAAGACGAGGTCAAGATATTGCAATCTACGCAGAGCAAGCTTTTTTGATACGAAGTTGATTCGAATATATTATGTTTGCTTAGAATCGACTCGAATCAGATTTTAGAACAGTTATGTTCTCACAAATTCAACAGCTAGATATTAATAAGATCTGCGCTACTTCTAGGTATATTCAATACTATTAAAATATACTACTCAAAACAAAATAGAGCCCACTTAGTTTTTCTTGTGCAATTTTAAATTATCTAAATTTACACAGGGGTTTTCTTTAATAGATGCTTAAATTTAGGATTTAACAATGGTGTTATCATCATTAACCGTAAAAGTTTTTTTTTATATAATCACGATATTTATATGCAACATGGCAAAAAAGCGTTTATTAAAAACTTTGACCAAAATTATTTAAAAAGTTGTTTTCAGATACATGCCATGCCTCTTTAAGCCAGCAAAATGACTGCTCTAGTCGCTGTTTCCATGTTCATATTACGGCGAGATCCAGGCATATTAATCAGAACTATTACTGAAGTTAAACAAAACAGCCATACGTGACAAGTGTCTACGCAAAGTTTTCCAACAAGCGTAAGAAAATAAGTGATTATTTTCTTACCTACCCTACCACTTTTCATTTCCTATGGTACTTTCAAGTACCTCTGCTGTTTTTGTCTATCCACTTAGAAAAACATTAAAGTTGTCACTTTAAACAATAAATGAGAACTCACTAGAAGATACTAGTCTGCTCTATGGTCTTTCACTTTAAACTACATTGAATAACCTCAGCAGTTAATTATAAACAACTAGCATTGCCCGCGGGTCCGCCCGCATTCAGATGAGCAAAAACCAAATTCTTAGGTTTTACATATTAGTATACTCTTACATTGCAGTTTTTGTATTTTTTCTTAGAAATGAGACAATTTCCCGCGGTAAAAAGTATCCTATATGTTGACCCGGATAACCAGCTATCACCATACTAAATTTCATCAACAACCCTCCTGTGGTCTTTCTGTGATGCGGTCACAGACAGACAGACAAAATTTCTAAAAACTATAGATTCGGCCTCCGTATCGATAATAATGTTTATTTCAATAAGATTTTCCAAAAAATATTTAATGTACAGCTTCGGATTAGTTACAATTTTATTATATGTATAAATTTTTAGCTTATATCGAGGTGGGCTCTATTTTGTAGTTGGATTTCTAAGGAACTTTTAAGGTTAACCTCATTTCGTGGGCGTCGCCGAGTCTTCATAGGTTGCAAGATCTTTTGTTAGCAATAGATGCTCGAGCTCGAGCATATACGACGGCGATAGATGAGTAAAGTTTAAAGCAATTAATGCTGTATTATGCATTATTATTATGAAACATATACCACCGTGGTCTAACTAGTCTTTAAAATAATGTAAGTGAACCTAACTCATGCAATCCGAAGTCTTTCTAAACTGTACTTGCTGTTTTTATTATTAAATAAGCACAATAACATTAGACCATATTATAATAAATATGTTGGAGGAGAGTTATATGTCAGATTTAAATTACTATTACATAGTATATTCATTGTAACAAAATTTAATGGTGACGTGTTTGTTTATTTGTATAATTGAAATCGATGTTTTATTCTCATATTATGATATTATTATAACGTAATTTATATGTATTAGTTACCAGTAGATGTGTGGAAATATAATTTATTAAGAATTTTAATCTGTCTTGTCGTCTTAAATGTACTCATTCCACATTATTTCATAGCTTTTAAATATGCTGCATTGTTAAAATTAAGGTCTAATGCACATTCCTGTCTATTTTTAATTGTGATCTTCACTTGTTACCTATACCTATGTAACTTTGCCTTCATTTTGACTCCACCGCACAACGCGCTCAGTACAAGATTGCATTGTTTGACTTTAATAACGGACAGTATTATTTGTGAAATTGAAAAGTCTGTTTAAAATGATATGATTTTTTATGGTTTTAACTTAATAAATGTTATTGTACTTACATTTAGATTTATCGTCTTTAAAGGCGGTTCTATTGTCGTAGTTAATTGCTATGTAACTCTTCCCTACGTAGATACGAAATCAAACCCATGAATCTATTGCATTTATAGTAGATTAGAATATATTATTTTAATAAATTTAAATTATTTTAATAAATTTTAAAATATTTTGCCATACATTATACGCAATCATAACAAAAGTTTAAATTTATAATTAATATCATATTTCGTGTAAACTGTGTTATAAAACCTATGTAATCACATATGTAACGGTGAAGGATAGGCTTGAAATTATATATTATGAAATTGAATAAAAAAAAACATGTAATAAGATCTTTGGTATGAAAATAAAAAGGAGATATTTTGGACCCGTTACAAATGTGGCGACCATTTATGTTGTGTCACCTGGCTGTTAATAAATCAAATAATAATAGCCTTTCTTTTATTCTATCATTGGTTCTCCCAGTCAAAATTAGGTATGATATATATTTCTAAAAAAATATAATGACTTCAGTATTGGAGCTACAGTATCATTATTACTGCAATCTGAAAATTATTGTGGGAAAAGCTCTTTTTTTCAAATTTCAATTTCGTAGTCTTCCCTAGCAGCTGCATAAGGTGGTAAAAACTTGTATCAAAGGAAAACAGACAGCAAGCACCGCATTCTCCTTTATCTTTCGACGTTGTAAATTAAAACCTGCAATTTAAACAATTATGGTTGGGTAGTTCATATATTATGTATCTGTAAAAGTTCCAATAGTAGTAAAAAAGTACAAAGCATTAAAACTAATATTCACCTGTAGACGATTTGACTGTTTTAGAATCACTTTCTGTAAAATGGTGTCTATATAGCCTACTTGCTGCGCCAGCGGTCGCGGGTTCGAGTCCCGCTGGGGGCATTCATTTGTGTGATGAGCACGAATGTTTGTACTCCAGTCATGGATGTTTATATTTATAATATGTATGTATTTAAAGTTATATATGTATGATGTATCAACTATCTGGTATCCATAACACAAGCCTCGTAGCTTACCGTGGAACTAGATGGTGTTGTGTGTTAATGTCCTGACATATTTATTTATTTATTAAATATAAAAATTATGACTTCGCCAATTTTGATCGTTTTATTGCTTCCGCCCACATTTTTTTTTTAGTTTTTTGTCTTTTAGAAACAAATGATATACATTTTCTTTGCATCCCGACACTGGACAATTTCTCATTTTAATCAAATTTTAAATGAAATGAAAAGGTATTCGTCCACTCTATAGAGCTTTACAATATACTGAGGAATGAGGATCATAGTAATCGCGACATCTGGCGGGAGAAATGGCAAAATTCTTTCCCATTAGGGTATCTTTATGAAGATTAATATGAAAATACGATAGTCAATATGAAATACCTATCTATAAAAATATTATTGTCATTTAACAAAATTGTGACATGTGGCATATGTATTTCAATATCACATTTTTCGTAATACATATAAATGATTCATATAGGATTTACAATAATTATTTTACATATATTTAATTTTAATTTTATCTTGAGCGATGATTATGAAGCGAGGTTACCATTAGAACACGACGAAATAATAGATCTCGTGCTTGGTGAACAGTCAAACAATTCATATAAAGAACGTACTTTACCTTTAAGGAAGATCTCTAAATATTACACTAAAAGCAATGGTAAAAGTTTTTTTTATTATTGTATATCTATTTTAAAAAAGAAGAAGAAGCCTTAAAATTCTTTTTTTTTCTGTCAATAAAAGTCTGTGGACTGTGTTATCAGTCTCAAAGGGTCCTTAAATCTAAAAAAATAATGAAGTAAATAAAACATATAATAAAGTATATATGAAACATATATTTACTTTGTACTCACATAAGTATAAACCTAAACTTTAAATGTATGGACCTGGACATTTAATTAATAGCTTAAAAGATCGATTAAATTAAAATAGATAAAATGAATATTTATAATACATAAAGCATAGTAGTACTTAAGTATTGTTTTTAAAATATTCTATTTTAGATAAAAATAATAATTTACTCATGAAGCGTAAGTTATGGAGTCGATGGGGCAAATGGGGGGAATGTTCAGTGACATGTGGGGAAGGCACGATATCGCGCCGGCGTCATTGCGTCTCAGGGAGATGCGCTCCCGGGGAGTTTGAAGAGCAAAGAAGGCCCTGTAGCCGTCCACCATGCATGATGTCTTCGGACGTCTTTGATGATCCACACTATTGACGGAATATTACGCAATCACAACAAGGAATGGTACCATGCTTTTGGGTAACTACAGTTTCAAACGTTGCCATTTGAAGTTTTTCATCTTTGCACATTTTAGCCTCACATACTGAGCCAACATAGGGATTCGTTATTTAATTTTTGTATATACATATAATCTAAATCTACGAGCAGAACCCGCGAATTCGCTCGCGCTAAAATTACAAAAAAAAAGGTAGGTTTTATACAAACTTTTATCCCACATTTTGTCCCCTTATGGAACTAATTTCGAAATATGCTAATACAAGTATTTATTTAATTGTATTGAAGAGCATTAATACCAAGTTTCAAGTAATTCTGATCATAATAATATTTTATTTTAGGTTGTATTGTAGCGTGTTTTCCCGTGGAAGAGAGATAATCTCCCGCGGTAAAATTAAGAGCTGTAGTTTAGTTTAATTATCAATACAAAAAAAACAAAAGTGATTATGATCGAGTTTCGGCCAATGTGATTAAAGGGAAACGAATCTGCAGGTTCTGAAAAGGTAAGTAGGTAGTGAAGGTTCGTCTAGCTCACTATGTAGACTGATCGGAATCCGTTTATTTTTAAGATCAAAAATAATATTTCAAACCCGAGGTTTTATATGTTTAAAACGTTAGCAGGTATATAAGGAAAAAAATACGTAAAAACTGTTCCGATGTCCACCTATTCCCGAGAAATGGGGGCATGAAAAACGTTGAAATATAGTTTTTTTCAATTTCCGGAGTAGTGCGACGTCTTACCGAAAAATGTTCTCAACAAAAGTTGTAAGTCTAGTAAAAATCTACAACTTTTATAAGATAACACTTTTTAAAATAACCTCAAAGTTTTCGCGATATTTGCAAAAAAAAACGTTTTTTAACTTTTTCTTGATTTTTTATTATTAAATTTTGCAATAATGTTTTGATTTTCATGAAACTAGGAGAATATAGTCTTCTAAATATATATAATAACGATATTTTTTTAAATTGAAATCGGGCTAAAAATCACCCCCATCTTCAAGAGGATTAACTTAAGCAAGATATTTTTTCGTTTTATCCCGCAAAATATATAGGTATAATAAGTTTATAAAAATTTGGCCATTTTTACTAAACCACTAAGAACATTTCTCCATCGGACGTCCCACTAAGCCGGAAATTGGAAAAAACTATATCAACGTTTTTTATGCCTCCTTTTCCCGGGGGGGGGGGGTAGGTGGACATCGGGGGCATTTTACTTATGTTTTGTTCAGTATATATATATATATATATATATATATTTTTAACGTTGGGAAATGCATTTACGCACGAGGTGTGGGACTCACTGGCAAAGCCAGTACTACCCACTAAAACCCAACAAAGCCTTCCCCCGTCTTAATGGGGCGTCGCAGGATCGCTTACGCATTCAGCTACGACGCCCCGACGGCAGGTCTGCCGAAGCAGACCACAACAACCACGGGGTTGCTCCAAGGTTCACTCTGCAATCAGAGAAGTACCAGGAGCAACCCGCATGGTACACCGCCCTCCGAAGAGGGCCACCTCCCTGTGCGTTTCTTGGCTTCGCGCCCGGTTGGGTTGCCGGGCACTACTGAGCCCCCCCACCACGACAAGGTGAACGCACGTTGGGGGGGGGGGGGGGGGGGTTCAGTATATATCTAACTCTAATGTTAACGTCTTAAGAATATAAAACTTCAGGTTTTAATTTTTTTGTTCTCAAACCGGATTCCGATTGGCTTATTGCGGAAACTATTTTTTTTATTTTGTTGTTAACTATCCATATACCTATTTGAATTAGGACATTAAGTTTACAATAAGAAAATTCTAAATGGTTTTAAAGTGATCCCTGAGTGTTTAATAAAACAGACAGATATTTTTAAACTTTAAGTAATTTTATTTCTATTAAATTCCAAATGTTTTTATTCATTTAGCTACATATACATATTTTTTGGTACAATTTTTTACCTTATTAGATTTTTATTAGAATTTGTAAATTATTGTATTTTTATGTCTTTATAATTCTATCTAATTTCACTCTTAAAGAGTCACAATTCCTTTTTGTTTATATTGATTTTATTATCACAATCAAATTAGATCATCCGTAATCCATATTTACATGTGTTTGTTTATAACTTCTTAAACGATGATGTAGTTAGTGGCTATTGCCTAGAGTAGTAACTAATTTACAGTTGTTTGTACGTCCTACGACAGATCACATGAATATGATCGTCGAACTCTGTTTAATATTACGGATTGTTTTGAATGAAAATCAACACTACGTTTTCCAGGGAGGCTCAGTCCATTCTTGCAAAGGTAAACAGCATTTTCACAGAAACGGTTGCTCCTCGGTATAGGTCCATTTGCATATAGTTTTCCTTTCATTAGCTTCTCAGTTGTAAGCTTTGATACATATGAAGTACATTTTAGAGAATGAATTTATATTTAGTTGCCGTCACACTTTTACAATGTGCATCATATGCCCCAGTATTACTAGAATGTGATTGATATAATATTATAGCAGTTTTATTTTTATTTACTTGTGTGTGAAGTTGAAATGAAGTTATTGTTATTATTATTTTCAGCAACAAATGATGTGAAAAATATGCATATGCCATCAACTAAAATGTCTTCAAGCGACTACATTTCTACGCCCGACACATGGGAGAGTAATCCCGACTTAAAGTCACTGTGGGTTTATCGGCCGCCTTCCATAGTAATTAATCTATTTTATTTTTATATTGAAATTATTGTAATTATATAATATATTATAAATATTAATATCAATTAGTAAATTGAATTATTTAGAGTACCTAATATATAAATATATATTTTTTTATCACGTTTAAATAATATAAGTTATTAATTTCAGCTGCCGCACCAGCCTGATGTTGCAGCTTCCCAACACACTGTTCTGAAACCACGCCATTTAATAACAAAACTTGCTAAGCCTCTCTATTATGGATTTGATCCTTTTTTTGAAAGAGTAATCGTTTTTATTTTGTTTTCCTATCGAATAGTAGGGGAGCCCAAGATGGCATTTTGGGATTTACTCAAGCGTGGCAGACTAACATAAGAAGGATTGCACTCTGTTGAGTGCCTCCACTATAAGTATAGATGTAAGTCCTCTGTATAAGTTCGCGCCTCTAGAGCAGACTATCAAAATATTTAAAAAGTATTTTGATAAGTTAGTAATATAAGGAACCGTCAAATTAAGGTGTGGTGGGCTAATTACGTGCTGAAAAATGTGCAATTCAATAA
This sequence comes from Brenthis daphne, assembly GCA_947093115.1. Lineage (NCBI taxonomy): Eukaryota > Metazoa > Arthropoda > Insecta > Lepidoptera > Nymphalidae > Brenthis > Brenthis daphne. Next base: position 15,611,269 of record OX352480.1, read on the forward strand.
TCTGCCGTATTCCGGAAGCCGAAAAAACAAGAATCGTCCATAAAGTTTATGCATAGCATAATATTAATGTATCTGCCGCGCTTGAGTAGGTAAATCCCAAAATCCCCTCTTGAACACCCTACTATAATAATTGGAATGTAGATATTATTTTAATCATGATATCTTTGAGTATATTGTTTGAATGAGGGTTTAAGTGTTTGATAGATAGTATTTCAATTACTTAATTATTATGATAGACGATAACAAAATTTTAATTTACAAATTAATTTTAAATTAAAAGAAAGAATAAGGTTTAATACTTTAAACTTTATATTTTATAACACATATTATATTTCCAGAGAGCTTTTGAGCCATTTGAAAGACGACAAAAACCTGTTTCACTAGTTGCTTTTAGAAAAAATGGGATAGAGCCTCGCCAAGCGGTAAGAAAAATTGGTGGTATTTTATTTAATTAATCTATGATAAGCCTCTAAATCTTGCATATTGACCAGTATTATTCATTAAATAAATATCGTCTAATTTCCTTTGCTTTTAAGCAACATAAAAGTTAAATAGTGTTCAAATTTAATAATAAAAGGGCGTTTTATTTTCTAAGCAAACTATTTCTCGATAACCTCGTCAGAATATATCTTTTAGTAGTAACTCTTAAATAAAACTATCTTTTCGGATTTTTTCGCGGATTTAGTTTGACTTTTGGTTCCCTACGTTTTGAATGCCATACAGCACGGGAGGGACTAATTTTTTAGACGTCTCAAAGGTCATAGTCTTGTTACAGACAGTGCCCATCCACAATTTTACAAAATGATTTTCATTGAGATTCAAAAATGGTGCCAAAGTACTAAATATTTATCATATTTCTTTGTCATGCCCTCTTTTAGATTGACCAGAAATTAGGTGTTAAAACATGACTGCTCTACATTCCTCTCCAAACCCGTATTTAAAACTCAACAGTACGCATAGATGGCGATAGTAGTTCAAATAAAATCTGATATGAACAATTACTGAGTAAAAAGCAAGAAGGACTATATAATCGATATTTTAATACAAATTCTATGTTTGGCCTTCTTCGATAGCAGAAAGAACGTAAAGTTAAAATTAAGGATAGTAGTCATTAAAGAAGTCTAAAGAGTGTAAAAATCTTCGAATATAAACTGTTTATCGACTAAGAATCCTTATTTGTAAAGATAAAAAAGTTTTTCTAAAATTAGGGAAAAATGAAATATTTTATGTCGGTAATCTACATATTTTTGCTTTCATAAATTTTTCTTAATAGTTTGAATAAGGTTTTTAGAGGAAAAAATTGAAAAAGCTCGGAAAATGAAAAATTCTATAAAATGTTTATAGGATTTTTGTCGAATAAACCCAAACACCACAAAGTGGAATTTTGAACAAAACAACGTTTGTCGAGTCACATGACATGAAAGACTTAACTTCGGAAGATTTGCAGACCTTTGCACATTTGTTCAGAATTAAATTTATTAAAATTCTTTAGTTATCAAATCTATATATATAAAAGAAAGTCGTGTTAGTTACACTATTTGTAACTCAACAACGGCTGAACCGATTTGGCTGAAAATTGGTGGGGAAGTAGCTTCGACCCAGGAGACGGACATGGGATACTTTTTATCCCGTTCGATTGCGTTCCCGTGTGACGTGAACGGCTGGACCAATTTTTATGATATTTGAATTTTTGGATTTCTCTTAGTCCGGAATAGGATAATAAGTATTAAAACATCAGAAAAATTAACGAAAATTATATGGCTAGCGCTGGCTAATAACTATTTATCTCTACTTAAAACGTACCTAGCGACGAACCCGAGCGAAGCGAGGGTGAGCCGCTAGTATTACATATAATTTTGCCTCTCCGCAGTCGCATATAAATGTATCTACCTACCTTATAATCTAATATATAAAATTCTCGTGTCACACTGTTGTTACAAAACTCCTCCAAAACGGCTTGATTGATTCTTATGACATTTTTTGTGTATATTCAGTAGGTCTGAGAATAGGACCAAACTATTTTTCATACCCCTAAGTGATAAAGGTGGTCGACCCCAAAACTTTTTTTTTATTTTCTACATAAAAAAATTTAATATTTTTATGATTCGGCATTAAAAATACATACTAACCTACATTTTCATTAGGGACGAACCCGAGCGGAGCGAGGATGAGTCGCTAGTGTCTATCTATACGTATTTTATATAAAATTTAAAATAATAAAAAAAAAATATAAAATTCTAACTGAGTCGAATCTGTGCATTAAATATTCTTTGGAAAATCTTATTGAATTAGTCAATATTATCAATACAGAGACCGAATCTATAGTTTTTAGAATTTTTGCCTGTCTGCCTGGGAACGCATCACGAGAACACCACTGGACAGATTTTGATGAAATTTAGTATGATGATAGCTGGTTATCCGGGTCAACATTTAGGATACTTTTTACTGCGGGAAAAAGTCTCAATATCTGAGAAATCTATATTAAACGTTAACTAGGGACGAACCCGAGGACGAAACGTAATGAGGATGAGTCGCTAGTATATTTATAATTTTGTGCTAGATTTAATACCAAACATATCTTAATATCTTATATCTTTAAACGAGCAATTCTTGTATATATATATATATAAAATGTAGTAATTTAATATACTTACATAGTTCATTAGTAGTTGTAATATATAGCTATATTTAAAATCCAACTTTTCAGTTGGGACTTAAGTGATTCGAGGGTAAGTCGCTGGTAACCAATACCACTGTAACAATATTTACATTTTTAGATAAATGTCCAGAATAAAGAATCAGCTGAAGTGGTTGAAATACAGTCGTCCTTCAACGACATTGGCAGTTTCTGGCATGATTTACCTGGAGTTCGCTAAAACAAGTGCAGTGTTTATACTGTCTGAAGAAAATATGTCAGTTTTAAATAATGTAATATATTGTTTTTAATATTTCCTTGTTTTTAATTATTATGATTATAACATATAGCTTAAATCGTACTGTCACTGTCTTTCGTTTCTTTATTGCTTAAACATAATTCGTAGATAGAAGTTGTTTATTCGAATTGTTTTTAGATTAAGTTTCTTTACATAGAAATAATTGTAACGAATAAATTTGGCCCAAAATGTTGTGAATTACCTAATGCCTCATTGGTGACATGTAATTGTAATTATAAAAATTTTTTTAATAAATTAGTACATTACCACTTGTCTTACGGTGAAGAAACACATCGTAAGAAAATCTGCATGTTTAAGAGAACCTAGTGAGTTTTCGAAAGACATGTGAAGTTCACAAACTTGCACTTGGTTAGCGTGGTGGACTATGGCTTGATCTCCCTCGTATTGAAGAGAGGCCCGTGCCCAGTAGTTGGATGATAGAAAGGGTTGAATAGGAATTAATAGTCAATATTTCGACTTAGTGTAATAATGTTTTCTAACTTCGAACCTTATGTCTGACTTACACTGCATCCAAAATTTGCCAAAACACGTAAAGGTGATTTACCAAAAAAGAAAAATATTTGGGTGCTTTGAATTAAACAAATGTGTTTATTTCTCTTTCACAAATGATTTATTATGATAATACCATGTGAATATAAACAAATGAAATCATTATTTCGACATCATTTTGTAGACAGGAAATCGAAGATACTCAAAACAAAAGTCGATAATTACTTCCGTTCTTAGACGATTCTTGGCATGGCAGTGGCTATCCTTGTACTTTCTCAATTGAACTTTGAATATTGTAAAAAGTATTATGAAATATAAAGAATTTTATTGAGATAACATATTTTTGTTTAATAGATAAAACTTACTAACTTCAAGGCACTTAAAATTAAGAAATAACTAAATTGGGCTTTTCATTTATTAGGTTAGTAAAATAAATTATTTATTAATTTATTTTACTAACCTAATTAGAATTAGGTTAATAAAATAAAAAATTTGGAATTGCTGTCAGAAACGCGAAGCAAACAAGAACTTAGACTAAATATTATTACGTATTTAACGTAGGAGAAAATAAAATATAGTTATTTATCTTCCGGAAATATCAAACCAATAATTTAAAGATGGGAATTAATTTTATAATAGAGAAATATATAAGACATACATACGTAGCCGACAAATGTAGAACCCATAGTTTCCGTCTTTGGTTCCACGCCAATGACTTCATTTTCCACAGGTAACAGTTACTTTTATGTAAATAACACAATACAATAAAATTACATGAAGAAAATGTATCGTGTCATGATCATTTTTTATTAACTTCTAAATTGAGAGACGGAAAATAGGGATGGCTTTATAATGTAATTATGTCCTCTGGACTATTTCGGTCACGACGCGGCCAATGTCACTAAGGTTAGCCATTAGTGCGGGGGATATTATAATGCATAAGCATTAAAGCATGCATGTAAATAGAGAAACAGTTACAGCCCTTGCATATATTCCAAAACAAATGTTGCTGAGGATATCAGAGAATAAGTGTGTGTTATTACGAATACGTAGGTAATTTCAGTATCTGATTTCTACGCTTCCCACATGTTTTAGATCAAATGTCGGTTAATAATGGAATGATTTTAAAATAATATAGGTACTATATTATTGTTCAATTGAACGACGTCAACTTAAAAGACAAACACTAATATTTCTTGTCAAAAATATGAGTAATAATTTTTAAAAGCTGGAGCTCTAGCTTCAGCTTTACTTACAGCTTACTAATACGGATATACGTTATATTCAAATATTATATAGTTATTTATTGAACAGACAATTATGATTAGTAGAAAAAATCCTTTAAAGTGGCATTTATGTCAAAAAGCTTCACATATGAATTTATTCAAATTAATCTTTTCGCTCTATAATAAAAGTATATTATCGTTTACATTATTACTTGGTATTGAAATCAGTTATGAAAACTATTAGTGCTGCTACAGTAATTATCGAGATATTTTTTCAAAGCAAAAGTTTGAAAGGATAACTGTATCAAACTTTAGGTAGGTATGTGTAAGTATCGTATTATTAAAAAAAGAGTAGAGTATTTGTAAGACATACGGTGATGACATTCGTTTTAAGCTATAGAATATTCTTATATTATGCTCTTTATAATTGTGAATGTATTGTCCTTTACATCAAAAATTCTACTGTCAGCTTTCATGCCGATTTCGAGCCACCTGCGCACACACGTGTCTTAACAATATAGCTATTAACTGGTCTGAATTTTTAATGATACTGAACTGCTCATATTATTGCACGATATGTTTCAGTATGTCTCTATTTACGCGACGCATTAGTCGCACAGTGTCGGTTTCTTGAAAAAAAAATAGAATTACCGAGAACATTACGTGGGGAGAGGCTGGAGCAATTTACTCTCATTAATATGATCAAATTCAATGTAACTTCAATGTAACGTAAAGATTTCATGAACCTGATGACTGTGCTGCCCAGACCTGCTGTCTCAGCGACAAATCCATCATCTTCCAGTGACATAAAGGTAACGACTAAAAAGTTAAGCCAAGTCTACCTTTATATGATTTAAATTGTTTTGTTGTTTTCTAGTTTTCTAGAAAAATAGTATGAAGTTTAGGTAATGTAAATATCTAATAGGTAAATAGGTGATAGTACTTTCCTCTTGTTTCATTTTATGGTAAAAAGCAAAAAATCTGCCTATTAATTTAAAGTAAGTTTATTAATTACCAGCGACTTACCTTCGCTTCGCTTGGGTTGGTCTCTAGGTGCGTTTATAATATAAATAGATAAAAATAGTTATTGTGAATATACCTTAGGAGTTAGACCTATAATTTTCAAGTACGTTGTTTTGTGTATATCTTAGGGCTCAGCCACCATTAGGCAAGCGTACGAAAACCGTATTTTTTAACAAAAAACCACCATAGTACAGTCTCTTGTACAAAATATATATGTATACACAAACAAATTATATACACAAACATTCCTCGTTTATCGCTCTTTCTAATAATGAAACCGTATTAAAATACGCTGCTTGCTTAGAAGAAGTAAGTCGAGAAACAAGCAGTGGCACACAGCGACTTTGTTTTATACCTACTATATCACAAATTGTATACTCGTAGCACAGATCGTATAATACTATACTAGTACCCTTAGATAGATGAGCGACGTACGCTCGAACTAATTTTTCGTTTTCCCATTAAAACAAGAGATTTCACCCTAGTAAATTGTTAAATATGTTACTTTTTAACCTTACTCTATCTATAACTTCGAACCTAACCTTAATGATTGTTGTGTAATAAATCATTGAAATTTTTGTAGCGATATTGATTGATAAGAGATGTTCTTGTAGTAAAAGGAATACCAAATATATTCGTGTCATAATATATATATATATATATATATATATGTAGTACGACACAAGTAATAACTTATCTCTACACAAAATATAAAATCGGTAAAGTGCTTTTTGCGTGAAATGCACACAAATATAGACAAACCGACAAAAACTTCAACAACTATTATTTTGGGGTCTATATTCCGTTCACAATACGTAACAGTCATTGTTTTTAAAAAAATATTTCTTGTACAGATTTCGCTTTGTTACTATTTTATTATATTACTAGCAGAACCCCCGCGACTTCACCCGCGATCAGACTACAAAAAAAAATTACTTTTTCGCAAAACATACTTTATTGTTTGCAAAAATAAGTTCGTGAAAGTTTTATTATTTTTTAAAGTTAAGATCGTAACTCAAAATATCCAGTATCTTAAAAGATGTTAAACGTAAATAAATGTTTATTTTAGGTATTTAACATGCTCCACTACCTATATTTTTTGCAAATTTTTCTACTCCATCTCTCCAAAGTTAGAGCAAGAGAGTACTATGATATATGCAATTGCATATAATGTGTACGAATTTAGAATCATGTAACTCGCCTAATATGCGTTTTTAACATACTAACATCTACGTTATTTTTAAAGACCCAATGTACACTTGAAGCTTACAGTCTCCCACCTTCTCCTTCTTTTTTAAGTGCCATTGTTATTTTGCTACAACTTTTGCCCGCGGCTACGCTCGCGTGGACAAAAAGATTGCTGAGTTTTAATTTCCATTGAATTTATATGTTCTCATATTGAATTTTTAATATTATGTCTAGAGTAGAACTCTAGTTTCACCTAATTTAGTCTACGCAAAAAAAGCCAGCCACAGATACATCACATTGGTGGATGTTCTGTCTTGTTCTGGGTTTTGCTTAAATGTACCTATGAGAAGCAATCCTCTCTTAATAAAAAAATATAATAATTTATAATTTTTAAATTGAAATTTATATACTTAAAAATTAATGAGTAATTTATTTTTTGCCACATATAGATTCCTCCTAAAATTTCCTAAATTTTACGATTAAAAAAAACAGTTTTACCTGGTATATTTTGGCAGGTGTAAATTTATACAAGTATACTATTCTTTCTCAAATCCTACGCCGTTGTATTGAGTCTCTAAAATTAAAGATTAGATTTTTTTTAAGCAATTTAAAAAAAAACAAATTCGCTTATTTTTCAACTAACTAGGATTTTTAAAAATTTACGTTCATCTCTTAAACTTAAAACCTCCCTAACTCGCTTAATTTTGATGGGAGAAAAAAAGTCATGAAATCTTTTTCATGTAAAATTTTAAGCTCTATATATTTCATATAGCTCTACATATTATATTACAACTTTTTTATCTAATTTTTACCGTTTTTAAGTAATTGCGAAAAAAACACTTTTGACAAAAAAAACTACCCTTACCGGGGGTTGCAGACACGAAAACCTTTACACATTGTTTTTGTATCATTAAAACTACATTATATCAAAAAATTCAAAGTTGAGTGCCAACATTTTGATTTCAGACCTTATTTGACTGGACTATAATATGCCTTATCTACTCGTATATTGTTTTTATAAATGTATACAACAAATCAAATATTTTTATATTGCACCTAATTTACTATATATTATGTTTATGCACCTGTTTCAATGTATCTAAATAAATGAATGAAGTCTTCACCATAAAAATAATATTTAAACTACAATTTCTTACAACATTTGTGTACATTGTCAATTTTTATTAGTCATCAATCGTGCTGTTTACATAGTAAATAGTGAACACCACAACTCAAGGGCCGCTGTAGAAGTCACGATAAGTGATATAATTCAAAAGTATGTATGGGTCTTTATATTTTAAAGTTATATTTTATTTTTTAAATATATATGTATGAATAAATGAATGGCCAGGAACTTTTTATCTATACAGATAAATAAAATTGAAGTGTCTGTTTGTAATTTTAAAGTAACAGCGTTTTACTAAATGCATATGAAATTATATACGGTACTTATAAGAAAAAAATTTTTTTTTGTCCGTCTGTCTGTTTGCTCCGGATAATCTTTGAAACGGCTGGACTGATTTTGACGGGACTTTCACTGGAAGATAGCTGATGTTATAGGAAGTAACATAGCTACTTTTATTTTAGAAAAAGAATTAGGGTTCCGCTCAAAAAAACTAAAACATACCTTGAGACGAACTCAAGCGAAGTGAGAGTGAGTCGCTAGTTTATTAATATATTAAGAAAATCTTTCATTAAAATACGTTCATCGTGACTTTTCCTATCATCATAATCTGAGCAGTTATGGCATTTACATTTTACTATGGGAAAAACACGATTGATGGCTAGTAAAAATTGGCACAATGTATGACCACTCTTGATAGAAACTTTAGCTTTGACTGTCATAACAAGTGTATAGCTGCAATTCGACATTTTTTGTACTTAATTGTAAAAGTAAGACAATCAACATCGCAAGTTGTTGAAAATGTTTTAAGTTTATTATAATATCTTTTGCAAACCTTATTGGTGTTTGTGTAATGTTGAATTAAGGAATAGAAAGTGTTATATTATTATGTTTCGTTTTAAAAATTCTTAAGAAAATTTTTTTTTATTATTATTTAGTTAAAATAGTAAATTTAAAAATGAGCTCAAAAAAGAAGTCTCAAGGAATACTGCTTCAAATTAAACAACATGAATTCTATAGCTTCATGATATTGATAAGGTTTTAAGTGTTAGACCTACACATTAAGGGATTAAAAACAAATATTTATAAAACTATTAAATTGAAATTTGCTCGTACGTACATAAACTCATCTGCTACAACGATATTTACTTTGTATTGAAAGTTATTTCCCATTGGTCTTTTATTATTCACTTTTCTGTTTTTATGTTTCTTTGCTACCTTTATGTGTTTTTAGTTGGAAAATAACTTATTAAAAAGCTAAATTGTTTTGGGTCTACTTTTCGTCTTTATTCCCGCATCCTATATAAGTGCTTTAGGGCATTTTCATCAGGTCTCCGTATTAAGTAATATTATTATCTACATTAGCTCTTCAAAAGCGATGTCATAAAGTGTCAAACAGCACCCTTTGTCTCATAGCAGATTATACAAAATATATCGTATATAAATGTTGGTATCGAACCCATTACCCAACCTGGTCAAAAGTGTTTTAACAGCGGCGAAGGTATATTATACATTTATGTAGATGTCTAAAATTTCACTAACTCCGTAGATTAATAACTGTTTTTATGGGGTTTTTATGTAATCTAATATATTTAAACGAGAACTCGTTTAAATATATTAGATATAATATCAAATATTTTTTATAAAAACTAACAAAGAACAATTTGGATCAACTGAATAAGGATTTTCACTCAGCAAAGAAGATTTTTGGTGGTATGATTTGAGATCGAACAGTCTGAATACAGGTTCACAGGAGTACAAGTTTAGTATATACGAGTTACATACTAGTAATTTAAATGTTCATACCTGGATGGAACCCTGGCTTCGAGTCGCTAGTTAGATATGTTTTGAACTTCCAATTACTTCTACAGATCTAACGCGGAAGAGGTAACGCTAAAGTCTAGCAGGAAAATAAGATTTAATCAATGGATAAGAGGATTATGACTTATCTGCAATTAATGAAACGGAAAATTTTTTAACGGCTATGCGGCGTGGCTTGATCTTCCGCATGATACTAGAAATAAGTGCTATAGATACACAAACATATCTTTTTTTAGTTGTTTTTACATAGTCATATTTTGTTCATTACAAGATATTCAGGATTTTTTTAAATTAAAGATCATACCACACTATTGGCATTGTTTATGATGCCGAACGTTATTGCCTCCAGGTCTATCTTTGTACTAAATTTCATCCAAATCCATCCAGTCGTTTTAGTCTGAATGTATTTTTATATGTATATATGTTTGTATGTATGTCCGACAGTATCGTCGTCGTCGTCGTCGTCGTAGCCCAAACACGTCCACTGCTGGACATAGGCCTCCCCCAAAGATTTCCACGATAACTGGTCTTGCGCCATCCGCATCCAGTGGACTCCAGCGACTTTGACCAAGTCATCGGTCCACCTTGTGGGAGGCCTGCCCACGCTTCGCCTTCCGGTGCGTGGCCGCCACTCGAGAACTTTCCGTCCCCAACGACCGTCCGTTCTACGAGAATTCTACCGTCCGACAGTATGTTCCCTCGTAATTACTAAACTGATTTTAATTATTCATACGACTTTATATACGTCTTGATAACGCGCGTATCGGATGCGCTGAATATGGGTTCAACCGAATACGAATATTCGGCCGAATATTTGGTCCAAAATATACAGAACTGAACATTCGGCCAAACTATTCGGTTCATTTTTACGTAGTAAACGTGTTTATACATGTTGGCAAAGCCCCTTTTACGCGCGAACCCCGCAGGCCCTTCGTACTCATATAGCTCAGTCAATTATTGTCAACTTCACCCAAGACCACGCCGACCCTCGAAACCTAAGAAGCGCCTCTCTTTTTTGTCGTCGTGTTATGCATGAAAAAGAATTTTTTTTCAAATTTTGACGGAAATGTGTTCTCTAGTTTTATATGATTTTCGTAAATACATAAAAATAAGCAAAACACGAATTAAATTATTTACATTCTTTATTTAACCCTTACCACAAGTACCTTGTGGACACACTTTCACGTTCTACGTACATATATAAAAGCCTGCGAAAAGCCATTTTATCTAATCCACTACCCATAGTTTTATGAATCGAATCGTGTGCTAAAAATATTTGTAACCTAAGTAGTTTAATATTAATTATCAAAATATCTAAGAGACACTTGTCTTGTTAGTTGTTACAATTTAGATTAAAGGTACGTTGCTTGTTAAGATTTATTTAGAACCACACTGAAGCGAGTACTTCCCCAAATCAACTTACAAAACATCAATACTTATATCATAAATGTGAAAGTTTGTGTTTTGTGTTTGGACGTGATATTTTGTGTGGAGATAGTTGGAGGGCTGGAGAGTGACATAGGCTACTTTTTACTGCGAGAGATAATCTCATTCCCACGGAAAACACGTTATAATACAACCCAAAAATATTTGTGATCAGAATTACTTGAAACTTAGTTTTAATGCGTATATATTTAAATATGGTATGAAAGTTTGTATGAAAACTACTTTATTAGGGTTTTTTTGTAGTTTTAACGCGAGCGAAGCCGCGGGTTCTGCTAGAAACCTATACGTTTAAAAACAATTTAGTATAAGCAATTGTTTTCCAAATATCTAAATGGCCAAAACTAAAAACTATTAAATTTTCAATCAATAAAAACAACACAACAATAACGATCTTTTTGAAAATAGAAAATATATTTATAAAGTTAAAAATCAGTTCTTTAATATTACGTTAAGTTTATAAACTTTATTAGTCTTTTGCAGAAGAATATTAAAATTACCCTTCCATTCCAAGCGGGATGTGAGGTAGTACAGCTGAGATTCACGTGTAGAATTTTCTGGTCACGAGTAGAAGATTCTGGTCACGAGTTCGGTTAGAGTGATAGAAGGATATAGTCTTATAATTCCCGAGTAAAAGTCAAATTTAATCGGTTCAGTTGTTTCGAAGGTTAGCAATTACAAACAGATAGACACACATTTTTATTAAATAATTGTTTGGGTTTTGGTATCTTGTTAATAACGTAACAAGAAAACTTAAATAGTATATAGGCGAATGCTCTCTTATATTATACGCGTAAACGTAAATATAGGTGACCTATCCTTCTGGAGAGATGACCTATATTTATTGTATTTGCACACCAGTTGTATTGGCCGCTGCCCACAGTTGCTGGAAATCGAACAGGAATATAATATTACAAAGCTCATATAAACATTTGCTTCTTCTATCTGTTATGTAAATAGTTGTTCTTTTACCTAAATGTTGAATTCATAATGCGGTTTAACTTTACAAGATAAGTTAATGCCATTGAAGTATTTTGATAAGCTTAGATATCGAATTTTCAGCAGCAGTTATCTATGTTCCGGCAGATATTACATATTTTACTACGTTACTAACATCACAAATTAGTTGTTGCGAAAATGAAAATAATATTATTTGCTTTTCTTTGAGTTTTATGCATATTACACTTTTTTGTTTATTATTTTATATTATATATTCATTATGTCTCGCTATACTCGCAATGACGAGATTACTCGTATTTCTTACTGTTTTAATTACTTATTATTCGATTTGTATCTTCTACTATTTCTTATGTACCAAAATAAAATTGCTGTTAGATTTATTTATTAATATTTTTATGATCATTGAAATAGTTTCTTCGTGACATATTAACATAGATACGTGAGCTGATATTGTTGTTTTGCGAGTACAATGCTTTTAGTTTTAGTACCGAAGGCCACTGATAAGCAATGGGATTCAGGAAGATATCTTTAGATTATTTTTGATTAGATATTTTGTCATATCGCTATATAAGTTGTATTATTTAAAAGAAAAAAATATTTACAAAGATCAAAACCCGACTGAGTAAAAAGTGAACTAAAAATAAGAGAATAGGTTGACAAAAGAACAACATACTCGTAGTATTATGCAGTCGGAGACATACAAACACGCAGCTATTCTTAAACATACACATACGTATGTCAATTCCTTATCCTAAATTACCGACTTTAAAAGATATAAGTTGTGAATTTTTGTGATCGCCTCTTACTCGCCCTATATTTTAATATCCCACTCGATTTATTTGGAATAAAAAAAATTTTCAAGACGCACAAACGCCTTGACCCGCCATTTTAATTTCACACACATACATACACACACTCACACGCACACATACATATATACATACATATTATACAGGTCAAACACATAACTCTCCTATGGGCTTCGCTGTATAATAACAAAACTGAAAAGTCTCTACCAATGCACCGACGCAGTGTGCCTTGAACCTTAGACAGGAAAACGTTATACGACGATGTCAGTAAACGTTAAGGTTGCACTTTATTGGTTAAAAGACTGTTATGACTACTCTTTGAATAAATTGATAATATCCACATTTTTATCAAAACTCTACGGAAAAACTAGGCAGAATCTTCATTTTAGATGTGTAAATATAAAATAATGTTCCTAAATTATGCTTCAAGTAAATTACATTAACTTAGTGAATTAAAGTAAAAGCCGTTTATCAGTCGCGGAAATTGACTTATACAATATACTTTAGGTGTATATGTAGGTACGTATAATAATTTTTCTCCATAGGTTTTAATCTATATAATTAACAAAAGTGCTGTTAAAAGATAACATTGATAGTATCCAACTTCTACGCAACTTCTACGTAACATTTTTGAAGTAATTGATAGTTGATAAACTCTAGACCACCCGTTATTTTAAATACCTAGAAATAATGCTGATCAAGCCGCTTGTGTGAAGTGAATTTTAATAAAAAGGCAAATGAGATATTTACCTCAAAATTAATTATTAATTACTTATTTGATTATCAAATATAATTTTTCATGCTAAAGCCATTTCATGACAGTATTTATTGTTTTATTTAAATTAATTTTTATAGAACTGTCAAAATTGTACAATTAATAATTATTATTTTAAAGAAAAAGACTTTAATTTTTTTTGGCATTAGAGGATTACAAATTTTTTATCTGTTTATCTATTTATTGTTTTCTTTTATTACTTTACATTGTTTTTTGAATTAAGAACCACTCACTGTGTAATGTGGGCTCCATCTAAAAGATATTTCTGAAATATTCAATTATATGATACTCCAAAGAAACCGCAACAATTATTTAATTTTTAAGACAAAAACTCTACATAGATACATAAGTACATATTACATAAGATAGGACGAAGTTTTGAAGATAAATAAAAATAATCTTTTAAACTGTATAATATTGTATTATCTTTATAGGTACTCCTAATCATATCTCACCTACTACGTATCTAGTTATCGGGAAAATCATGTACCTAATGCAAAATATATATTTTGTTCTGATATCTAAATATTAACCTTACAATAACATTCCCAAGGAGGGTTGACGTCAGGCGGGCGGCCGGTCGTAAAACTTTTGCCAAATCCTATCAGCAGTACGGAAGATGTACTGCGCCGACCCCGAGTGATTGGGAAATGGGCAGGGAGATGATGATGATCTAAATAATAGGTACCTACTCTCTAAGAATATTTGATTTAATGAGTTCAGTGTAAATATCATAAAAAGTCATTTTTATGAGTATTTATATAATATCAATATATTCTTCTAACACAATTAATTGTTGTAGCAAATTTCCTTTGAGCAATAGGTACTTTATCTAAAAGTACTTAAACTTTACATTCCAATATTTTTCATATCCTCGAATAATATACGGTGTTTTCACACTCAAGCGTATGTCGTGCTACACATAACAAGGTAACTTGATTCAAGTTATGTTCGTAATATGAATACGCGGAAAACTAACAGTGTTCCGATGTGTACTTTGGTTTACTAAAGTCTTATATAGGTGCTCTATTATATATTGATAATGTAAAATAATGTGAAATAATCCTACAAGCTACGTACCTTAATTAAGCTTTTATTTATAACCTACAGTAATTAAACCATCTGGCCACAATAACAGAAGACAGAATATTTACAATTTATAAACGTTATCATCGATAGATATGGTACAATATATATGTATTATGTTGCTAAATACCTTATTCGTGCATCAAAAGTGTTTTAAAAAGTGGATTATAAATAAAAAATAATATGTTTAATGGAACTAGTAATCAAAATTACCTTCAACTAAATACATATACCTATATGCATTCGTATTCCTATAGTATTCAGCCCTTTCTTAAAGTCGCACTGCTGGGCATGGGCTCATTTACTACAAGGTGGATAAGGCCATAGTCCACCACGCGGTCCAAGTGCGGGTAACAATAATTACCAAATAAGCTTGAACTTTTTTCACGTTGGGAAACACATTGCCTATCTTCTATAGGTCCTGTGGATAAACCACGTGGTGATTCCTAGACTAGAAGCCAGCACTACTTTCAAAAACCTAATGGAACCTTTCCCTTCTTAATAGAGCACCGTAGGATCACATATTCATCAACGACAGGTCCCACGGGCAGCCCTCTTCTCATGAAATTCCCATTCCCATTGCTGATGTATTCCCGATGCCGTCCCGACTTTGGAAATTTATAGTAATTTTTGATGATCTTATCTTGCTTTCCATCGAAAAATAATAGAGGATTATATATGCTATCATGGTCTACTCTGATATCATAGCAACTTGGATAGTACAACTCCGACCGCCCACCGAGTAGTGCCGCCTCCCAATTCCACCTCTTCGCTTTACGCCCGGCTGGATAGCCGGACACTACGCCCCCACGATAAGGTCAATATGAAAAAAAGTGTGACCCTGTACGTTAGTATCTAGTCGGTAGGAATATTTCACGTCAAATGTAATTTTTTCGGCTTAACAAAGACTTTTATTTTAGAGATGTACGAGTATGTCTCTATATGCTCTACAACTCTTGCTAGTATAGCTCAGATACAAATCCTATATATGGAGTTAAAAGACTGATTGATGTTCTTTAAAGATAATAATTGAGTATTTCATGTAAAACCTAATATGCAATAGGTTTTTTGTATATAAAAACTTTTTAACAAAAAAATAAAAACCGACTTCAAACAAAAGCACTAAAAAGTTAAAAATAACTGATTGGTAGTTTTCATTTACTATACATACCTAATCAAATATTTTCGAAGTCGGTGTGCTTCGCTTTGTATGGGCTGGCACCGATTTCGAAGGTATGTATTTAATAGGTAGGCTTTAATTACTTAGCCAAAGCACACCGACTTCGAAAATATTTGATTAGGTATGTATAGTAAATGAAAACTACCAATCAGTTATTTTTAACTTTTTAGTGCTTTTGTTTGAAGTCGGTTTTTATTTTTTTGTTAAAAAGTTTTTATTTTTCCCTTTTTAGTGTAGACAGTAGTAGCAAAGTACGAATTCTAAAGTGTTAGGCTTGTCGAATCAAACAAAATAAGCCCAAACTCAAAGTATCTACTATTAGCCGTTGAAGAGTTCCACCTATCCACCTTCTGGTCTTACCATCAAATCAGGTCAACAATACCGAACCATTGTACTATCAACGGAAATAGAAACACTTGCAAAGTTTCAAGTCAATACGACAATTAGAAGTAGGTTAAATTCATTATTAGCTATTTTTCCACCCTTAGGGGTGGTATTTTTTTTTGAAATTTAAATGGGACCAATCTGGAAGTATACTCTTTCAAACAAAACAAAAATTGTCCAAATCGGTTAATAAATGACGAAGTTCTAAGGTAACAAACATAAAAAAAAAAAAAAAATACAGTCGAATTGAGAACCTCCTCCTTTTTGAAGTCGGTTGAAAATGGGAAATCCCGAAAAGTTTTTCACCAATTTCTTTGAAATATTGATACATATGTATAAGGTTTTTCGTGTGAATAAAGTTTTAATACTATCCATTATAATATATTTTGCCACTAGAAGATGCACCGATCGTCAAGAAAAATGGTACAGATGGTTACTAGAGTATAATTCTCCATATTTTATTCAACTTACTATAATTATCTGTAGATAAAAGATAGAACAAGACTTGAGTCCCTTTTTCATAACTGGCAGCGGCTCAGTCTTTTCTGTCTTGTTCTATAGTATAGTACTTCAGAAATACAGGAGTTGCAACAAATCGTGTCCATGTCAAAATTAACATATGCTTGTGGTTTCTCTCGTATATTAAATGTTAAGAGTCGGAAACAAATAACGCGACCTTGATATACCTCGTTACTAGATATTACAGCTATACGAAAACAATGTACCTGTACTCTGTAGTGATTATATGACTATAATAAGTTATAAGTTTGTCTATTTCATGAAGTCTGTAATAATTAGTTCTTAGAAAAAAATGTTTATGAAAATAATACGCTAACGGCTAAAGTATCGATGTTTGGAAGAGACAATTGAGCGTGGGTCGTAATTAAGTAGATTTCTTCGAAAAATATTTTATAAATTGAATATATCAGAATTCATAGGAGTATTTTATTATACATTCTTTTCTCCCGTGGCATTTATTGTGTGGCAGGTACTTCGAAAATATATAGCCTATGTATTAATCCATTATAATATATCTTAAAGCAGTGGTAGCCCAGTGGTAACGCGTTCGCTTGGGAAACGAGTCCTCGCTCCCCTGATATTTTCATGTGCCAATCACTTCTAACATGATTACCACTTGCCTTACGGTGAAGGAAAACATCATGAGGAAACCTGCATGTCTGAGAGAACCTAGCAAGTTTTAGAAAGACATGTGAAGTCCGCCAACCTACACTTGGCCTGCATGGTAGACTATGGCCTGATCCCCCTCGTATTAAAGGGAGTCCCGGGAGTACATTAAAAAATGGCTGAATACAGAATATATTTTAGTTATCTCCATTTTGAATCACACTCCAATCCAGCCATTATGTACAGCGTTTAATATCTGAATTATATTTTCTATTCTTGCTATTTAACTAAGGCTTTGTAAAGTTAATTATATGGTGACGGGAGACAAATAATTCGATGCACCGGCATATAAAGAAATTCTAGTGTCTGTAGGTAAATTAGTAAGATATGAAAAAAGATGATTCATTAAATGATCTGTTCAATGAATGATGATGATGAATGATGAGGGATCGTGTTTAGCTCACGTTACTTGAAATACTGGCAGGTCATACGCAATATCAGAGGTGTGGGACCCGGGATTTGAACCAACATTACTCAGTTTCCCAAGCGAGCGCGTCACTTTTCGGCTCCCTATGCCATAATTATTAATTATGTATCTACATAATATATAATATGTTTTTGACGAATGAATCTGAATGACCTTTTATTTTAATAAGCAATCGATATATCATTTAAGGACTTGTTAAATATATTTATAATCTCCATCAGGTGAGTGTTGGGGGTGCGGGTCGGATTGATTTCGAACAGGCGCCGTGCATCTGCACTCAGTATCAGCGGCCGTGGACCGTGGTCCGGCCGCGGGCGGATCTGCGTAGACGCCTCGGCCGCCGCGCGAGCCACAGTCGCCTGCCCGCCGGCACGTTGTATGCACCTGTAGTGCTAGTGCGACACTATCACAAAAATGAGCACCGGTAAGAGGAAGCTCTCCTTCCTAGGCTTCGCTGCTCAGGTCAGTAACTTGGCAATTTATAATATTTTTATTGTTTTTCTTTCATTTTGTCGAAGTATTTTTAGTATTATATAGTTATAATTATTTAGTTTCACGATATTACAAACAATATGAGATTTCCAGTGATTGTGCTTAAATTTCATAAATTACATATCACATAAATTACATATACTTATCTATTAAATGTATTTTTATTGCTATGGTAAATTATTTGTTTGAAATACTCTAAAATAATATAATATTTATTGATAAAGCATTTAATAACATTACTCAAAATATATATTATTGCAGTGTTGTGCTAAATACACCTAAAGTTATGGATTTATTTCAGTCCCAGATCATTAAAATGACGAGGTAGAGCCAAAGTTTACTTGATTTTACTTGACAGGAATTCTAACTTTTATCCTTAAACCCACTCGAATATGCGTAACGAATATTCTCACAAAAATATTCAGCGTTGTTGGTTGTTCTGAGTTTCGTTTAGACTTTTTATATATGATGTTCCTAGGTGATGCGTTGCCATTTTGTACAATAAAAAACTGCTTTATTTCATTGCAAATCTGTCTCAATATTCGTAAACTTAGTACAAATCATCAGTAAGCGAATTTGCACATATATGATAATATCCCTCTGACTGAAATTCACAAGCGGGTGTATAGAACATGTAAGCTAAATTCCAAATGTGAACCAGTGTAAAGTACTTTATAAGCAATTTTAATAAACAATTTTTAAGTAATTCATAATTATTATATATAGTACCAAATCTCAAAAATAAATGTCTGATAAGGCTTAACTATATTATGTCGATAGAACTCCATGTTTAATGTAAATACAAGTTAGTGGCGTAAAGATGAGACATTAACGCATTTTTGTCTATTAATATCTCGTGTTACAATAATAAATATTATTAACGTGTTTTAAGATTATATCATTTAATTTTATTTATGTACAAGTAGATTGAAACCAGCGCTTACTTTTGCTTTTGTTTAAGTAAAAGTAACAATATAATATTCAATATTTAGTGAACTTTTTGTTCACCAAATATTGAATACTAGCGGCTCACCCTCGCTTCGCTCGGGTTCGTCGCTAGGTACGTTTTAAATAGATATAAAAAGAAAAAATCTTTCTTTCTCACATTTTAATTATATGTTTTAATACTTACCTATTCCGGACTAAGAGAAATCCAAAAATTAAAATATCATAAAAATTGGAACGCGGTCGAACGGGATAAAAAGTATCCTATGTCCTTCTCCTGGCTCTAAACTACCTCCCTGCCAATTTTCAGCTAAATCGGTTCAGCCGTTCTTGAGTTATAAGCGAAGTAACTAACACGACTTTCTTTTATATATATAGACTAGCGGCTCACCCTCGCTTCGCTCGGGTTCGTCGCTAGGTACGTTTTAAATAGATATAAAAAGAAAAAATCTTTCTTTCTCACATTTTAATTATATGTTTTAATACTTACCTATTCCGGACTAAGAGAAATCCAAAAATTAAAATATCATAAAAATTGGAACGCGGTCGAACGGGATAAAAAGTATCCTATGTCCTTCTCCTGGCTCTAAACTACCTCCCTGCCAATTTTCAGCTAAATCGGTTCAGCCGTTCTTGAGTTATAAGCGAAGTAACTAACACGACTTTCTTTTATATATATAGATTATATTAGCAATCTTGCAACCATCAGGCCCGTTACGATATATTTATTCTCATTTTAAATACATCTGCCCTTGATCCTAAACAGTTACTAGTTGTTTGTTATCGATAGTCCAATTAATGCACCGTCGACTTTTTTTATTGAAAAATAAAATATATATAAATAGATATATTCGGTATATGATTATAAACAACTATATATTATGTAATACTTACTTACGAACAAAATTATATTAAAATTATTTCTAGTTTTAGCTAAATAGTTTAAATCTTTTAATATTTATATGAGGGTGCAATTAGATACTAAAATGATTTGAATCTTCTATCTTGTAAATCTTAATTCCTAGGAATATATAGCAACGTTTTGAGCAACAGGTTGTGATGAAAACCCATTACTGAGAATCTGCTGAATGTGTAACTTCGAAAAGCACTACTACGATATGGCTAAGCGAAATACCTGGTACCGACGTAAACATGTCTATGTGCATGACTTAGCTTAGTCGTACTTTAAGCAAAAGTACCTGCTTACATCTTAAATGCTTTAATATAAAACAAAAATTAATTTCTTTTAATAACAAAATACGTAAAATATATTACTGATTGCGACAGAAAATTTTGGCTAAGCAACGTGTATATTCTTGCATTTTTTACACCAGCTATATATAATATATAAGAAAGTAAAAATTATAATTTTTGTATCGTAATTATTAATATTTATTTTACTATACGATAATTTTTTTTAATATAACAAAGTGAATTTTATTCATGAAATATTTTTGAAAATTTTGAAAGTTCAAATTAAAATTATTTATTACGTTGACCTGTTCGTATGTATATAATGAATGCTTCTAAAACATTATAGAAAAGTACCAAAAAGTTTTTTCGCTTGAACTATGATTAGCCAAGCCATAAGTCGGTATAAGGTATTATCCATGGCAAAGTAATGATTTCGTGAGTTATATTTTTAACCGACTTCCAAAAAGGAGGAGGTTATCAATTCGATGCAAAGCAAATCTAATATATTTCGATACGTAAAATACATATTTACCTATTAGATATTCATATCTTAAAATATTGTCGGTTGGCACCGACTTCGAAGATATCTGATTAGGTATCTATTCTAAATGAAACCCCCGTTTAGTTATTTTTTACATTTTATTGCCTGGAAGTCGGTTTTTATTTTTTTAATAAGTTTTTATTTGACTGATAATAACAATTATTCACCTCGGTCTAAATATTGACAAAGTAAAATATTCGCATCCGCACTTGCGCGATCTAATCAACGACAATCAACACGGTATCTGTACATCTTTTGTTGATAAATCAATCAAAAACAATACGCTCAATGACAAAGCTTTGTACGAAATGTTTATTGCTTATTTCCGAAATATGACCCTTAGAAATGACTCTATACAAGTGCCATATTTTTACCGACAATGGAAATGATTTTTTTTTAATATGGTGGTGGTCTTACCAAGAAACGGTCAACCTTGTGATTTTTTCTTTTGAGCGGTTGCTATTTTCTATAGTTTCAAATTATGTTATCCATTCACGCTTTTTAAAAAAAGTCGCAACTTTAAACTTTTCCGTATTGAATTATATAATAACTGTAACTGTATACACGACTGAAAGCAGAAAACGTCATGAGAAGTGCCTAAGCCACTCACACAAAGGCGAGGTCGCTAAGAAATAACAATTGTTTTTTTGTTTAATAAACATCTATTTCATAATTTTTGAAATAAATGCTGATTATAACGATTTACACTTTATATACGTTATTAAGAAACTCTATCTAGATTTCATTGTTCATTTCATATAATACTTGCGACTCACCCTCGCTTCGCTCGGGTTCGTCCCTAGATTGCTTTCCCATACAAATTTTCATCCCCTTAAAATCCTTATCCTTATCATCCGATTTCCGGAATAAAAACCATCCTATGTCCTTCCTAGGGTCATAAAATATCTTCTTACCAAATGTCATCTAAATCGGTTCAGTAGATCTTGAGATTACCCCCCCTACAACGTCACAAACTCATAAACTTTACCTCTTTATAATATTAATATAGATAATACTGTTAAACTTTAGTGTTAGTCCTGAAAGATAAATTAATCATAAAATATGCCTTTCGTTTAGGGACGTATGAAAAAATTAAGAGAAAGCACTGATAATCATTTTTTAAGTACTCTCAAATGTGTATCACTGCTTCTGTACTCCATCTTGATATAATATGAGACCATGATATAATATGACAATATGACAGTTTTACAAAATAATCGCAAAAAGAGATCCAAAGTAATTACTTATCTAGGTCATTCACATAGTTAAAAGTTAGTTATAAAATAATAAATGTGTTATTTTATAGCTTATTAAATGCTATAGTGCTATAAAAATAATCCGTATGATTTCATTCTCCGAGTTGAAGTGTATTCGGTGTTTTTTTCTTACTCAGGTGCTAATCAAACAATGAGTCTAGTTTGTCTCGGATTGTTGTAAAATTACTCAGATTCATGCTTGTGATTAACAAATGTTTGTCGTTGAACAAACTAGTTCTAAGAGATAAAATTATTTAGGAAATTAAATAGCATTCTTGATAAAAACTTTTTAACAAAAAAATAAAAACCGACTTCAAACAAAAGCACTAAAAAGTAAGAAATAACTGATTGGTAGTTTTCATTTACTATACATACCTAATCAAATATTTTCGAAGTCGGTGTGCTTTGCTTTGTATGGACTGGCACCGATTTCGAAAATATTTGATTAGGTATGTATTTAATAGATAGGCTTTAATTACTTAGCCAAAGCACACCGACTTCGAAAATATTTGATTAGGTATGTATAGTAAATGAAAACTACCAATCAGTTATTTCTTACTTTTTAGTGCTATTGTTTGAAGTCGGTTTTTATTTTTTTGTTAATTTTTTTTTATTTTTCCCTTTTTAGTGTAGACAGTAGTAGCATAGTAAGGATTCTAACGTGTTAGGCTTGTCAAATCAAACAAAATAAGCCCAAACTCAAAGTATCTACTATTAGTCGTTGAAGAGTTCCACCTATCCACCTTCTGGCCTTGCCATCAGATCAGGTCAATAACACCGAACCACTGTACTATCAACGGAAATAGAAATACTAGCAAAGTTTCAAGTCAATATGATAATTAGAAGTAGGTTAAATTCATCATTAGTTGTTTTTCCACCCTTAGGGGTGGTATTTTTTTTTTGAAATTTAAATGGGACCAATCTGGAAGTATACCCTTTCAAACAAAACAAAAATTGTCCAAGTCGGTTAATAAATGACGGAATACTGAGGTAACAAACATAAAAAAAAACATACAGTCGAATTGAGAACCTCCTCCTTTTTGAAGTCGGTTGAAAAGGAAGTTGTATTTGACGCGAGCTAATGAGACGCTCCTCGATCGAGCAATACGTATTTATAGGTTTTCATATTACTTTTTTAAATTTGGTGCGTTTTTACGGTTAGTTTAGAATCGGTATATATATCGGTATATATATATATATATATATATATATATATATATATATATATATATGTATTTATTGAGTTGTTGTAGGTTGTATAATACAACTTGTATTATAATGTGTTTTCCCATAGGAATGAAATTGAGAAATATTTTCTTTTTGGTTTTGCTATCATGATTACAATTTTTAAAAGAATGTTTGTTGTGAAGCATTCATTTAAAATATCAAATATTTGTGTAAATCTAAGAAAATATTAATATTTTTTTCATAGCATTTGATATACACATCTATTTACTATTTACGTATAGTGTTATTGTAATTCAGTAACATGCCTAGGAAATCTTTATTTCTCTATGATTGTATTTCAAACTGTATTACCATGTTATACCTAAACATAAAATATAAAACAATATTGCGGTATGCAGGAAGTGAATCATTTATAATTGTAAATATAAAACAATCTGTACTGCATTTTGTTCTACACAATAAATGTTATCATGTATGCGATAAATTAAGATTTGGTGTATAGCCTACAAACATTACTAGGCACTCAGCCACGCTTCGCTGGTGTGCCCCTGAGTATCCTAACAATAGTCTATGTGTTACTACAGATGATAATCTGTCTGCTCCTAGAACTTCTCTAACAGCAGAGTAGACCAAGGGGGCAACACCTTGGTTATGTAGTCTGCTTCAGCAGGCGTGCCGTCGGGGCATTGTGGTTGAGTGCGTAAGCGATCCTGCGACACTCCATAAGATGCAGGAGGTTACATTGGATTTTAGTGGGTAGTACTGGCTTTTCTAGCCAGTGAGGTCCACATAACCTGCCGGATACCATCAGGTGATATGCGTAAATGTATTTCCCAACATTAAAAAAAGGTCTTAGTCTGTCTGTGTACCAAATTTCATCCAAATCTGCCGTCTTAACGCGAAAGAGTAGCAAACAAACACACTAGAATTTATGAACTGTGCTGGGAGACAGTTCGTCAAAAGTTTTATCGAACATGTAGGTACTAATTGGTTACAGAATGTTTGGTAGAGCCATAATTGCAAATGATTTCATTTTAAGTTTCAATTAAAGCTATGCGTCTTATACGTATATTTCTTGTAATATTAACACTTATTGCAACTATATATTTTATGGATTATGATAAGTTTAGTATTACTTACATGGATATTATATAGGAATATTATATAATTTCACATTAAATGAAATTTTTAGTGTTAAGTAACAAACATAATTGTGTGTTTTCAATATACGTATACATTTTTGTGCACAATGTGTGCATAAAATATAAATATTATATATATTAACAAAATTAATGATGCCAAAAGATCTTTGGGCGAACGGGCGACGTTTCGCCAATTATTGTTAAAATACAAAGGTGTTTACGTAAAAAGAATTGGATAATATCCAATCTCATTATATGTGAGTTATGAATACACATAAGTCTGCCACAAGTCCACTACATTGAGATGCCGGTGATGTTGTTAGGATGTGCGTGCGTAAACTCGCGCCTCATCAAGCGCTTGTTCTAAATGAGAGAAACCAAAGCTAAGCTTTACATGCCAGAACAGCTGATTATGAACAAAATTAGAGCTCATGCTTGTTCCACGCAATCTAACCTGTAAATAAATGCTATTTTTGATATAGTTTGTATAGTTTTGTTGTTTGTAGAGTTTATTTTCATCTTGTACAAAATTAATTTTGAATATGTAAAAAGTAAATTAACCACTCCCAAGAGATCCAAATTAATAAACCTTCGTTTATTTGTATATGTATATTTAAATTAACTTAATTTCTGATGCAATTTATCAAAACCTTTGATTTATTTTTATTTAAAATATAAAGTTTTTGTTAATGATTTTTTATGTTATTTTTAAGATTGTTAAAAAATGCAAGTGTGTGAATGTACCTATTAATCTTTTAGGGATTATAATTACAATATTCTTTCACTTGTCGAGTAGATGATGGATATATCGAATAATTAAACTGTTTAAGTTTGTTGCAAAGCACAGTATTTGCCAAAGGTACAATCGTAATTTTGTGTCACCCTTACACCTAAACGAAGTCAGGCCGAGTAGCTGTATATAATACAAGTACATTAAAAATGCTTAAAAGTATTCAGGATATAATAATCAACCGGTTTTATCTTCTTATGAGCTGTCTTCATACTTTTCTCTCTGTTTAATTGCGCATCTCATGAGCACCGCTGTATGTATTTCAAAAAGTTTCTTATTCATCTCATATAAAACAGGTGCATATGTTTTTCGTGATTTTATATCAAATAGACACACGAGTGAAACCATATAGAGAGCAGCTACATATAGTCTGGCGATAATTAAAATTGTGTTTATTTTATACGTTGAACGTTCCCGATTCATTTATTCACCTAATGTATTTTTACACACTATATTTACTACTTTACCACATTTAAGATTCAATTTGGTCGAAAAATATGGATTTAAATATTGTAGAGTTAATAGTAAATTTTTACTACCTAGGATAACAAAATTCTTTCATGATCCCACTCATCCTCATTTTGCCTTATATGTCTGATTAACGCTACTTGCATTGTTTAAAGAACTAAATCATTCAAATGTTATTCCAACACAACTTGTCTTGATTTCTGTATTACTTATTCTAAAACGAATAAATATATTATATAGGTAATTTAATAAACACTTTACATTCATTTTAATAATATCGTTTCTACTTTAAACCTTTTTTGTCAGTTTGAACTTAATTTTTTTAGAAGTATTCCGGCTCATTAAACTTGTGATACTTTACCCTTGACCTATCGCTAGCTATTTACTTACGCAGTGTACGCACGGAATGTTTTCCTCGGATGATTGTTGTTTCTGCTGACCTGTTGAAAGTTAGTTTTTACAACTAAACCATGATCAAAATCTATTTATTTATCAGTCATCCAGTAATTTGAGTGACGGACGGACAACCAGACAAACAGAATAAACAAACAAACGCCAAATTAGATAAAAGTGTATAAATGTTTGTATATTACATATTACAAAAAGTGTATTTACTATGTCTCTATACATGTGCCATAATAATAAATACGTACATTCTCTTACAAGAAGATAAAGGATAGTTGAAGTTAGTGTTATATAAAAAAAAATCTTTAGATTAAGATATGACCTTGAAAAAACAAGCTGTAAGAGTTTTAAAATAATTATAATTTATGCAAATAATTTTTTTTATATATAAATAACTTGGTTCTAATTTTACGGGAAACGTTGTACCATTAATAATAAATATACAATAATAGAACTTTAATTTTATTGTAATGAGTC
This sequence comes from Brenthis daphne, assembly GCA_947093115.1. Classification (NCBI taxonomy): domain Eukaryota; kingdom Metazoa; phylum Arthropoda; class Insecta; order Lepidoptera; family Nymphalidae; genus Brenthis; species Brenthis daphne. The sequence goes on from OX352480.1 coordinate 15,638,240, forward strand.
TTGGTAACTATTACCTACACTAATGATAGAATCGTTGATCAATTATCATTTTTTCCCAACAATGAGAAATAAAAACTTGTAACATACTCTATGTTAGACACTGTTCATAATGTATGAATTAACCGAGATTTATTTGCATTATCTATAGGTACACAAATTTGAAGATATTTTGACCCTATTGGATATTATAATATTCTCCTAGGCGATTTTTAATCACGATGATCAATCCTACTGAGACTATGACAGACATTACAGAATATAATTTACTATAAATTTATAAAGCTAAAAAGAACATTGGTACGAGTATTTATACAAAAACAGTCATAATAATAATTATACCCTGGCAGTATATGTCAATGGTCCGCAATATGTTATATAACTTGTGAATGGTAAAGAATAACCCCTTGTAAAATAACCAGTTTATTCAACAAGGGCTGCTTCGTTCCTTTTAGCTTGAATTTAATTTTAGCACTTGTGCAGTTATAAGTTCCCTCTAGGATATACAAAAGGAATAATGAATAATCTTCTATACTAATATTATAAATGTGAAAGTGTGTTTGTTTGTTAGTCCTTCTTTCACGTCGAAACGGAGTGACGGATTAGTGTGATTTTGTGTGTGGAGATAGTTGGAGGGCTGGAGAGTGACATAGGCTACTTTTTATCGCGGATGATTACATAATTCCCATGGGGAAACACGTTATAATACAATCCAAAAAAATATTTATTATCAGAATTACTTGAAACTTGGTATATATGCTCTTCAACAAAATTAAATAAATATGTGTCTTAGCATTTTTCAAAATTCATTCTATAAGGGGGCAAAATAAGGAATGAAAGTTTGTATAAAACTATCCTTTTAGAGATTTATTGAAGTTTTAGCGCGAGCGAAGCCGCGGGTCCTGCTAGTATCTATATATGTTATTACGGAATATTGTTATAAATCATATTATACTTTATCTTTATCCATCTTTATCCATGTATCGCTTATGTTATTAATGATATTATTATCGATTTAAAACTTTAAAATCGTGAAGTTAATCATTTTCGGGATGGTACTAGCAAAATTAATTAGTTCTAATTTCGTTTACATTTTTCATATTTCTACTCCATGCTATAAGCTTGATAGACAACGTGGAATAAAATTAAATGTTGGGTAAAGTATTTAAAAGTGCATGACCATACAAACAGCTTGCTTTTGACTTGCTTGTATTCACGCACAAAGCTTGCATGAGTATTGAATAAAAAGAAACACATAAGGTTATATCACTAATATACATATTCATAGTTAGTTATGTGAAAATACCTTTATAGCAATGTGTGAAAGACCTTGATAATGATTAGAAAAAGTTGATCTAATAGTAAAAAAATAAATAAACAGGTCGTAAATAATAATCAGGTTCAAGTGAGTGGATAAAAAATGACAGATTGATTTTCGAAGACATTCTTGTTGTTAAGAAATAAAAAAAGTGTGTGTAGTGTATTATGTACGCACGTAAGAAGCTATACTTCTTTGACAACAAAAAATAAACCCAAAATTTTATCCTGCGTGCCAATACTATATATTTGTAGAAACGACGATAAAATAATAAAATAAAGATATAAGAAACTAATACAATTGATAAAGATTAATCAAATCAAAATATTTTATTCAGCATTAAATTATTACAATTTTTACTGAACATCATGAGTCTACTACCAACTACTTAAAAACTAATTAAAAAGTATATAATCTATACTAATATTATAAAGAGGTAAAGTTTGTGATTTTGTGAGTTTGTGACGTTGTAGGGGGTAATCTCTGGATCTACTGAACCGATTTAGATGAAATTTGGTAAGGAGATAGTTTGAGACCCTGGGAAGGATATGGTATACTTTTTATCCCTGAAATCATCCCTTAAAGGGGTCAGAATAAGGATGAAAGTTTGTACCGGGAAGCAAACTAGGGACGAACCCGAACGAAGCAAGGGTGAGTCGCTAGTTATTTAATAAATGAGAATAGCTACCGACAAGCAAAAAGGAAATTTTGCTACTAACATGAACAATAACTATATAGAAAACTAGCGACTCACCCTCGCTTCGCTCGGGTTTGTCCCTGCTTACGTTTTGACGTTTAGTATCGGTTTCTCAGAGATGAGATATTTTCGCGCTATAAATAGTATCCTTCCTATATGTTGACCCCGATAACCAGCTATCATCATACCAAATTTCATAAAAATCCCTCCAGTAGGTTTTCCGTGATGCGGTAATAGACAGACAGACCAAAATTCTAAAAACTATAGTTTTGGTCTTTATGTCGATAATAATGTCTGTTTCAATAAGATTTTCCAAAAAATATAAAATGTACAGATTCGGCTTAGTTACAATTTTATTATATGTATAGACTAGCGGCTCACCCTCGCTTCGCTCGGGTTCGTCGCTAGGTACGTTTTAAATAGATATAAAAAGAAAAAATCTTTCTTTCTCACATTTTAATTATATGTTTTAATACTTACCTATTCCGGACTAAGAGAAATCCAAAAATTAAAATATCATAAAAATTGGAACGCGGTCGAACGGGATAAAAAGTATCCTATGTCCTTCTCCTGGCTCTAAACTACCTCCCTGCCAATTTTCAGCTAAATCGGTTCAGCCGTTCTTGAGTTATAAGCGAAGTAACTAACACGACTTTCTTTTATATATATAGATGAATATATCAAAAATAATCAAATTAATTTGACGTGTAACGTATTTAAAATTTACCGAAACATTCGAGTACCAGGTCCGAAAAGTGGACCGTAACGAAATAGGTTGCATTAGGTTGCCATAGTAACCGTTGTTACTGTCTGACAAATGATATCCATACTAATATTATAAATGTGAAAGTGGGTTTGTTTGTTTGTCCTTCTTTCACGTCAAAACAGTGACGGATTGGCGTGATTTTTTGTGTGGAGATAGTTGGAGAGCTGGAGAGTGACATACTTTTTACCACGGGAGATTATCTCATTCTCTCGGAGAACACAACCCAAAAAAATATTTATGATCAGAATTAATTGAAACTTGGTATTAATACTCTTCAATACAATTAAATAAATACGTGTTTAAGCATTTTTCGAAATTCATCCCATAAGGAAGTATGTAAAATAGGGGATGAAAGTTTGTATGAAACCTACCTTTTTAGAGTTTTTCTGTAGTTTTCGCCGATGAAAGAAGAAGCCGTGGGTTCTGTCAGTATAATTCTTTCCGTTGCTATGTTCAAAGATTACTATTTTTACTATTTTGTTTTCAAATATACATTATATTTATACAAAACCAAACCACTAAAAGCTACTCGCTGAATAGACGTTTCATGTTAAACCAACGGCGGTGTGCCCCAACGCAGCCCCACCTCTTTTAATCTTGGGAAATACATTTACGCATACCACTATATTAAACGACTATCTTTATACTGTAGTCTAATTCTGTCGCATCATACGAATTCATTCTCATCATTTTTTTCTCTATCGCGCCAAAAGAAGCGTATCTTCAAAATTGAAGAGCGACATATCTTCGTTATCATCTTAACACATAATAATATGTGTTTGACTTTTGACGTTGTTTAATTTTTATTATAAATTCAAAAGCAAGATCTTGAGTGAATGTTGACAAAAAAAACACGAGGGTGATGTCACTGCGGTAATTACTGAAAATTGTTTCTTTGGTCAGAAGCGTATGAGGTTTTTTCTTCCGCTTTGTACTATAATGTACGTTAACATATTTAATAACTATTTCAACACGTCATTGAAGAGAATTCTGGCACGTTTGAATTTTATTTATTTTTACAAATGTCGTCGTTTTTCAGAAACTGATATCCTTGAACAATGAAATTCTTCTTAACAATAAGAAACTAACTGTTTGAAATTAATAACGAATTGCGAAAAATAAATAATTCTCTTATTCAGGGTTGACCGCTATTATTGAAATCTTTATCCGCTTTATCACACACTTAGCAGTGCGCGAAAGCCGAGATGCAAAAATATTTTTGCTTCGTATTAGTTACGGCATTCGGCTTTGGTTACTTTTTCTAACTTTTATGAAGTAAACGGGATATTTGTCATGTTTCACTTTCTTCTTTATTGAAAACTAGCTTTAGTCATATATAATCTCACGAAACTAGATTTTTTTTAAATCACCGTTATCGCTCAGGCCTTTTGTCAAAATACTTACTAAGTAATTACATACTCAAATCTTCTACAGATAACGACTTTGTTTTATACTGTGTATGCGTATTTTATTTCCTTAAATTGATAAATAGGCAGTATGTTAATTTTAACCCCTCTACCAATAGCTCTACTAATACCTCTACCAATATTGTGTAATAATTGAAATTTTTGATCGATTGATTTATTTATTGTATTTTCCCGATTGAGAGATTTCCCTATACCTACATGTACGTAGATAGACTCGCAGCAAGTACTTATAAAACATGTATCCCTCCAAACGCATATTATCTTCCTTTGTTAGACGAGTTTTTTTGTGAATATTTATTATAGTATAGATGAAAAATATTGTAAATATTTCGTTTCGCATTATACTCGTAAAAATAATGACAGTGCGTGGCTAAAGCTAGAGACTTATACTGTATTTCTTATTTTAATAACAATTACGTACTTATTGTTTGCACATCCACTTCAACATCCTCAGTATAGCCATTTAACAACAGGTATGCCTGATTAAAACGTCAGCGTAAAGGACGGACTGGCAAGCTGCATCATTGTATCTGATGAGATTAATTAAAATGATTTTCAACTATCCTATATTTTAAAAGTTCCCATTGTAACTTTTTTATACGTGTATAAGTAGTCAGTAGTAGTCATATACAAAGTTATATTTATAAATTATTACATTTATAAATGACTAGCAGAACCCACAGCTTCGCTCGCGCTAAAACTAATGAACTCTAAAAAGATAGGTTTCATACAAACTTTCATCCCATATTTTATAAAATTATAACCTCCTTTGAACAATTGTGTATTTTGTTAAAATACTGTTGGTGACCCTAATTAAATAAATAAATAAATACCTTGCAAGTAATTTTGATCAAAAATATTTTTTTGGATCGTATTCGTGTATAACGTGTATTCCCGTGGGAATGAGATTCCCGCGGTAAAAAGTAGCCTATGTCATTTTCCAACCCTCCAACTATCTTCACACAAAAAATTACGCCATTCTGTTTCCACGTAAAAGAAGGATAAACATACAAACACACTTTCACATTTATAATATAAAGTATAGAAGTATGAATTTCTCTTTTTATGTTTATTTCTAATATTGTTATAAAATGCATAAATAAATTTAATGATTGTAAATAATAAACTTGTTTATATTCTTCAAGAGCCGTGAGACTCGACGGACTTGCTCCAATTACCGGTGACCGTGGTAATGCTTCGCTATGGTCTTCTTATGGATTAGTGAGCCTTTTTGTGAAGCACGCGCTGTTCGCTTTGAATTTATTGAAGTTAAAAGACATAATTTACATATGTAAGTTTTGTTTCCGTTTTATGCACTGGTTTCATTGCTTATTCTGGTGGAATTCACGGTTTTTGCTCCTATAGGATAAAAATATTTTGAATAGCCATGTATTTTCCGAATTGTTAAATTTTTACCTTATCATATTATAATTACATCGAAGTTATTATTTTATTGCATATTATGTTCATGGATATTTTAACATGAAATGAAGCTTCTCTGAAAATCAATTCTACGTAGCATACGACATATAGGTATTAATACAATATCGAAACTAATATTTTAATAGTCAAATTGAATAAAGGACCATCATAATAATGACATTTAAATTAAAACCAGATTTATAATAATAATATGTCGGGACTAATAATAATAATAATATAAAGCATTCAAAAAGCTTTAAAGCTGTTTGAGGCATTATAGCTTTGACATCATAAAGGTTAGATTTATATATTACAAACGTAGTAATAATTGAAATTCTAAAGAAAACTAAATATAAAATAGGTATACGAATATGCATAATTAACTGAACTTATAAAGATATAAATAATGTTGGAAATTGGAATAATTAATGTGATACAATTAAGGGTGGTTATTCTAGATACATAGTGCAGTCGCTATATATATGTATAAAGAAGTGAACCTGTTTAGTTTTATTACATGAGAGTATATGATACTATGAGATTTTATATCACATCCTATGTGATATAAAATCTTTCATTATTTTTTTATATATTTAAAAAAAAACCTTCTATAAGGGTTCCATTTTGAACGTTTGGCACTCCCTCTTGTAGGACTAGCTTCTTTTCTGTGCTTATAATTTGTTGTCGAGGGTAAGTATTCTAGTACTGGTGCAGTCCCACTTCTGCAGTTTAGGTAATGATGATAATAATAATTTTCTGGTGACTGGAATGTAGAAGTATTTTATCCTGGTCTAGCAATTAGCTCTCTCGTTTTTTCTTATGAAAGCTTATGCTTATGAAATTATGCCGATTTTCAACCCACTTCCTCAAATAGGAGGAGGTTCTCATTCTGCTGTATTTTTTTTTTATGTTTGTTATCTCAGAACTCCGTCATTTATTAACCGATTTGGACAATTTTTGTTTTGTTTTAAAAGGTATACTTCCAGATTGGTCCCATTTAAATTTAAAAAAAAAATACCAACCCTAAGAGTAGAAAAACAGGTAATGATAAATTAACCTACTTCTAATTGTCATATTGACTTGAAACTTTGCAAGTGTTTTTATTTAAGTTGATAGTACAGTGGTTCGGTATTGTTGACCTGATCTGATGGTAAGGCCAGAAGGTGGATAGGTGGAACTCTTCAACGACTAATAGTGGATACTCTGAGTTTGGGCTTATTTTGTTTGATTTGACAAGCCTAACACGTTAGAATTCTTACTTTGCTTACTACTGTCTACACTAAAAAGGGAAAAATAAAAACTTTTTAACAATATTAAATAAAAAGCGACTTCAAACAAAAGCACTAAAAAGTAAAAAATAACTGATTGGTAGTTTTCATTTACTATACATACCTAATCAAATAATTTCGAAGTCGGTGCTAGCCGATACAAAACAAAGCACACCGAGGCACGGGGGTGAAACACCGCCAATTTCCCAACTCCGGCCCGTTACTGAGGCTTAATATACAGAAAGACTCAATAATTAAACTTGACCCGACCTGGGAGTCGAACCCAGGACATCCAGGTGTGCAGCCGTACATGCTAGCCACTACACCACCGAGGCAGTTTAGGGTAGATATATGAAATAGGCTAGGAAGATATATGAAATAATAATAATAATTTATAATCAAATTTAAACCGCGGGGCACAGATATTCTTATATATTATAGCTTTTAAATAAAATATGTATTGTACAAAAATAGCATGGAACAAGGTGTATATATGAATGTGCTACTAATGCCACAGATATGTACCTAAATAAAGGTCATCATTTATTAACGTATATAATTCATATAATAATGTCACCAAATCTACTGTACCACCAATACATATGTACATAAAAGTAATTACTGCTTGCCCTTGTAAAAGTAGAACAAATTATGTTATTTTTATAATTGCAATAATTATTCAATCAAAAGTTTTTTATTGAAACTGTCTTAAATTTAATTGATAAAGATATTAATTAATTGTATTAAAAAATATAAATAAAAATGTGTCATCGCTTAAAATATTTATATAAAATATATATATATATATATATATATATATATATATATATATTGATGTTTATGTAAACTAATATAAATATTGGATATAACTATAGTAGCACTACGCAAAGGACAGCCAGCTCACAAACAAGAATCATTACACTAATTCATTATTTTGACCTTAAACAGTTACAATAAACATAATGTTTATAACTGCATTTTACTTTTAATAGTTTTATATGTTTATAAAAGGACTCATTGATTATTTAGTTATTTTAATAATTAATTTTCTTAATTAAAATATTTACAAAGTCTATGTCTACCTACCTTTCCTTCATATAATTAGCAAAATTGAAACCAGATAATTTTCGGTTTTTGCTGAATTTGTTCTATATTTACTAAATAGACCATATAACAATATTTTTTACGTTTCCATAACTGCATTGTTGGTTTATATACGAGTATTAGCATACACTTGATAGTCTAGCGGCTAGCAGATAGCGGTTCTGGGTTCGAGTCCTAGATCGAGCCAAGTATAATTGATTTCTCTGTCAAGAAATTCGATATATAAGTATTTGCTATAAGTTGGTGATTTTTAATTAAATAAACAATTACAATTTTTACATATAAGTTAAAGCCAACAGGACTACGGTGATGAGAAGGTATCGAAAGCTTAATACCTATGTAACTCATTTTTTAAAGCAAATGATGCAATGTTTCTTCTTAAAACATCACATTCACCGTGAATGTTGAATAAAAGCTTTCGATAAATAGTTTAATTTAATATTACCTGTTATAAAAATATCGAATATTTTTATGGAAATATTTCTTTTATATAATTTATTATCTACGGTACAGTAATAATGTTAATAAGTATGTATTTCTTATATTATATTAGTAGGTTTCTAAGAATTAAATTAATTTACGATAAAAGCATTTATATTTTATAAACAAGTAAGTTATAAAAATATGGAGGTATTTTCAGTTTAAGTATTCTACCTTTTCAATACTACACTTACACATAGCGCTGCTCTTTTGTCTGCTTTGTTCATACTAGAACAATAAACATATAGTACACAGAGTAAATGGTCATACATACAGCTTTAAAAAAAATATTTAAAGCTTCTCTTTCGAATAAATAAATTTAGTTTATCTGAGTCGATAAAAACAGGATCTACAGGTCGAGTGATCTTTTTAATATTTTGATTTATTTATTTAACTTTTATGTTAGCCCTCTGAATTAACCATTGTGCGATGGTTTATATCTTGCGAGGCAATTATATAAGGTACTTATTATAAAAGATTTTTAAAGAAAAATCTTTGATTTTCATAACATCTGTAGATGTATTTATAGTCTTAAGATCTTTTATATAACAGAATGTATGGGCATAAATAATACATGAGAGTAAAATTAATAGTAGGAGATCCCGATCTATATGGTGGACCATTGACTCTATTTCCAGATGATTTTTTTAAAACCATATAACGTATTAACGAACTCGACCCAGAGGGGTTGTCACCAAAAATTTGCTCCAGGCTATTTTTAATAAAAGAAATATATCATTGTTTTTTTTTAAGTACAAGAACTCTATTCCTGTGACTATCTATAATTATATCAATCGAAAGTAAAAGACTTGAGGAAAATGCTATCATACGTTCGGCGGCCTTTTTCGAACAGATTACCTGACATCAAGGTATAAACATATATATTGAAGTAGTTAATTGCTTGTATTGTTTTCCGGAACGAACCACGTATCAAATTGTACATAGATAAATTTATAAAAAAATTAATGATATAGGGTTTTGATACCAAAACTTCTCTAGGCTAGAGGATTTTTAGTAAAAAATAACCTAGAGAAATTTTTGGTGATAACCCCCCTGGGTAGAGTTTGTTGATATGTTTTTTTGGTTTAAAACATATATTTAAAAGAACGAGGGGTCCACCACATAGATCGGGATCTTAGATTATAATATGGAGAAAGTATCAACAGTGACTATTCTATTACGATGAAGGTTATCAATAAAATATTTAGACTACCTCAGTAGGTGCTCTCCATTGCTTTCAAAACAATGAATAGTAATAGAAGTAAGGAATTTGAATAAGATAAGACAAAGTTGTCACAGAAGGCTAGACAGTGACGAGTCATTTTTAAAGTTCCAGAAATCCGAAGAAAACGTGTCTTCACACGTTCATTTTTATCTGATTGTTTATTCATCTGTAACAGCTCGCAAAGTCTACTGGATTAAGAAAGTTGAAATTTGATAGACAAATAGAGTCAAGTGACTCGATGGTGGATGTTTAAAGTATGTGTTATGAATTATAATTTCTAGGACTAAATAAACCATATCAAAAAATTTATCATGTTTCACAATGACGTGTCAATCTTTACAAGTCACAGTACACACACCATCTTGCTTTGGCTATCTTCCTTCCCTTATATCTTAATTCTTATCCAGTCCAGCCATTTTTGAGTTTTCGCAAGACTAACGAACAGCAATTGATTTATATATAGATTATAAGTAAATCATATTTTATTAAAGAATTATAAAAAACATTACTTTTGCTTATTACTAGTAATGGAATAATTAGTCTAAGTATAGTTCTAAAGTGTCTACTTTCCAGTCACATTTTTTTATAATAATTAATTAATTAAGAAACGCTTACATACAAGTGCATGGAATCTAGATTAAGGCAGTCCAGCAAACAAGTTGTTAGATACAAGTCATGCGCAAACTATACCCAGGTTTTTATATGCCTCTTTATTTGCTCTACTTTCAAAGACCACGTTAAGTCCAAGGTATGGAATTGGCAATAAATGCATGCTATAATTATATTGACACTGAAAAACACATAATGTATTTAAGTTTATTTAATTTTAAAAACTTATGTTTGTATTGAAATTAAGTCATTTTATTACGAAAGGTACCTTATAAAAATTTATCTTACAATTTGTTCAAAATTTGTAATAGATCATTTCTGTTGTTGTGACCATGAAATTAAACTTGTATTACAAGTTACATATTTATATGTACTATATAATATTTTCCTTGTGTGTTTTTAAATAAAATATGGATGATTTAAATTTAAAAATGTGCTGATCCATAATGACTTGTTTCTTGGTAGCTTAAAATATATTTTTAACTGAGTTCCAAAGTAAAATTTGTTTTGTAGAGTTCATAGCTCTATGTATTAATTTGTAACCTTTTTAGTCTTTATTAAAAATTTAGTACCTTAAAAATTAAAAAAAATTGCAGTACCAATATTGAAGTAAATTCTTTAAAAAACTGTTATTCATTATCTCGTTACCTATTTAATACATAGAAACTTCTGAATCATATATTTCATACTTTTCTATTGTAAAATTCATTTGTCTAAGTTAAATATAAAAAATCCTAAATATATATTTTAAGAGTTATAAACATAATTTATATCTCATAATTACATATGTATATTTAGATTAACATATATTTATAGTTCAGTTAAGGTTCATAGTTTGTTTTAGTACAGTAATTTAACATCTATGACAAAAATAAACAAAATAGATGTTATTAATAAAAATTTATTTTTCAACTATTATTATCGCAATACTAAAACAATAACGTACGCTTACCACTTAAAAGTTTTTGATATTTAAGGTAAAGACAATCATCAAAATGAATGCCCATTTTTTACGAGTGTGAATCGTGTCACGTCATGCTGACTAATCCTGCTATAATATCATATAATGGTTTTTAATTGATATGTGATTTCCGAAGAATAACAATAAAACAGATTGCATCTTTGTACTTACTACTTTGAACTTGTCGAATGTAGAAAATAATGTGAATGTTTATAAATGTTTTTGAAGTTTTTTGTTGTTATTTCGACATCATTGGATGATGCAGTGACGACGGCCTTCCCTCCGCGCAGCCTATTATAATATATTGAGGGTGGTGTATAAGACAAAATATCGTGTCTTAAATATGTATGATCAACCATCAGAAATTGCCTTACTACAGTGTTATTTAATCACAAGGAATGACATCAGTTACAAACGAGCAAACTGATGTTTTAAAAGAAGTAACTAAATATGAATCTTAAAATAGAAGTCATACTATCCTTCGTAAACATTGTATGATGTTATTCATTTAAGTTTGACAGAAGTAAAAGAAGCGAGTCCAAGCAATGTTACGGTCTAAATTTTGAGCTACTACATGCTGTCTCCCAAGAGTAAAAACTTTCCGATAGCATCGTAAAGAATAGTTGAAACGTTGATTAAAAAAACTAATAGTTATTTTAAAGATTTTTTTATGTTATTATATAATAGTTTCATAGTTTTGCATGTCGATTGCCTGCTCTAATTTATTTATCTCAGTGAACACCGCGCCGAACCGTCTGTCAGTGACTAGTAAAGTATTGACGCTTCGACATTGGATAAGGCCGGCGGCATGGTCGACAGCATAATCTAGTATAAAATAGGGATCGCTTTACATTAAACATACATTTATAATCGTTATATTAGTTTACTAAAGTGTGTATGCGTGTATGTGAATGTTTGTTACTTCTTCACGCTAAAACGGTTGGACGAATTTAGATAAAATTTGATTGGTAACAAACACATATGCTAGTGTCAGGCACCTAGAGATGCAGGAGATCTTTCCGTTTACTATTAGTACTACGCCACGTTTTTGGCTTAATATAAAATTTATACAAAGTTACATTCTTTTAAATTGTTATAGGAAAATATATAATTAATAACAATAATTTATGAATAAAATAAAACCTTGCAAGTGGTAATAGCTATTAGTTTACTGTAGGTACCTACTACCTATATACCTAGCTATAGGAAGCAAAGTATTAATAAATTTACTTTTTCTTTTTTTAATTTCCTATCAATTTCCAAGACTTGCTATTTACCATTATTTCTTATATTTTACTTATATGTTATTATCACTAGGAAGGTATGAGTGCAAGTTTATTATAAAATGTTACAAGTCGTTTACGCTTCCTCAATTTCTTTGCTATGTTAAGCTATATAACACAAATTAAATGGTTGATACGCAATAATAAAGTTAAAGCTAGTACACATATACTGGAATATCTAGAGTATTCTAAAAATATGATGTCACCAGGCTTAACGCGCTTAATGCCAGGAGAGAGCTTAATAGAATCAATTCTGATAAACTGACGGGAGGTTGAAAATTAAAAAACAGCCCAGCCAGTTGCTAATTTCATCATGGTTGTGCAAAAAGAGAAGCCTTTCTATCCGTGTGTGTTTACCAAAGTTCCTTTTTTCGATTTATTGTCACCCGTCAAATAATAAATAGCTTTAATCAGAGCTAAAGTATTTGATATAAAGTACTTATGAAGCTTGGGGTTTTCAGGAAAAGTTTAATATGTATTAATAGTACACAGAGCTCCAATTGTAGTAGACTGGAAGCGGATATAATTAATAATGTGACTATTGATGTTAATTAATATTATTATCCGACAAATTTCTTTGTGTTTATTTCCGGTGCTGGTGTAGGCTAAGGTAAAAGAGCGCTTATTAAAAGCGGTCGTTCACCTTCGTACTTATCCCCACATACATGTTTATATATAAAATCGATAACTGTATAAAGTATTACGTGGGTAAAATTATTAATTTAATTACTTTCACATTATCTACTTATGTGGGTGAAACCACGGGTAAAGACTAGTATTTAAAGAAGAGAGAAGAAGATATAATTTCATATTATGAGAAAACTTGAATTTCTGCAATATTAAACTCATTTAATAAATAATTAAATCGACTTATAAATTACCAAAAAGTAAAAAATAACTAAACAGGGGTTTTCATTTACTATACATACCCAATCAGACATTTTCAAAGTCTGTTGTTTTATTATTATAACCTAATAATTAATTATTGACTAATTATTGGTATATTTTTCTTTCATTATTATTTTTCTCATAATAAATTCTCTCATACGAGTATCTTTTGACATGCTAAAGAACCCTGTCAAGGACGAACGTTTACTGCTTGTTTCACCAACATAGTATCGACTGTGGCGAATTTATAATTGCTTGAAAACTTTGTTACTGTTCGAGGCTACTATTAAATACAATTTGTAATAGAATGTTTGTTTACGAGGATTTGTATAACCGTTTTGTTTTTAATTGTTAAAAATACAATTATGTAAGAGACAAAGTTAACAATACAAAACTTAGACTTGACTATCGAAAAGTATTTATCATACTCATTCACAATCTTCTACATTTAAAAATCATTACAGCCATCAAATTATTACTGATAGTATATACCCAAATAGACTTATTACGTAATTATAGCGCGAGCAAAGCCGCGGGTTCTGCTAGTATTTTATATTTTTTTTAGGTAATATTTAGCTATATAAAACAAGTTGTTTTAATCATCGATATATTAATTTCTTTTAAAGAAGAAACAGTCTAGTTTGTATAACTAACATAAAGGTACTTACGTTATTAGTTAAAGCTGTTACCTGTACAATAGACAAAATGTACCACATTTTAATGTGCTTATTGTGGCACAAGATTTCTGAAGAGGCGCAATTTTAACCAAATATATAGATAAATTATATATAAATTTATGATCAAGCTTTTACTATATCGCAAACATTTTATGTAAGGCCCGCAGGTCATCTAGTCAATGTATTTACTGTACCATTTAATTTGTACTTTTATTTTTTATTTAGATCAAAAGTAATAATTATAATAATAATATTTTTAAGCAAAAACACTATTTACCTTAATCCAAAATGCATTAACTTTTAAGGTGGACACAGCATGCATTAATTTGTAACCTATTTATAGAGTTTAGATACATAAGATTTCTTTAACAAGAATTTTTTTAAACAATTTCAACAAGAAAAAATAATTAACTGTTAAAATTTTATGAGAATAAACAACACTCTTTAATACTTTTTTAGATTTACGCGAATATTTGACAATTTAAAGACAACTACCTCTTCGGATTATATCGCTGATTTATTTTGATTATTGGTTCCCGACGTTTCGAACGCTTTACAGCAATTATGGTCACGGAAAACTCTAAGGGTTTAAACGTCTTAAGAGCGTTATATACTTGTTAATGATAGTGCCTACCCACAATTTTACAAAATGATTTCAAAAAATCAATAATGGCACCAAAGTATTATAATCAAATTAATCAAATATAACAATATTATTTATTTAATTTTAGCTGTTATTATTATAAATATACACAATCTCTTAAAATCTTTATTTATTCAATGTTGCTATTATTGTAATATTAACAACCATAAAGAAAATTAAAAATATTAATTATTTATTTAAGCAATATTGTTTCATATGTAATGAAAAAAATAAATTAATTTAGACTGCTATTATGTATTTATTTAAAGTTAAAATATAAAGCAACACTATTGCTACATTTATTTATTAATTAAGATAGTTTTATTTAAAACACTCTTTCATTTAAAGTAAAAATAAAATAATATAAATACTTAATGAAATAAAAACAACGATACTGTCTTCAAAAATACTTTAACAGGTGGAATTTATTCTTAAAAATGTGGGACATTTGAGGTACCTGTAACTCATTCAGTAAAAAAAATATTGTTTTGTCAGGTACTATCTTACAAAACAATATTTTTTTTACTGAATGAGTTTCATTTTTACTTAATATTCCTCGAAGGGTTCTAAACGACCCAACATTTTTGTGTTATATTTTGACCATTGTAGTTTTGTTGGGGTAAAGTAAATTCAAATATTTATGTATCTATACTATTTAATTTATTATTTACGTACTTTGTATATGTATATAGTATCTATCTTTATATAACTATTTTATATAAGCGATAGCTTATATAAAATAGTTATTAGTAGATATTGCAGCCTCTAAATTGCCAAAGCATGTAACCGAAAACGTCCTATATCTATAATCTATCTATAGTTAAATATTTTACCCCTGTCTACTTGTCTAGTGGTGCACATGAGATACCTACTTTCCATAGCTATTACATGAGCAAGCACCAATAGGATGCGAATAAAATAGTTGTATGTCGTACGGGCCGGCGGATATATAATGATTAGCGTTTCATTTTGGTCTTCTTGTGTTTTTAAATGCAATTCTGTAGGAAACGAGGTGAAAGGGGATGGCGTTTGCATGAGAAACATTTTTTCCAGGTAATGCATTAAAAAATAGGAAACCGGTGAGACCAACAGTAACTGATTATTATTATACTAGTGTTTTCCTTCGGCTCCGCCCGCATAGTATATTAATAACCAACATATTATATAGGTACTAAAACCTTCTCCGAAACACGCTGCATCTTATGGTATGAGTTTTATTCCGATCGGTTTAGTAGTTAATGCAGTATAAGCGAACAAAAAAATCAGCTCTCCATTTATTACTATACATTATCGTTAATACTTACAAGGCTTGTTAATTTATGCATTTTTCAATTATGTACTTTTCTTGTTAAAACCTCATTGTAAAGGGCATGGCTTGCACTTTAGTTATTTTAATTATAAAAATCGGAGCCACAATACCATAAACTATGGTACGCCTATTAAAGGACATTAGTTAAGATGCGTGAAGTTTGTGCGTGACTGTTATTCGTGAGGAGGTGTAGATTTGTTTTAGTATCTACTGAGTAAATGTTTAATAGTCATACCTTGAGATTTTGGATAAGAATTCACTGCTTTCATTTAGCCCATCCGTGAGAGATAAGAACGTATACAGAAAAGAAAAATATTAAAAAAAACGAAACCGCTCATTATATACTAGTAAAAATTGATTATAAACACCGACTTGGAAATGTTTTTCAACCGACTTCCTCAAAAAGGAGGAGGTTCTCAATTCGCTTGTTTTTTTTATGTTTGTTACCTCAGAACTCCGTCATTTATTAACCGATTTGGACAATTTTTGTTTTGTTTGAATTCTTTAACGACTAATAGTAGATACTTTGAGTTTGGGCTTATTTTGTTTGATTTGTCAAGCCTAACACGTTAGAATTCTTACTTTGCTACTACTGTCTACTTGCTTGCTTTGTATGGGCTGGCACCGATTTCGAAAATATTTGATTAGGTATGTATTTAATAGGTAGATTTTAATTACTTAGCCAAAGCACACCGACTTCGAAAATATTTGATTAGGTATGTATAGTAAATGGAAACTACCAATCAGTTATTTTTTACTTTTTAGTGCTTTTGTTTGAAGTCGGTTTTTAATTTTTTGTTAAAAAGTTTTTATCTATTAATACAATAAGAGTCATATTTATTAGTCATCGTCATTTGTTGACAATATCACGTAAAGGTTTCAATTTAATCTATAAAGTCCAAGTAACATTAAAAGAATGGTTCGTACTACGTATGTTTATAGTATGACTTCAAGAATATAATATTTTAGTTCAGGTGGTGTATATATACATACCTAGGTATATGTGGATATTATTTTAGTTAAAAAGTAATATTTTTCTACTATCCTACAAATAATATCCTTGTAATTATTTTCGTATTCGCTAGTTGCTAAATAAATGTTCAATGAATTCATTTCTAAAGCTTTTGCAAAAACTTCAACATTTGAAATTGATCCTCTTATTGCAAGATATCGCAGATAGATCATAGTACATATCTATTAAAATATAATAAATACTTGTATTTAAATCCACACTAAAGCAGTATGTAGCGTAACGGAGACATACAATACATAAATGATAACATTTCTTTGTCGCTCATAGTAATTGCTTACGATTACCTCACATTGCTCTATAAAGGCGAAAAGCGGAAACAGTAGTAAAAATACATTTTTAAGTAATATATGATTTAATTTATTTTGAATAAACAAAAAGCATTGTAGTTTTATAAGCTCCTAAATCTAATAATTAAGGACTTAGAGCATGCCGCGCATGCGTGTTTACTTGTCCGGTGATATCGCGCGAAGCAAGTATTCACAGTCAACATCGGTCAATCAGTGTATCAGGATGCACTAGATGCAGCGAGCTGACGGGATTATGTTATTTATTTGTGTTCAGGAGGAAGGGCCGGACGAGCTGCGCTTGGACGAGGAGATGGAGCGAGTGGTGTGGAACGAGGGCGCCGCGCCGCCGCCGCGTCTGCCGGCCAGCAGCGAGCCCGTAAGAGACTCCGCTGCGCCCCCGCCGCCTTACTCTCAAGGTACCTGACAATTTAAACATATTATTATATAAACATCCATAAATAAAGTCACTCATAAATACTGCCATCATAATAAAGAAGGCTATAACTAACAATTTGGTAAAAAATTACTTAAATACAGATTCGGAATCAGCAAAAAAGTGCTACTCGTACTTGATATTCTTACTCATAAAGCTCTAAGTCTTATGAATCCGGATATACCACAACTATTTTCATCATAAGTACGTATAAACTACTACTAAGTACACAGACAAAACTTTAAATATCTCCAAATCAAGTTTGACGCAGTTGCGGCCTTCTTTTTTATGACGGCAGAATATTTTCAAAACTTATTAGATAACAATCTTAACTAAAGTGAAATTACTAAATTTATATTTTTCAAAAATTTCAAAGTTTTATCTATTATTTAGTATTTACCTGTTAGAGTTAAAGTAAATTTTAAAGCTGTAAATAATTAAACACATTTTAACACTCTCTCAATAAATCACGTACCCAGAAAAATATGTTTAAATATTTAACTATTTTGTAGTTTTTTGATAAGTCATACATATTAAACTTTTATAAACCCATGACCTGAAAACGACCTATTTGTGTTTACTAATAATTAATTTACACATTCAACATCCCTTTTTAACGTTCCACTGCTGGGCATGGGCCTCCCTTCATTCCCTTCATTCCCTTCGTACGAGGGGGGATCAGGCCATAGTCCACCACGCTAGCCAAGTGCGGGTTGGCGGACTTCACATATCTTTTGAAAACTTGCTAGGTTCTCTCAGACATGCAGGTTTCCTCAGGATGTTTTCTTCACCATTAAGACAAATGGTAATCATGTTGGAAATGATTCGCACATGAAAATATCAGAGGTGCAAGACCCGGGATTTGAACTCGCTTCACTCGGTTTCCCAAGCGAGCGTTTTACCACTGGGCTACCACTACCTTACTCTATATTATAATAAATTATTTTATTAGGGCACGCACATAAATGTATCAATGCTATTTTTTGATCTCAGTACAAAAAATATTGTCTTGAAATATAGTTCACTAAAAAGTGGTAATAATTTGATGCTGAAATAACATAATCAAATCAATGAAAAAAAAATGCAATATTCTTGTAAGTTATCTCTCAGTTCCTTACTTTGCTTGAGTTAACAATCAGTTAAATAGTACATGATTCCTGATGTAAATTTACGATATTATTGCTCAATATCTAGCGTTACATAAATGTTCGTCTAAAGAATATTTGATAAAATTGTGCTTACTGAATTACATTTTATAAAATAGAGATTTGTCCTTAGAAGATATTAGTCAAGGCGTCCCTGAAGACGCTTCACACCAAGAGGCACAGGTGTGTTCCAGCTCAAGTCCACAGGTAAGAGTATTATAAAAGTTGGGTGAATAATTTTACACTGTCAGTGTGGAAGAAAAATGTCTTAACTAACAATGTAATACCTAGTTAAAGAGAATACTCCAAAGAGTCACGAAATCGATTTCGTAAAAACAAAAGAGAGAAACGAGAAGATTTCATCTTTACATTTTCGGTAATACTACTTTCTTAGCCTTGACTTTCCAAAATTTTTTAATGTAATTTTATAATTATTACTTCAATATTTATTTCACTAATTGATACTATTGCTATTAATTAGGACAGTACCTGGGCTACCGACCTTCGCTCGGAGTTTTTGGCCTAAAGTACTATTTTGTTTTAAAGGATAAACATAAATAAATATAAAAATAACGAAAATAAAAAAAGTAAAAACTTTGAATCGGACCGAGATTCGAACCCTGACACTTGTGAAGGCCAATCTTGCGTCTTGGCCGCTTGATCACGATGCTTATGCCGGAGCGTGCGAAATTACGGACCATATTTTGTGTGGAATAATGCGAAAGAAACCCGCATGAAAACTCGAAAACAGGCGTTTTCTCAGACATAAGGCTAATGTATATATATATATATATATATATATATATATACAATATATATAATATATATACAATATATATAATATATATACAAGATAAGATAAGGCAGACTAACTAACTAACTACAGTGCCGACCCTAACCTTTGATTAGGGTAGAGCGAGATTGTCTTTCAGTGCCCTTTAGTCGGCGCTTTTACTTTACATAAATTGTACTTTGGCTTTATTTTATATAAATAATAATAAACAATTTTTTCAATGAAATTCAATATGCAATCGACAGAAATCTACAGATTTTTCATCGTCACCCTACGGATTTTCAGACAACTCACCTAGCAACACTGACCCGCGTCTTTCAAAAGACGTCATCAAAATTT
Organism: Brenthis daphne; assembly: GCA_947093115.1. Lineage (NCBI taxonomy): Eukaryota > Metazoa > Arthropoda > Insecta > Lepidoptera > Nymphalidae > Brenthis > Brenthis daphne. The sequence continues at coordinate 15,658,344 of OX352480.1, forward strand.
TATTTTTTGCTGAAATTTAATTTTTTGGCGCCCCTTGCTACCTGGCAGCTGGAGTGACCGCTCCTCTCGCTCTATCCCTGGGCCGGCGCTGACTTAGGCTCATTTAAAGAAATATATTTATTAACATGTTAACTTGTCAATTGCTATTATAATCTTATATCTTTAAACGAGCAATTCTCGAATATATACAATCTGAATCTCGGAAACGGCTCCAACGATTTTCATGAAATTTAGTATACATGGGATTTTAGGGGCGATAAAGTTTCTCATTATTCCACGCAAAATATGGTCGCTAATTCGGACGCTAGGACATAAACTTGGTCAAGCGGCCAAGGCGAAAGTGTGAGGTATCACAGGTATCTGGGTTCGTATCCCGGTCGGATACAAATTTTTACTTTTGTTTTTTTGTATTTATTCAAATTTTTAGTTTTTTTTAAATGTTTTTTTGGCCAAAAACTCCGAGCGAAGCTCAGTAGCCCAGGTGCTTAGTACTAAATGGCCATTTCAATATTAGTTGAGAACATAAAAAAATGTTTTCTTCTTTAATCATTATTATTATCATTGAAAAAAATATAATAATATATAATAATGCCCTCCTGACCGATTGCGGCCACGGCGGCCAATATCATTGATACTAACCAACTGCGCAGGAGATATTATAGTGCACAAGTGTACGCGCAGACACAAGTGCACTCATTATTCCTGTCACTCATACTCCGGTGGGACGACACGAGACACGACCGGTGAGAAGTTAAGGCGCAGGACCGACGGCTTTACGTGCTCTCCGAGGCACGGGGGTGAAACACCGCCACCTTCCCAACTCCGGGCTGTTACTTAATTTAATAGTTTACAAGTTTTTAGATTTTTTGTCTATCTATTTGTCTGTCTATCTGTTACCCCATCACAGAAAAACCACTGGAGCGATTTTGATGAAATTTAATATGGTGATAGCTGGTTATCCGGGTCAACATATAGGATACATTTTAACGAGGGAAAATATCTCATCTCTGAGAAAAAATACAAAAACTGTAATGTAAGAGTATACTAATATGGAAAACCTAAGAATTTGGTTTTTGGTCATCTAAACGCGGGCGGAGCCGCGGGTAGTGCTAGTTAAAATATAAAACTGTTCATTTGCGATATAACATTACCATTCTTTAATGGTCTTCCGAGTAAGTGCCACTACTGGCCGGTGCGATAATACATGGCATGCTTATTTTTAAATATAAGGATTCGATTTCCGTATAGGAAAATAGTTTTCTTTAACATCTAGTAACGTTATATTACTTTTATTACAGTCGACTTCCTAGGGTATATCCGCTTTTATCTATATTTTCTATTTTTGCAATCTATTACTTTAAAAGTTTACTCTGCATAGAGCTTGTGTAAGTCTATCGATGTTATGAAAAATAACTGTTTTTTTTGCCTTAAATTAAAAAAAAAACAAATAAAATATATTTCAGGTTTATTAGATAGCATTGGTCTACTCTTGATTTGTGATTCCTTAAAAAATTGCTATATTCCTAAAAGTGTTGTTTGCATTTCGGTGATGTCGGCGACGAAGCACGCCAATGTTATCGTACTTTATTTAATAAGCAATAAGCATGCTACATTTCACGATCAATATGAAAACGATCATTGTTTCAAGGCCATTCAGTGCACAACAAAAAATATTATTGTAGTACAGCGTAAGCTGTCCCCATGATCAATCGACTATTAAATACTAGTGAAAATGAAAAATAAAAAAGAAAAAAAAACATCCAAATTTTAAAAACTGAAATCAAAGTTATAAGTAAGAAATTACCATTTCAAAATTGCTTATATTGAAAAATGTTTTATTATCGATACTTAAGTAGTGTCCGCACTCTCTTTGTTTCACTTGTTGCTTTTCTAACACAGGCTACTTAAAACTAAACATATAGTGAATGATTTATAAAATCATATGGTATTTTTACTATCGATTACAAGGTTTTAACAAGGATCAAAGCTCGTCAGGTAGTATATATGGTCACTTAAATAAAATGAATACCAATTTGTAATAAAATGTAAAGGTATGTTCTCAGTACTGAGATAAATTGTATTCTACGTTACTCTCTGACTTATATTATCTATAAACAAACGGTCTTGTCAATCCCTTTCTGCTTATAAGGGAGGTCACACGACATTCTTTTGTAGCCATTATAATACTATGCCATATTAAAATACATTATTATTATTCGACAAGTTAGTGACATATATATATAATAAAATTGTAACTAAGCCGAATCTGTACATTAAATATTTTTTGGAAAATCTTATTGAAATATACATTACTAGCATTGCCTGTGGCTCCGTCCGCGTTCAGATGACCAAAAACCAAATTCTTAGGTTTTATATATTAGTATATGTTAAAACGTAAGTAGGGACGAACCCGAGCGGAGCGAGGGTGAGTCGCTAGTTATTAATAAGAATATTACTATATCAACGCGTATCTAATGTTGTTAAGATGTCAACATTTTTTTAAAGAAGTTCGAATACAAGAATACAAAAGAAATTGCACTAACTACTTTGATGTGAAATTTGTAATGACATGATTGTTACTTAGAATAATGTTATATTACAAAAATTAAATGGATTCTCTTACAAATATGCAATTTTAAATGATAAAAGATCACAAATATTTTAGTATTATTTGAATAAATTTACTTATATTAGGTTCTATAAGTTTGTTAATACTACATATTGTCTAGATGTCTGGAATGTGGCATGGAGCAGCAGGAAGTACGCGCGAGGAAGACCGCCACGTGCAGTTCGATGGCGACAAGACAAATGATGCAGATCCCCTCGATGACGCTAGTGAAGAACGTCGGGCGCAGAGGCACAAGTGAGTACATCAGAAGCCTCACGTTCAATCCATAGCAGGATAGACAAGGTTATTAAAATGCCAGGCCTAAATAGTGTATGTCAATTGGCGGTTTCAACACTATTCTTCCCGTCATAGACCAGGACTATATGGTATTATACTGGGTAGGTATTATACTTTGCATGCTTAACTTCGAATTAGAACGCTGTATATTATTATAGTGGAACTATTGTCGATAAAACTAATCTTGCCCAGGTACTTACTACATACAAGGTACTTACTGCGGGACTTATGATGGAAATTGAAAATTAAAAAAAACTTCATCCCGCCAGAGTCCCTAGTTGTACTGTCATAAAAACTTTGTTAAATATCACCAATTCTATTTATTTACCTACGATGACAATGATTGTGAGTTCAATTTCAACACAAAACAAACGTTTGAATTTCAAAGTGATATTTGTTCCTGTTATTTCAAGAGAAAGTGTGCTACCAATATGCGCATGCTTAACCACAAATGTAACAAATTATAATAAATTTAGCTTCAAATTAATTAAATTATTACTTATGGCAACCTTTATCAATATCCGTACAGCGGTTAAATTATAGTAATAGAGTCATTTTATACGTTGACGTAGATATTTAAAAGCAATTATGATATTGCCATGCCCGAGTACTAAGTAATTAGTATGTCAATTTATTAAAAAATAAATGCTGTATTTGCTGCGTTGTAACAGAATGCTTAAAAAAATACTGGGGTTTAAATGGGATAAAATATCCCACTTGAACTCCTGCATTTTCCGATTTTAAAAGCATCTTATATGTAAATTGCATTCTTACTACACAAAATTGAATAATACAAACAAAAAATGGACGAACTAATGTATAGATTTATTGTTAGACAGGCAAAAATTTCAATATGATTGGTTTCAATGCCCGTATGTACCTATAATTAAGACTGTTCAATATATATTGAAAAAAATATACTACAGTTACAATGTCTCTACAATTTTAAAAGTATTGGTGATGTATAGTTTAATTAACCTACTTAAATCAACATCGATCGTTAGTTGGACGTCTGATGGAATTAGTTTTTCTGACGAAAACATCAGCTCCACATGTAAAAGTTGGCGCTCTCTGCCACAGGGAACGTAACACGCGTCGCGCGGAAGTGTCACCTGGGTATGGTATAAAAATAGAGTACAGAGTCGCGTGACTTTGGCATTGTACCTCCCTGAAGTAAATCAAGCTTGAGCTTATTTAACACAATCGTACATGGGTGGCGCGTTTGCGCGGTGGTTTCGCTCAAGGAACAAAAGTTTTTAATTATAAAATTACAATATGCCAGTAACGTACTCCCGGTCATCGGAAGTGCGAGAGAAACGGTGAGTGCAAATGCACTGCAACTCCATCTAATAACATTTATAGATGATATATATGATGAAAATATTATAATTACATATTTATAATTGTAATAATATGTCAAACAAACTATTTATTTCAAATGACAGGTAATAAATGTTATGCAATTTAATCTCATATAATGTTTACTTGTCATCGACTTGGTGTCTCCTTAATCCAATGAAAGACAATAGAAAATCGCGTCGCGCTCCATTAGCATTTGAACCAGTCCGAATGTTACGGCCACGTCCCACAGCCGCATTTTGCGCTTTTTGCGTTTTCTGTCCTTGAGTACGTATTTCATTACATATAAGACACAAAATAGAGGTTGGCTAAACTCATAATACAAGGATTAAAAGTAAAGGGATATACTTGCTGATAATGATGATGATACATATTTATTGTCATAGTCGTCACATGCACCCGCACAAAGGTCGTAAGTATTCGCTGCAAGAAGGCGCACGAGGCGGTGGAGCAGAAGGCGGGCGGCGCGTCTCTATCGTGCCCTCGGACGAACCCTTGCCTGAGGCCGACCAGGACGACCTCCGTAGCCATCGCAGTGACGACGCGAAAGCTCTACGAAGACATAAGATTACACCGCGGGTATTTATCGTTTTTATATTTTACATGATTTATCTATCTACGAGTATATACAGTATGAATGTTGGTAAGCGCATAACTCAAGAATGGCTCGATCAATTCGGCTAATTTTTTTTTTTTTGTATGTTCCTTAAGGTCCACGGAAGGTTTTAATACTTCATGGCTAACGCTGGCTAATAACTACTTAAAACGTACCTAGCGACGAACCCGAGCGAAGCGAGGGTGAGCCGCTAGTTTTATAATAGATTTGATTTTTTATTTCACTTATAAATGATACATAACATCACGTTTTATTGATAAGTCTCTAAATTAAGTTGTTTTAGTATGAACACAACTTACATGAGATGTAAATACATGAATTTTGTAGGTACATCAGAAAACTAATTGTGTTTTTCACAAACAAAAGAAAATTTTAAAAAGATATAAAAAATCATTCAAAGAAGTACTACTCGAATATTATGCAATATTTAAAAACAAATTTCTTTGTCTTATTATGATAACTTGAGAAAGATCCTGGGTTCACACATCGCGCACCTCATTATAATAATACTATTAGGATAAAGTCTTCACAGTATATTACGTTTAGCATGAAATTGATTTTGCAATTAATGATGCAGTTTTAAGTAAAAGAGGACTATATGATTACCTAATAATCGATCGATATATTCATGTTTATGCAGAAATATTTCCACTGCGCTACGACTGCGCTAGAGAAATGAAAAACCAAAAAAATATTAATATATCTATATTAATAGTTGTTTTCACCTTTTAACTATATAATTATTTCCATATAAAATATGACTATGAATGTTCTTATATTCCCTTATTACTATATTGATAGTTTTAATTATTTTTACATTAATTCACATTGTTTTATTAAATACCTATATAATTCTGTGTATTTTATTTTCTTATCAACGGAATTAAATAAATCTCTGCTTTTCAGCTGACATAGTCTTAAATTAACGTAGTGTCAACTTCAGTTTCTCTTAAGCGATAATAGTTTATGGATGAATAATATTTGATACACCTATGAGTTTTTCAATAGTTTAATTGTTTTAGGGCACTACGGTCCATGTTGGCCGCAATGATGGAGGAGACAAAGTTCAAAACATTTTATCAGATACAACATTAAAGAAGTTGTATGACCACAGCCCGCATTCGGTAAGATTTCACACACGTTTAAGCTTTTACGGCAGTTCTATTCACCTATCTATTTAAAGTCTTATTACAATAGATAGAAATTTGTCATATTATATTCGTCAAACAAATTAAACAAATTCCCATCGCTATTAAAGAAAACTACAGATTGGCTATTACGGTCTTCCGCATTGTATGTACTTATATAAAAGCGAAAAACTATTTTTAATTATTGATTTATCATGAGAGGTGTATTTCAAGTGGTAAACTTTGTTTGGACTTTGTTTATTAAATGGTAATACAACCGTGAAATTGAGTATAAATTTTGCATATTACCTATAATGAGACACGTATAACACATTTCTGTGAAATTTCGCTCGCAAAATTGGTGGAGCGCAGAGGGGGTGGCCCCCTATGCTTGGGAGTATAAATAAACTGTAGAGCCACGGACAAAATTTTTTGGTTGTACAAAAAAAACTTGTCTATTTAATTAATAATATTGTACTTCTGACCGATAAACAAAACAATTTTATATAATCAATTACGATTGTCAGACATAATCTTTTTGAGATAGAGCGTAGTTTTATAACTACAAAAATGTAAACGTAGACCAGTTTTGTTCAGGATGTCACTTATGCAGGTGTTCGTACAACTGGATGAGCTACTAGCAACGGAGGATGGGGATGCTGAATGGAAGGAAACTGCCCGTTGGATCAAATATGAGGAAGACGTTGAGGAAGGTTCAGCTCGATGGGGTCGACCTCACGTCGCTTCCCTCTCTTTTCATTCCCTTCTGAACTTAAGAAGATGCCTCGAAACCGGAGTGGTATTACTCGACCTAGACGAAAAAGACCTACCCGGCGTAGCATACAGGTATTTAATAATGATTTATAACGGCTTTCCTACTTAGCTGTTAATTATAGTATATTGGCTTATTATTAACATATTCATTTACCGTATCATATTAGCCCGCTTAAATATAGCCTATATTATTTCGAATGATTTAATATTTTTTTTAATATGGATCAATTATTAATAAAACGAAACAGTTCAATTTTAAAGGGACTAAATTAATACCTATGAAATAGTTAACATTGTTTTAATAATAAGAACCAATAACATGAAATTAGTGCAAAAGTTGATGTTAAAAAGTTAACTAATACCTATTGATGTATAGGTTATCAAGTAAATAAATTATATATTCTTATTTAAAAAGTATATTTAAAAAAATATTAATTTTAAAAATATATAAAAAAATTGAGAAAAGAATGTGCAGATTCAATTTAGATTCAATGTTATTAATATATTATTTTGACAAAAGAAATATTATTTGTCATAATAATTATATAATGTGTATAGCTAGTACCTACCTACTGATCTTCCATTGCATTGATTCATTGTATTTTTATTTATAACGGTATTATGAATTTATAACAGAGTGGTTGAGAGCATGGTGACAGAAGGCTTAATTGAAGAAGATGACAAACCTGTCGTAATGCGTTCTTTGCTTCTGCGGCATCGTCACGTTCATGACGACCGCTTCAGGTTTTCTATCAGTGGGCGCAAGCAATCATCCTACACCAGCTTACAGGTAGGCAGACATTAAAATAAACTATACTGTGTAATTATTACATTATATCATATCTGTGGTGGTTTTTACAAGTCCTATCTGGATAAAAAAAGGAAATTTTTGATGATATCAATATGACATAATTGATTATACAAAATATAGCAAATAGATAAAGCTAAACGTATTTTGTAAAAAAAATTGCTATTTTTTTGATAATATTGCTTTTTTTTCTTTTATTTTTTTTGTAGAGAACATAATTAGATGAATATTATTTTTTTATTACATAAAAAGGACTAAAGTAGAATAAATAATAAAACGAATTTCTTTTCTCTGTTTTAGAAGTTAAAGAAATTTACGCTAATAGTGTCACGTTTATCATACATAATATAATACGATAGTAGGTTTGACATATTCATGATGTATGTGAAAATTTTCAAGGCTATTTCGTATCAATAATTTAGCCACTGATTGTGTTGCGATTTGAAGCAGAATTTATCAACTATTCGTATTGTGGTAGCGAGTCATCCTCGCTTCGCTCGGGTTCGTCCCTGGGTTAATTCCCCATACAAAATTTCATCCCCTTTTTTCTTAAATTTTATGAGTTCCTTAATTTTTTTAATGTAAAAACCTACGAAGTACTAGAAAATGATTAAAAAAAAAGATGAATGAAATCGGTAAAACCGTTCTCACGTTAAAGCGTGACCAGGAGAAATAGGAGTTCATTTTTTTTATATCTAATGAAAATAAGCATTAATCCGTTATGTACTACATAGATAAAATTTTTTTAATAAAATAAACATATAATCTAGGATTAGAATGGATCAGACCAGATTTGTTTGGAGTACAATACTTAATCATAACTATGAATTGACTAAGCTATAATTTGTGTTGCTGAATGTTTTCTATAATGAGCCAAGATCCATTCCTTATACAGTATACCTATAAAACTAATAAGTGTTTCAATGTAATATAGTCAGTAATTATCGGTAAAAGAAATATTTTAACTTAATTGATTAGTTAAGATGAATAATCAATGAATAATACATATTTAATTATAAATATTATTATAAATTATGGCACTCTAAAGGTATTTCAGTAGACATTTATGGATGATAAAGTTTGTATTATATCGGCGGGGTGACGAAATGTGTTCTGCAGTCTCTTTGGTTGGAGGAGAGCGGCATGGCGGGCGCGGGCTGCCCGCGACCCTCGTGCGTGCTGTGCTCGCCCGCCATCGCCTGCCGCCGCCACAGCGCCCATGTCTTTGTACGCAAACCCCCCAGTGCGATACGTGCGCGTGTTACCCTATACATTCCTTGCACTAGGCTTTTTCGACAGTATCTCATCGACAGATCACTGCAGCATCCCTAGCTTATTTCGTTAGTGTGTCTCATTTTTTGCAGGTATTCGTTATACTAGAATCACTTCCGCTAGATATTTTGCAATAACGTAATGGTATCATTCCAGCTGGTATTAGAAAGTAGACAGCCATCATTCGTAGTCCATGATAGTTAGATAAGTATGTCTAGAAATATTTTGTTTAACTATCGTAGCTCTAATGTAGAATCTTAAAGTGTTTTTTACGTCGATAGTGTTAAATCGAAATTGTATGTAAACATTCATAGGGTTTTAATCAATGTCTCCAACTGACAGAAGACGCATTATTTGTTATAAGTGATTGAATGCTTTTTATACCGACTGAAATTTTGATTTTTGCGCACCTTTTCATTGTTATTTTAATATAAAGCATGATATCAATAAATTGCTTACATATCCCGGACGCATTCATAATTTGTTATTAAATGACTCCATTACAATGATTTTGCACGAGTGATGATTGCTTCGAAGAAATTCAGATGAATACTTATTTATCTTTTATAATAAATATTGTTCAGATTTAGATATTTCAAACAATAGAAAACATTTAAACTACCTTTTACTGCTATCTGAATTTTATTAGCATATAGTTATATAAATACAATAATTTCAACATATATACAAAATTTGTACTATATTTTTTATGTTAAGGAATAAATAACATCGATTAAAATGCATAGTGACTTTATTTAGAAGATCTATTTCTTAACTTTTTGCAATTTTTAAATTTTATGTTAGAATCTATAACTCTTAGATAAAAGTTTTGTGTTACTATTATATTGTAATAGGTACAAAAAAGCTCTCAATTATGTAGGTACTTCCTATGGTACTTACATCCATTACATTTGTTTTAGGATTAACTTAGGACTTTAGACAAATATAATATAGATAAAGTGACTAATATTTTAGACGTCTTTTTTACACATTTAGTATTTTTGTTCAAAGATCATATTTTTTATTATAATGTTTGTGAAAATTATAAATATATTTTTACTCTAGAATCTGTCGGATCAGAAACGTCGACGTAGCTCACAAGCTTTACCACTTGATCGGTCAGAAGCACGCAAAAAGTCATCCGCGGCGGCTTTGGAAATGCGTGAAGTTGAATATCTGGCAACAGCCGCAGCCGCCGAGTCACAGGATGAGCTCCGCCGTGGTCATAATGATTCCATCATGAAACGTATTCCGGGGGATGCCGAAGCAACAACTGTACTGGTCGGTGCAGTCGGTTTTCTTGACCAGCCCACTATCGCTTTCGTTCGTTTAGCCCAAGGAATCCTAATGCCGTCTATTACAGAGGTTCCTATACCCGTACGCTTCATGTTTATTCTTCTAGGACCCACTACAGCTGACCTTGACTATCATGAAGTCGGTAGGTCAATATCTACTCTTATGTCGAATCCCACATTTCATTCTATCGCATATAAGGCAGAGGATCGTCGTGAACTACTTTCGGCTATAAACGAATTCTTAGATGACTCTATAGTGTTGCCGCCTGGCGATTGGGAGCGACAAGCTTTATTGCCTTTTGAAGAATTGAGGTCTAAAAGCGAAATGATAAGGCGAAGGAAACGGGATGCTCTCGAACGCAAGCGTGCAACTGCTACTGCAGCTAATGCGACCATACCTGCGTCAGATGAAAAGAAAGCTTTATTGGCTGCAGAGATGGGCGGTATCCCCGAAAAGGAACCTGATGACCCTCTGTCAAAAAGTGGACGTCTGTTTGGTGGCAAGTACATTTTATTTAGCTAATGGAATATATTTTAATTTTGTCGCTGGGAAATTTAATTATTTTTTTTTATTATTACAGGTGTGATAAGAGATATTAAGAGACGTTATCCACACTACATATCTGACTTTCGTGATGCCTTGAACGGACAGTGTGCTTCTGCTACCATTTTCATGTATTTCGCAGCACTTTCATCTGCTATAACATTTGGTGGTTTATTGGCTGAAAAGACCGACAGACAGATTGGTATTTCAGAGACTTTAGTAAGTTTTTGATGCCTTACTTAATTTTTGCTTATATTTTTTAATTAATCATTGCTAACAATAAATCATTTATATTATATTTTAAATACTTTTAATGACAAAAGTTAATTTTTGTTAACAGGTATTTACATGCGTGGGTGGGATTTTCTTTGCGCTAGTTGCCGGGCAACCAATGATGATAACAGGTGCTACTGGTCCATTATTACTTCTCGATGACGCACTTTTTGTCTTTTGTCGATCATACGGATTTCATTTTTTGGCTGCTAGGATGTACTGTGGAATTTGGATGATAATTATAGCTTTGAGCGTTGCGTCTATTGAAGGAAGTGTTGCAGTAAAAAAGATAACTAGGTTAATAACAATAATAATTACGTTAAATTATGATGATAAATTTATTTTATTAATAATAATCTTAATTGTATAAATGTTTTTATGTTTCTAGGTTCACGGAAGATATTTTTGCATTTTTAATATCTTTGATATTCATATCGGAACCTATAACCAACATAATCAACTTATATCGAATGCATCCACTTGGATATGACTATTGTCAAAATACGACAGAAACTACCAATAATACGACACTGGCAACACCTCTATTAAATTCAACAGCTACGGGTAACGTATTAACTATTAAAACGCTACTTATTGACTTGGCCAATCGGCACCCCATGTAGAACCTTTTTTATTTACTTTAAATTGAACGGATTTTAAAATATTTATTTTATAACTCTGCATATAGAGATATAACATTTCAATGTAGCTCACACTCCTCCGTAGCGCAATATGCTTAAAAAAAGGTTGCAAATTTTCTTTTTCACAAATTTATATGCAGTTATTTTTCACTAAGATAAATCAAATATTAGTAGCGCACTTAATTCTGTAAACTTAAAGTCTTTAATAAGCATATATGTAATTGAAATGAACAATTTTATTTTGCAGCAAATGAAACGATTGTCCCTCCTCCTATATTCGTTCGTGAAGTTATACCACCACAACCGAATACGGCACTTTTCTGCACAATACTCACAGTGACTACATTTATAATCGCTTACTATTTGCGTATCTTCCGTAATGGAAAGTTTTTGGGTCGCAGTGTACGTATCCATTATCATTTATTTTATTATTTTTTATAAATAAATGATATATCTGATTACTGAGAAAAATAAGGCATCTCAATATATTGTTGTAAAACTTCATTACACATAGGTAAGAAGAAAGTCACTTAAAAATTAGAAACAAATTTATCGCATTATTTGTGCTTTATTTATTTTAATTATACTGATATAATAATGATTCAGGCACGTCGTGCACTCGGTGACTTCGGGGTTCCAATCGCAATTGTGCTGATGGTCGGGATCTCGTGCTTAGTACCTGTGTGGACTGAGAAGCTGCAAGTGCCAGATGGATTAAGCCCTACTTCATCGCGATCCTGGCTGGTTCCTCTAAATCCTGGCCTGGAAACTATTCCTGTATGGGCTGCCTTTGCTATGGTTTTACCGGCACTGATGGTCTACATTATCGTGTTTATGGAGACTCATATTGCAGAGTAAGATATTGAATAGTAGCGTTATGTAGAAAGACTGAAATAATTTAAAAGGTTTTTCTTATTAAAAGTAATTTAACAATATAAATTTACTGCTATTATGTATATTTTCACTTTGGTCTTTCGAATAACATTTTAAATCTTAAGTATATACCATGAGTACTCATGTATTAGTCAAAATAGAAGTATATTTTATATGTAATTAAAGCTTTGCGTGCTTTGCGATCGCATTTGCGATTTTTCTATTTCATAAGTGCACAGTTAAGAATATTGAAATAACGTAGTTAGTAAATAACATTGTCAATATTCTTTTATTCTGTGTTGATGCTTTGCGAATTGTATAATAATACAATCCTGCTAATAGGTTGATTATTGACAAGCCGGAGCGACGTCTGAAGAAGGGCAGCGGGTTCCACATGGACATCGTAGTGATGTCTCTCATAAACTCTGTGTGTGGGATGTTTGGTGCACCGTGGCAATGCGTAGCAACAGTGCGCTCCGTCAGCCATGTCTCCGCGCTCACCATTATGTCGACCACTCACGCTCCCGGTGACAAGCCTTACATTGTGGAAGTTAAAGGTTTGTGACTATCAACAATATTCAAGATAATATTTTGATTATATTAAGTACTGTCTCCTGTTTTAACTATTATACATAATATGTTGTGTTATCTCATTAACACTTTAATCTTTTTAATTTACAGAGCAACGTCTGTCTGGTCTTCTGGTGTCTTTCTTAGTGGGTATATCTGTTTTGGCGTCTGGGTGGCTTAGATCTGTGCCGATGGCTGTGCTGTTTGGAGTTTTCCTGTATATGGGAATATCAGCTTTAGGCGGAATTCAATTCTGGGACCGCTGCATTTTATTACTAAAGCCTGTAAAACATCATCCACAAATCCCGTATGTTAGAAGGGTAAGCAGGATTAAATTTACTTTAAATAAGAGACTGTTCTATTTATTCATAATAGTTGTTGTGACATAAACAACTTTTTCATACTAAAATTTGTTCATTTTTTATCCCACATGCTTTCGTAGAGATACATACATGTCAATGGTTTAGACGTATTGCTTAAACTTGGTCATTGGTCAATTTGTAGGAACTATCATATGTGTATAATGTATATAGAAAAACTAAATACAACTGGTTATAGATTTATTCGAACAAATTGAAAATAGGTTTACTTTGTGCATTTACCTTTGCGCTCTCCTCTGGACGGCGCCTCTGGACACCAGAGGCGGGGTAGATGTTCTTCTATATAAAAGGTCTCAGAACAATGGTGTTCCCACTTTTCTATAGCAAGACAAAAACTTTTTTATTATTATTAGTATTAATAAAAATAATAGCTGGAAAGAGTTCAAAATGTGTTATGCCTCTCTGGTCTACAATTGTTAAGCTGTTTCTCGTAGAACAATATCGTCCTAATAGTATTTATTTATTATTTTTTAGGTACCAACCATGAAGATGCATTTATATACTATTATTCAACTAGCTGGGATATGTTTACTGTATGCTGTAAAGTCATCGCGTTTCTCCTTGGCCTTGCCTTTCTTCTTAGTTATGATGGTTCCTCTACGCATGGCCTTGGGCTACGTGTTCACACCGCTGCAATTGCGTGCGGTATGTTGAATCACTTTTTAACGTAATGTGTAAGCTTCGTTCAACATATTTTTGTATTTCTTTTATATTATTTGCGTTTATTCTATAAAATAAAATAATGCTTAGTACCTATATGAAATGTGTCTCAAAATATGCTTGGTATTAATCAAACATCTACAACTATATGAACTGGTACACTTATTTAAAACTATTGACCCAGCGACTTAAGACCACTAGATGTAACGGGATTATAATAATTATCAATAGCTCTCTAATTAATAAACTATCTTTATGTAAGTAAAGTATCACTTTTATTTTTGGTATTTAAAGGACCGGTAAATTCAGGAATCAATTCAAAAAGTAATAAAACAATATACCTAATAATAATTTTGTTAATTAATTTGACGTCATCTGTGTTATAAATAAAACAAACGTAGACAAAAGTTCTTTCACTAGTTATTTATAATACCTATACAATATTTACAGTTGGACGGCGCCCAAAAAGACATTGACAAAGATGATGAGCCAGATTTTTACGAGGAGGCACCGTTGCCCGGCTAGGGTGCTGCAACTTAAACATGTATATGAACTAGAAGACTTAAGAATTCATATCATATAATTTTTTAATGAATAAATGTCCGTATTTCTAATTATAGATATGTTTGTACTACATATAAGAGTATTGTTTCAGATAGTTTCATAGAAAATTCTAGTGAATTATGTCTGATATTTCTTTTTACAATTACGTAGTACATTTATGTCTATGCTATATATTATAAGTGCAATGTGCATACCAATTCTGTATATATATGCATTGTTGATTTATAATCTACAGTGTGAAGAATATAACATTTAGGTATAAAAATATATAATTACTTAACTTTTAACATTATGACACGTGTTTTATATCTAAATGTATCTAAATGTATGTGTGTTTCATATCTAATGTAATGTCCTCCTCGGTGTGTAGTGGCTAGTATGTACGGCTGCACACTCGGAGGTCCTGGGTTCGAGTCCCGGGTCGGGCCAAGTTTAGTTATTGAGTCTTTCTGTATAGTAAGTCTCAGTAACAGTCCGGAGTTGGGAAGTTGGCGGTGTATCACCCCGTGCCTCGGAGGGCACGTAAAGCCGTCGGTCCTGCGCCTTAACTCTCACCGGTCGTGTCGAGCAGTCGTCCCACCAGAGTATGAGAGTGACAGGAATAGAGAGTGCACTTGTGTCTGCGCGTACACTTGTGCACTATAATATCTCCTGCACAGTTGGCTAGTCTCAATGAGATTGGCAGCCGTAGACGGAATCGGCCAGGAGAACATCATCTAAATTTTTAATATTAATTTACTATGTATGTAAGTAAATCGGAAGGTAGGGTTGTCTTTCAGTCATCACGCGCCACAACTACCTATTATTTGTTGTCGTCAATTGTAAAATTGACCTATTGCTCAAATAAATTTGTTTTTATTTATTCCAAAAATATTTAAACTTACGTCAATTAATAAACATTAACAAGAACGTTACATCTCGGAGCTGTGACAATATCAATGTGTGGTGCAAATTTAGAAATGGCTGTGCTAATTCTAGCATATTTTGAGTGAACATAGATGTTATGTATATTTTATAATTTATTCTACAATTCTACATTAAAAAATTAGATTAGTTGTAGTGCTTGGCTTTAATATTATACTTCCTGTCACTTTTATCTGTGGAAATTATAAAAAATCCTTTCCACAAACAAATCATATGAAAATGCATAGGTATTAAAGTGTAGTGTAAGTGAGTGTTACTGGATATTTGAATGTACATACGATAAGATAACTCTTGTTCATTGCCTGCCTCTTGCACTTAAGTGAAGAATACTTTATTTCGTCCAAATTACTGTTACTCTAAGTAAATAACCTATTATTTAAAAAGACGCTTTTATGGCTTTACTGTTTAGCAATTAAATTGCAAGAAACACAAGAATGATTAATCATTAAATATTATTATAAAATATATAATATATACACACATAATTCTGTATTGTACTTTATTGATTAGTTATATTATTATAATAATATATTGATAAGATAATTAGAAAAGAAATACTTAGTTCTTCGATTACAAAAAAATATTTATTATTTAATGTATTTAATGTATATATATACGTAGGTATATCTATAGATGTATCTATGTAAAAGTGCGTTCCATTCACATAAAGTAACTTTATTATAATTACAACTTATTGCAAAGTACTTATTTTTATTAAAATGTATGCCAAAGCATAGGTGCCAAAGAGACACTGTTGTGTTTGAAAATTATAATTGACTTTTGACAACAACATTTTACAAAACATGGAATGGTTCTCACGCTCTTCTTTTAATGTAAATCAAGTTATTAGTAAAGTCAGTATTAATTTAATGTTACCATTTAATCAATTATATGTAAGACATTATATTAACGTCGAAGCGTGTTCTGGAAAAAGGATACCTACTGCATGATATTAAGACATTTGGTTGTATTACATTTATCTATTTATGAATGTTAAAATGAAAAGGTAAGTAGTTGTCGCTTTGAGTGTTTGCGCTAGTTTATCCGCACCGTCTGCACTAAGCAGCTAATTAAAGTATGGACACAGAAATCACAATAACCAAATGATTTCACTAGTTCATTGACTTATTATTTCATATAGTATACTTATTATTTCATAAAGTATAAGAGTAAACCAGTGTACGTTATTTAAAATAAACGTATTTAAGCAAGAACTGACTTACCAAACAGTGCAAATGCTTAAGTTTAAATCAGATAAGTATCTAAGAGTATTTTATGTCCGTTAGTTATTGTACTTAAATATATTTCATTATATTGTGTAGTATTACAAAAAAAACATTTTAGACAGTTATAACATTCCAAAGTTGAAATTATGTTTAATTATGTTAACCTATCAGGTCTAAGTCAGTAGTATTTGTTGTTTACTTATTGCGTTATTATGAAGGATAATAACGCAATAATACTAAATAATATGCTTTGAATCGACACATAGAAATACCATATACATACAGCCTATGATTGTTTATATTAAGTCATTTTTATTTTTAAGTTATTTTAATTAGTACCTACCTATGTGCGTAATTTATTTCAACCAGTATGTGAACTCTTAACGAAACGTTCATAGATAATCGTTATTTTATTTTAAACCGGGAGTGTTTCCGTACCTACTCTTATAAATTCTATTCATTTTATTGTTAATTATGTTGGTTTTCATTAAATTATTATTTAAACTAACTTTAGTTTATTATTTTCTATTTGTAAAAATATTTATGCGTAAGCTCGTCAAGTACTTTCGTTTGTAAATACTGATAGAATCTTGAAAATTCAAGGTTTAAACATGTTTTTCAGTTCTAAGGTTAGCACACGCACCTAATTGTTCACACTTATACCAATCCAGCTTTCAAACGTTTTATTAAAGAGCTTTCTCTTAATCTAATCTTATAAGCTTTTAGTGTTAATTACATGACAGCATCTAGCTAATAATCTAATAATTTCAATTCATTTACATTATTTTCAATATAATAGTACTAGTATAGTATTATATGATCGGTGATAATAGAATCTGCAACAAAATAATGCACTAGTGACAAAGTATCGTAATTTTTTTCCAAAAAGAAATATTTACCTTATTTATTAAAATGGTGCGCCAGAGATCAATGAGAAACGAAGTTGTCTTCGGATCTTGCGGGGGTTATATACTTCTATGAATCTTTGTTACTCTGTTGCCTATTAACTTACTGACTATACTTATTTTTGGAACAAAAACTTATACTTCTTTTGGCACGTTTGGAAAAAATTACGAGTGTAAGCTTTTTCACAATGCGCCCGCGACATGATGAAGTTAGCTGCATTCCTTTTACAAACATAGAGTTGTTACATAAGGGATGAAATCTTTAGCTATTTTTGTTCTGTTACGCCAAAGAAGTATAACTTCTTACGTGCGTACCTACATACAATCAATAATACACAATATGAATAAAAGTTCTAATTACGTAAGTACTTTATTACATATAATAAAATAAAAACATTAGGTATTTATTAATACCATACTCTGACCAAGTAATGTTTTTATCGGTCGAACTTAGTTGTTGCCTGTAAAGAAACTGCTCACCATAAGAAAACTTCTACGCCAAAAATTAAATAGATTAGTTGTTCTGTTGCTAAGTGAAAGGCAGATAATCTAAAACGTATTAAACTAACATAGGCATTCTTCACATATTATATTTAACACCCTTGATTCTAGTCAGGGTTCGATCTAGCCATTTTGCCACCCTGGGCAAAATATTATAATATGCCGCTCTTTACACTAACACTTTTTGTCAAAGATGGGATATTGTTTATATGATATTATAAGAATTGTATAATATTCATATATTATTTTATCTACTGGACCTTCTGAACAAGTAGTGTATATATACATATTTAAGTATAATATATACTTATATGTGTGTATGTTTGTAAGCGTATATGTATATTGTATGTATGTCTGTTAAAGAATTTCTCAGAAACTACTGAATGGATTGATTTTTTTTTTCATCGACAATTATGTAGGTACCTTTCAACTTCATCGTTATCATCAACTTGTTTCAATTCACTGCTGCATATAGGCCTCCTTGTGCATTTCTTTCCTGTCTCGGGCTAATCTTGTCTACGTATGACCTTTTAACTTAAGAAACAATAAACATTTTTCATCAAAATCGTTTCAGAAGTTAAAAAGATTAAGAAGAAGCTTTTAAGGGAGTCGGTTCAAACGTATTTTAGTTAGGTACAATATTTAAAAGGTTCATACGTTAAGTTAAAAAAAAATTTACAAAGAATGATTTGTTTTAAATTTTAATTCAAATAAAAAAACACTTAATTATGTAACGCTATAAAACGAATCAGCCGTCCTGTCCTTAAAATAATCAAATCAGTCAAAATAAAACATTTTCTCTGAGAATATTAGAACAGAATAAAGATTTATTCAGCACTTAATTACAAAATGTACCTACCTTATGTACCGTACCATGAGTATTTTACTCAGATTCTTAAAGATACCAAAGTCTTAGCTTCTGAAATTGATTGCGAGGTGTTAACTTTGAAAATGTGCCTCTGTGCTCGATCCAAGAAGAAGCAATTTGTATAACTTAAGAGGACTCCCAAAAAATGAATTGTTATACAAATAAAAAAAAATACGAAATGAATTTTGTGTCATGGTTGATCGAAGAAAATTTTTAAATCTGAAAAGCCTCATTCACAACTTGCAACTGTTATTGGTAAAGTTAAAAGAATCCTGAGCGCAATACTAATATTTGGACCAAATCTTAAATCTGTGTGTCGTGAGGGGACAAATAGCTATTTAAAAAAGTACAAAGAACTGATATAACTGGTTGTTACAATATTCTAACAATTCATTTTTTGGGAGTTCTCTTAAGGCATATATATACATTATACAAAAAAGCAAAATGTTTACTATGCTCAGTAATCTGGGAAAATCTCAACTCTAAGGAATTTATTTAAATAAATTTCTTCTTTCTCGGGAGACAGCATTATGAAAATTATAAGACGAAGACAGCTCTTTAAAATATGTTGCTCCGTCTAAAGATTTACAGCCACTACAATAGCATTCTTTAAAGAAAAACTATGAAATTTTTCTGTCGAGGTGCTAAGCAGCAAACTAATTTTTATAAGATTTTTTTCTCCTAGAGAGAAAATTGAGAACTCCGTGCCACCGCCCGGCGTCCTCAATTTTGCCGCTCTGGGCATTTGCCCGGGTTGCCCCGTCTGTCGAAACCTGACGATCGAGAGGTTCAAGAATAGTTTGCGAGTCGGACGGGCGTGACTGTTTTATATAATTGTTTTGTTTTTGTTAAATTTTGCTAAGAATGTGTTAGAAATATAAATACCATCAAAACATAAATGTGAAAAGGGGAGCCAAGTTTAATGTTAAGAATATACGTGGTTGCCAACTTCACCGACAAGAGAATTGAGATCTACATAAATGGGTACCAAGTTCTGAAGATAAACATGATTTTTTTCATAAGAACATACAACATTCTAAAATAAATTTAATATACAATTTCTTGCTTTTTTCATCTACAAAATTGTTTGCTATTTAAAAATAGAACTTCTAAGATTTGAAGAGTTGAATTATTTACACGGAGTAGATAATTTAGGATAAATTGAAGTTCAAGATTTGACTTGGCTAGTTTTTACTAGTAAAGCAAGATTTTAGAAGAGTGAGACACGTTGATCTTACTATATAAAAACAGTAACTTGTGTATAGCATGCAGAAGATATTAGTGATTAGCTCCGAATATAAAATAACTTGTATGTAAATGTTTTTGATTCGACAGCCACTTGATGTTTTATGTCGCCAATGGGATCTATAATGTTCTTACACTTGAATTTCTACATTCGTTTCATTATCTGGAAGATATTTTATTGACAGTTTCACTTATACGGCGTGTAAAATGCATACATGTATAGAAACAAAAAAATAAAAAATAAACGGAACATTCTAATACTAATAACATAAATAGGAACATAGGAACATCTATACTAATACTATAAAGAGGCGGAGTTTGTTTTTTTGTTAGTTAGTTTGTTTGTTTGTTTGTTTGTTTGTTTGTTTGTTTGTTTGTTTGTTTGTTGTTTGTTTGTATGTTTGTTTGTTTGTTTGTTTGTTTGTTTGTTTGTTTGTTTGTTTGTTTGTTGGAATGCACTAATCTCAGGAACTACTAATACGATTTGAAAAGTTCTTTTGCATTAGATTGTCCGTTTATTGAAGAAGGTTATAGACTATATAATATCATCATGCTACTACCCAAAGGAGCGAAGCAGTAATCATAAATGTCAACTAATCGGGCAGACTTCCATACATTATTGTAAAAACTGATGTCGTTTATAATATTATGTGTAAGTGCTTTAAGCTCAGAAATTACTGAGTCCATTTTAAAAAAGGCCTTTTGCATAAAGCCAAAGAGTTTTATTGTAGTTTTAGCGCAAGCGAAGCCGAGGGTTCTTTTAGTAGAATATAAAAAAATAAAATATAATTGTTAGTTTATATATAATAAATAATGTGAATAATTTATAACGCGGGGGTTTGCTTTTAGTTATCTATTTTATAGAAAGAGTTTCCGAATAATATAACATGGCGACATAAATGTTGCTATAAATAAAAACATTTAAAATTGCCAGGTCGTCGATAGCGCTGCCCTCACTAGTACCAATCGTAAACTAAAAAATCGACGTCAATCCAAACATGTCAGTCGCACATAATGGCGGAGGTTGTGTTTTTTTGAGTAATTAAATCCGGTAATGTTTTTTAAAATGAACGAATTTTAACGTCATTTATAATTTAATTAAAAGTTTAGTTTATGATTTTTATTGACTTTGGATTTTACACACAGTGAAAATTTAATTAAGAATGGAGTTTGTGTACGTCGCGCTATCGATAGAATCATTGAATTAGTGTACGAGCGAAGGGTCGCTCGCCGGTATCGGAACCAAAAGGGTGGCGGCGGTGTCTGAACAAAATGGGGGCTCAGCAGGCGAAGGAACGCGGAACGGCCAGCGGCGCGTCCATGCGTTCGGCAAGAAACAAGCCCCGGGTGCCCAAAGACCCCCGCATGCTTGGCTCAAATATTTTTACTGAACATAGCGGTGAGTCACCCTTTACTTTTTCATCTTACAGTTATATTTTTCATTTATATTATAATAACTCAATAAACAAATAAGTATAATTTGCTTGCATATCATGGCAAAAAATTTGTCTTCTTTATATACAGAAAGTTTTTGTAGTTCTTGAGTAATTATATTTAGCTCAAAAGACTAGAATCCTTTAGCTATGTACCTCTAATAAGCATTAAATCCATATATCTATACAAAGGCACATTGAACTTCCTCTGTAGATAATTACTTTCTTTTGTTGATTCTGACTAGAACTGTCATATTATATCAACTAACATAATATATATTTATTGGTTTTATTCAATGTATTTCAGATTTTTTTTACATTCAACAAATCATTTTTTAAAAGATAACAAAAATATGTGTAAACTCTGTGCTTATCTCTGCAAGTATCTTTGAGAATAATAAAAGCTACTGTATGCGAATGTATACCACATTTGTTGGTCAGATTCTTTTCACTCACATTAAATAAATATCTTTTCAGCTGATACAAGAAGAAAATATCAATTTCAAATCAAAAAGAACAATAAATAAACTTTATAACTTTAAATTTATCACGATGACTTAGATTTGTATACAAAAGACTTATTTTAAGTAAAATGACAATTTTTAAAAAAGATCTGAATCATATATTATAATTCTTTATTTGATTAGCATTAATAGTCTTAGAAAAATCAAACTTAAAATAATGTATATATCAAATGATATGTCATAATGAAAATAACATCTATGTTATTTTATGATAGAATTAGGAAAATGCTATTCATTATATAATAAAACAAGTACACACATTATTTATTATTCACAATTACTGTAAAGTACCTTAGAATAAAGTTGTAGAATAAAGTAATATTGTACAAATTTATTTGTCAGTGATGCTAGCGATATATGTAATATCATCGGCCTAATTCATGAACCTAATAAGTGTATTTCTGCAAAGTTTACATGACAAAGAAAAATCAGAATTATATCATTTCATTTTTAGTAAACAAAATTCTAAAATACTGTAGGTTCCTTTATGTTTTTCTAACCTTTTTATATCTCTATTCCTTTAACATATAATGTAGGTAATCTTCTGAACTTTTTGATCCGCATAAAAAGTAAAATTTCTCAAAAATTAACTTAGCAGGTTAACAAATTAGGCCGGCAATATACATTATGTTTATGCTCTGCTAAATGGTGGTTTCATATATATAAACTATTTCAGTATCTTGCTAAGGCGAATTATAATATAAGTTCTAAGAAATTATTATTCTGCTGTGCACTCTTCAGATTGTATATAGAAAAATATAACTTCTTGTTTATCGGGATATTATATTTGTGAAATGTGGGTGTTTCACTTATGTCACTTTTATTTAAGAAATGATGTCCTTTTGTTATATGAAAAACAATAGCCTGGCTGTTTTCCCTCTTATTGGTACACCAACTTTTTTTGTATTATATTCTATTATATTGTATTAATACTCCATGATGTTGATTCTGTTAACCTTTTTCTTTTAAAGAGCTCTTATGTTATTAAGCATTTTATGTATCATTGTGAATTAAAATTTGAATATATAATAATGATGCACAGATAGCCTTTATTGATTTATCTAATCAATAAAGGCTATGGTGTCTATCCATCCAACAAAATTTCAAGTTAAAGTCTACCATGTGAATAGAATATAAATACTTAATTTATTTCAACAATAAGTAAAGGAAAACAGACCAATGGAAATGTAATAAAATCTCTTTACGTTCAATTTTTTCTTTTAAAAAAAGTAGCTTTCAAGAAAACGTTTGAATGTACATATATCTCTAACTGTATAACTATAAGAACAACTGCTCACACTGAGGGTTCTGTTTTATCATGCTAGTGCGTAAAATAATTGAGCTATATCCGTACATGTCCTTTATAACACTGTTTGTAGCAAAATTAACTATCTAAGTATAATAATTAGTTAATTTTGCTACAAACAGTGTACATAGAAAAGGACACATGCAATAGTTTACTGTAAAAAACACAAACTCGTAAAAAACTGACTTACAGTTTCATGCTTCTCGGGTACATAATATTCTCCAATAACATAATAATTCTTATTGAATAGTGGCTGAAACATTTAACGTTATTCCGACTATACGAAATGATTGAACTTGCTTACTTAATGATTGGACTTGCACATTTTTGTTACACACATTAACAATAACTTTGATTCTTGTATGTATTGCTGTTTTTTACTCCCGACGCAAATAAGGTGGTGTGTGTCTGTGTATCATTCTGTGATATCGTAGCGCCCAGGCGGATGGGCCGATTTTAATGCCGCTTTTTTTCGAAAGGTGATTTGATCGAGAGTGTTCTTAGCAATTCCTAGCTATAAATCAAGAAAATCCGCACAACCGTTAGCAGGCTATCAGCTCTTTTCTAGACTTTAAAAGGATACCAATGACTTCTATAGATCTAATCGATTCGTAACCCTGGTATCCCGTATATTACTCAACTCTTACTCTCGATACTTACCTCTACTAAAATACTGCATTGATATTGTGATTAGACTCATTGAAATGGCCTAAGTGAATAGGTTATTGAGCTTGTTGATTTTTCAATTTAATTTATGAGTTAAAGCAGCACCAATAAGGAATATAAGAGACATTCTTTTCATGAAGGATCTTAGTTTTTCTTTTCCTTGATCTGTCCGAAATACTCTATCATTTGTTAGATTGACTATTTTATAATGGTTCAAAAAGTATGTTTATCCTTTACAGTTTAAGAGACGGAATAGAAATCAAAAAAATCCGACTACCACTTTGACAAGAAACCCTGACTATACTAAAAACAATTTTAATTATGAATTTTTATCCATTAGGGATAAAATTTTAGAAAATCCTTCCTATACTATTTATTATATTTATTATAGAGCCATGAACGAATTAACCACTGGACTAGACATATAAGCGGACGTACCTTTATCGGTCTTCTCAGTAACCAGGAGATTTTAGGCTTGGTCGTTTGTTTTTTGCGTCAGTCTCAAGCACTTATTTGTCAACAAAACATTTCCCAAAAATGACTAAATGTTCTGTTAAATGATGTAAAAACTATAACGGCGGAAGCAGCAGTATTTCTTTTCACTTGTAAATACATTATTTTATTACATTTATTGTTATTTATCACACAATTTAATTAAATCTAAAATAAAATGTCATATTATCCAACTATGTTAAATATAGTCGATATTTCTATGTATTGTTGACATCGGACAACCATCATAAAATCCCTGGATTATACCATTCAGAACAAATGACTAAACTGTCGAGTGAGTCCATTTGACATCGACTAGTGCTTGACAATGTCGAAAAATATATCGATATTTGACGAAATTACTAAACGAATTGTGTTATTTGTACAGTACAATAACATTAAATACTTTTACCACAGTATCCTACAATCTGATGACAATAAATTTATAAAAATATTTTTTAAATCAAATAAAAATATAAATGCAAAAATTATAATTAGTATGGGTACTTAATTTTTTATTTTATTTTATTCCACATTTATATACTTTGGAATATTATTCCATTGTAATAATAATAAAGATCATTTTATTTCAACACATAAATTACACAAAATCAAACAATAATGTTTTAGCACTAAACTTCTGTGTTGGCGATTTGTAATAAAACACTTTACCACTTGCACTAATTATTTTACTTTCACGATCCAACACTCACTTTAATTTGCAATCTCTTTTTCTTTTTCCTAATTTCACAAATGTTTATTAAGAACTGAGCAATATTTGGACAGTGTCACATTTTTATAACTACCCGAGACAATCAATTGCCAATTAAAATAGTTCAATAAGAGAATCAACAAAATCACTTTATTTAATTAAATTAGCTTAATATTTTTTTAATCTTTACAAAATAATATTTATTATATATTAATGGAATATATACCCGATATTCATTTGTTCATTAACATTATTATAGGCCAACAGAATGTTGCCATCAATGCCATCGTATTTATATAAATCAAATTAAAAAATAATTATTATTTGACACATTATTATTGCCTCTTTAATTCATTTATTTTAATTTATTAAAATTAAAAGAAGAAGAATAAATTAAAAGATGTAAAATATGATGACTATGCTAACCAATGTCTAAAATGTCATTCATTGGTTCATCGATATATGTATTTTATCGATTACGTTCAAGCACTAGAAATATTGTATTGTGTATCAGTGTTTATAATAATGTAATAAAATCTTTGTGTGCGTTATGCGTCACTTGGTTGAACTAGTTTTCATACATTTGTATTTTATGTCAGGTCCAGTCTCTAATTCGTTCATGTATAGAGCATACCTAATGAAATCCTTTTAGAATTCCTCTCATTCTCTCATCTTTTCGTCTATCGATTTAAGTTATGAATTGTTTGACAGTCATACAACAAATATTTTATGATTACAGAGAAAATCAGATAACACTATATAAGAAGAAAAATGTAGCTTCGATTACTGAATCAATCGAGTTTGACTCGATTCTGATAGGATTCGTACTCTTGATAGGTATTGACATCAGCGTACGATTGTGTAGTGGTTCAAATTGGAATACACTACGACCGAGAACAGCCGTTAGAATCGAAAACCTTACTCCCCACCCAATCGGACTGTGGATCTCACTAATACTATAAACGTGAAAGTTTGTGATGATGGATGGATGTTTATTGCTCTTTCACGCAAAAATATTTTTTTAAAAATATAGTAATACATAATTGAACTATGCTTGCGGACCCAGTAGCCACGAGAAAACTCCAGTTATTATTATTTAAAAATGTAAATAAAGGAGTAAACTTTATATAAAATAATATTATTTATTTATATTAGAAATATGAACTATATCCACTAGTAGCAACTAACAAACAATAAAATCAAGATATTTTAGAAGCACCTATGGTATTTTTTATTGTTGTAGTCTTACTATATTGATCCTTGAATGAATAGTAGATTAATACAGATTTTAATTAATCGCGAACGTAACATATTTGATAATATACATGTCTGGGGAATACGACTTGTTAATAAGTTTATTGGGCGGAAGCTTGTACAGATGCATTAACACACAATCGCATTCCGTACATGAAGACTAGAGCTTGTCGCTAAATTGAATGCGAGCCTTATGCAACTAAGTTTTATGTTTTAACCTCGTTGAATATAAAAGAAACGTTTTTAAGAGGTATTTATTTTTGCTCCAAATGAAGGTGACAAATGGCCTTTGTCTTCGAAGCTTTGATATTTTTCTTTTAATGTATCGTGCATAGTATTAAATTTTGTTATTTTAATTAATTAAAACTTTTAAAACCGTTGGGCACGTTTCATTCATTAAAAGCACGACAACACATAGCAACCGCATACGAGTAAATGATCTACACCTGTTCAAACTGCTTATACGGAAACCTTGTATATATATATACAAATATATACATATCTAATATCATAAATATATCTATAATCTGAATCTCGGAAACGGCTCCGACGATTGTCATGAAATTTAGTATACAGGGTTTTGGGGGCGATAAATCGATCTAGATTAGTTTTATGTCTGGGAAAACGCGAGTTTTCAATTTTTCATTTGTTTTTTTTTCGCATTATTCCACGCAAAACATGATCGAGAAATTCGCACGCTCGGGCATAAGAATCATGGTCGAGCGCCCAAGGCGCAAGATTGGCAATCATAGGTGTCCGGGTTCGAATCCCGGTCGGATACAAAGGTATAATTTATTTTTGTTTTTTTTTGTATTCAAATTTTTAGGTTCGTTTTCAAAGAAAATTGTACTTCTGACCAAAAACTCCGAGCGAAGCTCGGTGGCCCAGGTGCTATTTACATATATTATATGTATATAAATATGTGAAAAGGACGTTACATCTTCATTCTTTTTGGTGCCTAAATTACTTTTTACCGTGAATGAGCATCTAGTCTCCAGAACTGTCAAATGACACTAAATGTTAACTATTTGCGAGCTTTTCGTCGCGAATCTTAACTAATTATTCATGATTATTGTAAATATTGTGCCATTCCTGATTAATTATGGCAGACACGGTACAACTCAATAAATGTTATTGCTTTAAAAGAAAAACGAAGAAAAAGCCAATCCTTTATCTATTTGGTTATTATATATCAATTATATAAAACAAAATCCTGATTACCTGGTGCTGAGCTAACAATTATTATTATTATATTAAATTTACGGCCCTTATGCACTAACAATAATACTTTTTAACGACAGCGATAGGACCTTAGTCGCCAGGGAGCCATCTGGTGCTACCAGAAACGGTAGCCCTTATTTAGGCGATACCGATTTAATTCAATAATAACGTATCACTACTTAAAAAAATAGTAACTACATTTATAATTTCGTGAGACACCTTTACATACTTTTAATGTCTTAATATAAATAATAAAACATCATATTTTTAGTAATTAATTTTTAATCATCTGAATAATAATCAATAAAAAGAACTTATGTATTTATATTTATTTCATAAAATGGAAACATTTGTATGTTTTTTTATAATCGATAAGCGGAACAATTGGACCGTTTTATTCATTCTTTTCGTGTAGATCGGTAAGCTAAAACCCCAAACTGCTATAGGTAATAAATATAATAGTAAATTATATTTATATATAACTAGCAGAACCCGTGGCTTCGCTCGCGCTAAAACTACAAAAAAACTCTAAAAAGGTAGTTTCATACAAATATTCATCCCCTATTTTACTCCCTTATAGGATGAATTTCGAAAAATACTAAAACTCGTATTTATTTATTGAAGAACATTAATACCAAGTTTCAAATAATTCTGATCATATTTTTTTGGATTGTATTATAAAGTGTTTTCCCGTGGGAATTAGATAATCTCCGACGGGAAAAGTAGCCTACGTCACTTTCCAGCCCTCCAACTATCTCCACATAAAAATCACGCCAATCACTCCTTTTAGACATGAAAGAAGGACAAACAAACACACTTTTACATTTATAGTATTAAGTATGGATATTGTGTTTCAGTCGAGCTGTCTTGGATTTTTTCTACCAACTTGGATAAAACACAGCGTTCTTTGGCAAATATGTAGACCTAATAATATTAAAATAATTTAGAAGAAGATTTAATAACTTTTATATAAAAAATTTTTTTTAGGAAGTAATTATTAGCTGATTATTTTAATAGTATTTTATTTCTTTATAAATATAAATCATCACAAGTTAGTTTATATAAATTAACAATTAAAAAAGCCCCTACGCAAATTGTCATTTAACGATTACACTAGCACGCGTGAAGCACTTAATCGATAATCATACGCCAAAATGCCTTGACATAATTTTGGAAACGAGCTGATTCTCGACTCGACTCTTACACTGCTGGACCGATATTAACCAAACATAGCGAAGAACCACCGCAAGGAAACTGGCTTTCAAATGAAAAAAAACCGCATCGAAATCGGTCCATCCGTTTGAGAGCTACACACATATTATTTCCAGAGAAGGAAAGAATATAATATTATATGTCACTAGCATTGCCCGCGGCTCCGTCCGCGTTCAGATGACCAAAACCAAATTCTTAGGTTTTACATATTAGTACATATACTCTTACATTAAAGTTTTTATATTTTTTCTCAGAAATGAGATATTTTCTCGCGGTAAAAATTATCCTATATGTTGACCCGGATAACCAGGTATCACCATACCAAATTTCATCAAAATCCCTCCAGTGGGTTTTCTGTTATGCGGTAACAGACAGACAAAAACTCTAAAAACTATAGATTCGGCCTCTGTATCGATAATAATGTTTATTTCAATAAGATTTTCCAAAAAAATATTTAATGTACAGATTTGTCTTAGTTACAATTTTATTATATGTATAGATTTGTCAGACAATAACAATGGTTACCATGGCAAAGATAGATTAAAGTGAAAGAGAGTTAACGCGTTAGTTAACTGTTTGTTGCCATGGTAACCGTTGTTATTATCTGAAAAATGATATATAATGTTATATTCTTTCCTTCTTTTCTTTCCATTGCGGCCTTATTTACATAATTAGAGGTATTTTATCATGTACAGAAAAAAAATAGCTTTAATTTGATATATAAATGATAAATATACGCCATGAATGTATAAATGTAATAAAAAAATCTTTAATGACTCGCAACCACTTTTGCGGCCACTTTTACATAGGCAGACGTAGTTTATCAGGTACAAAAAATAGCTTTAATTTGATATATAAATGATAAATATACGCCATGAACGTATAAACGTAACAAAATATGACTTGCTTACACCTGGCTGCGAAGAGGTTGCGGCCAAGTGCGCAACGGCAGCTATTACTTATCAAGATCTCTACGTATATTTCTGTCAAGTGGTGTATAATTCATTTTAATAACAAATGCATCGTTTTTTCCAAAAAGTCAATTATTATTTATTTAATTAATATACTAGCGGGCACATTTTAATAGGAACCCCGGTCAAAACATATTGTCCCTTTTATTATTGTATATAAAAAATTGATTTAGAATATATACGCTATGAACGTAGCAATCTTGCAACGGGATATTAGTCCATTGTAATGAAATTGCAAAAAATGAGTTGGTACTCCATATAATATTAACTGAGAAGAAAAAATAAAGACCACATAAGCGTGTTTTCTAAATAAGTCTTTAAAATTAAAATAGATTATTTTAAGTGACTTTTTCGTTCAAGCTAATATTTACAGAGTTATATGTTTCTAAGTCTTAGATATTTTGTCTCTCCCTCTCAAACTTGAAGAATTTGGTAAAAAAATAATTATAATAGAGTTTTTAAAATACTTTCAACGAAAATTATTACAAATAAGGTACTTAAGTAATTTTAAGATAAAGAATATTTTCTGTATCACGGGTTTAATTTTAGTGTTACATCTCCGCAAGCCTCAGTGTGCGAGTCAGACTTACACTTATTCGTAAAATATATTAATCTTCTGTGCGGTTCAAGATAACTAGTAGAGATCGGACTTCGTTACCGATTTCCTGCAATTGAGTATCGTTTAGATTTCACAGCGACCTTCACTCATACAATTACGTTAATCTGTATTATGTTTGTGACGCACTTTGTATTGTATTGTAATCATGATTTTACCAGGCTGCGTGTCGAATTAATAGTGCATCATTTTTACTAAATAATATGGAAGTATAATACTATATCTATATTTTTTTAATCGTCAATTTACTTACTATTTAGATTGAGGCGAATTTTTAACATCTATCTAACTTCTTCTATATAAATAAGAATCATGTATGTATTTTTATACTCTATGCGTTCCTAAAATATTCATTCCCAAGGATGCACCCGAGCAAAGAAAGGTTAAATAGCTAGTTTTAAATAAACAATTATTGATCTTAGGGGTGGTTACTCTTCATGCCATTATTACATATAATTAAATGTTATTTATTTAATTTTGATATATTTATTTACCAATACAACTTTTCATTCATTAGAAATAGATTCAAAGTTTTTGAATATTTGGATAGTTCCAGAATGATCGTGACCAGGTCCGTCGTTTTTATTTTATAGCCGATAACAAAGTAGGTATGCCCCAGATCCTCCTTTTGTTCTTCTGTGACGTCGTTTTTTATTAACAGTAGTATAGTATTTTTAAATACAGTCAGAATTTTTATAACTTGCTCGGTCACTTACTATCGCTATTTTGGTTGTTATATTCCATTTTAGTCCCTATATTTGGTCCTCAATTAGTTGATCAATTAAATAATTAAAAGATACAGTAAGAATGTGACACAAAAACAATACCTATAAAATTAAAAACCGACTTCAAAAAAAAGAAACATAAAAGTAAAAAATAACTGATTGGTAGTTTTCATATACATACTTAATCAAATATTTTCGAAGTCGGTGCCAGCCGATAAACAAAGAACACTATTTTTAGTGGTTTTTTTGTAGGCGATTTTTTAAGTTTTTATTTTTCCCTTTTTAGTGTAGGCATAGTAATAGGAATGTAAGAAGAAAGTATTTTAATAAAATATCGCTTAAGCCGTTTAAGTTAGTTTAATGCCACTTTTTATATGAAGACTGGCAAACTGAAATTCGCTTTTATTATTAACATTGAAAATTATGGCTCTAAAATTCCAGTTTAACGTATTGATTTGTCAAATCAAACAAAATAAGCTCAAACTCAATATATTTACTATAAGCCGTTGAAGAATTCCACATATCCACCTTCTGGCCTAACCATCAGATCAGGATATATGTAAATCTATCAATGGAAAAGAAACACTTGCACATTAAACCTTTGGTAACTTTACATTCTTATACATTTGTAGGACAAAATCATATAGGGCATAGAATTCATATAGAGCTCAAAATTAGGAGAGGTCTCAAATTTCATGGCCAAGTCTTCGTGGCTTCTAACAATTTATTTGAAGAGGTGATAAGTTTTTTTAAATATTTGAAAGACAATCCACTTGTAGTTTCATAGTAGTATGCTGCAAAAAAAGAAACATTGATGACTATGTGATTTTTTCCGACGCTAAATATCTAATTTGATTATTGGATGTTTCATGATAGTTTTTCAGTACTTGTTCTTGTTAGTAAACCTTGTAAATCTTAAGTTCTTAGTACTTATTTTTCGATTTATTTATTCGTGAGGACGTTTTAACGGTGAGTATGGATAGATTGTATATCATATGATATATAGCCTTACTTAATAAAAAAAATAACTTCCTCAATCATGCATAAAGAATTTTTCAATTTAGTAGTAGTAAGTAGTTCCTGAGATTAGCGCGTGCAAACAAACTGCATCTTTGTAATACCATATGTATATTACTATCAGTGTACATAGATTATTATTTGTTAAAATGGATTTAGAAGAAAAGAAGCTGTTAATTTTAGTTATTATTATAAATCTTTTAAAACAGTCTAAAATTTTACTCCCTCGCCTTACTGCGAACGGATTTTATAATTGAAAGTAATACTAAAGTACTTTTAAGCTGCAGGATTGAGACTTAACTATTATGAATAATATTTCAGTAAGAGGTGCTCTAGGATGCTTACTTATGCATTAGTTTCAATCTGCATCATTATTTTGTATTGATCGTCATCAGGCCATGGTTACTTACATAAGAACACAAAAGTTAAGCAAATAATAATATAAATTATTCTTATGAATTTTGGCCCAAGTCTTATATTTGTTGAATATATTTATAATATTTTATACAGAAAGCCATGTCCTTGTGACGATTACAGCTATGGCTGTCAATGTCACTGATACTAGGCAAAAGCGCAGGAGATATTATGTTGCACAAGTGTGAGCACAAACACAAGTGCACTCTACTCTTTTCTTTCGTAAAGTCCGGTGGGTTAATAATTCGACACGAAAGGCGAGAGTTAAGGCGCAGGGCCGACTGTTTTACGTGCTATCCGTGGCGCGGGACTGTAACCCCGCCGACTTCCTAACTCCGGGCCGTTACTTAGGCTATCTTGATAGAAACCACCAATAATAATTATAAGACATGAGACTTGAACACAGGGACAGGCAGATATTTATACTGCTAGACTATCGTTTACGTTACGTTAATATTTTTTACTTTATATCCAACTTATTGCTACATATATCACGTTACCAAAGTAACACATCTGCTTATAGTTAAAAACTAATTGCAAATGCACGAAAAAGAAAAAGAATAAACTCTTGTAAATGCTTAGTGGCTTAACTACAAAAACCCTCAGCACGCTAGCGCGTAGGCCTATGCTGATGTTCATTATACCGACATAAATAGGTTTTATATTTTTTATTAACATTAATCGACACTTTCGCTGTGTAGGTATTCGGCCATAAGTTGGATCGCTTTCTATAATATATAAAAATATTGATCCAGTAATATATTAAAATTCTTAGTTAGCTAATAAAATGAATTCGGAGAATAATTCATACAATTTCTTATTGACAACAACATCATCATCCATACATTTTTATCAATAACTAGCGGCTCACCCTCGCTTCGCTCGGGTTCGTCGCTAGGTACGTTTTAAATAGATATAAATAGTTATTAGCCAGTGTTATTAGCCATATAAATATTTTTTTTTCGTTGATTTTTCTGACGTTTTAATACTTAGGTATTAACCTGTTCCGGAATGAGAGAAATCCAAAAATTCAAATATCATAAAAATTGGTCCAGCCGTTCTAACGGGCTAAAATGTATCCTATGTCCGTCTCCTGGTTCTAAGCTACCTCCCCACCAAGTTTCAGCCAAATCGGTTCAGCCGTTCTTGAATTATAAATAGTGTAACTAACACGACTTTCTTTTATATATATAGATAACGTAACATTTTGTCTATGAAATTTACTTGGTAATAAGTGCGACTATTGCAGTTGGCTCGTCTGACACGTGACTCATTATTTGCGCTCATGAAACTTATATTTATCGTATATGTATCAAACCCTCTACTTGTGACTGCGTGTATAACTTGATTTTAATTAAATTAATACGCATAGATTAACACATGAAAAGAGTATGGTCATTTTTATAAAAATGCTATTTACCTTTTACTTTTAACTATAATTAATAAGTGTAAAGTTACTTTTTACAAGCTTTTTTATTGAATTTCATCAGCCCGGGTCTGTGTAATGGAATCTTGCAAGTTTAATTTCACCCATTTCCCAGTGTCTGATTGAGCTGAAATTTGGCACACTAGTTTGGTTCCCGATACAATGCGCGATTGCTAAATGCTGCCATTTTTAATGCAATATGGCGGAAGTTACAAAATGGCCATTTATCTTTTCTAAAGTGTCTCTTATCATATGAGCATTTAATGAAAGGAAATTAAAGTCTAGAATAGCAAATGAAAGGGCTTGATGAGCGAAAAACATTAAAAAAAGGTGAAGTAATGTACATCCAATATGGCGGCCGCCGCAAAATGGCGATTAATAATTTCCACATTAACCCTATGTATCACGGAAAAAAGATGAGTAGAGTGACGTCATTGTAAATCCAATATGGCGGACGTCGCCAAATAGCGATTTGTCATTACAAACTTTTTTCACTTGTCTCAGTATCAGTCAGTCTAGGTATCTGTCTGTAATCAAATATTGCAAGTTAAATTAGACTAAACTTCATTCTAAACCCAATATGAGTCACAAAGATGTTTTTTTATGCATTCCCATGATATGGATTAGTACCTACATATTATAAAAACAAAGTCTGTCTGTTTGCGATAAACTCAAAAACTACTGCACTGATTTTCATGCTGTTTTCACAAATAGGTAGAGTGGTTCTCAAAGAAGGTTTTAGTATATAATGTGTTAAGTTTTTGTTTGCATTGGCTAAAATATAACGATATTTGTTGGAAGTGTCCGGAAAAAAATAAGCCGTCTGGGAGCTTACAACGAAAACGCTGCCTTAACCCTTTGAGATATAACAACTATAATGTATGGTGGGATTGTGTATCTTATATAGGTCTACAGAAAAGTCCGCAATAGCATATGTCTATCTCTCAAGGATAACATACTATATCCATTTTAATGTAAAACGTACCTAGGGACGAACCCCAGCGAAGCGAGGGTGAGTCGCTAGTCTTTTTAACAGGCTTCAAAAAGACGGAGCTTATTTATATTTTGGTTATTTATTTGCAATACATTCTGAATTAATATTTATATTCCCAGACGTTATTATTTTGTTTGTCAAAACAAGCATATAATACGTTATAAACATAATTACAAAATTTAAAATTTTCTAGCGCATTAAATGACTGGAACAGACAATGACGCTTTCGCGTTGTAACAGTTCTCTCGAACATAATAGGCTTCTGTCCTAAGCCTTTCAATAACGATGTTAGAGCTATATTTCACTCAAATACGTAACTATTGTTTCATTCCCTATATTTGAAACTTTTCTACCAGTTCCACTTAATGCCTCTGCGCTTTTGTATTACAAAGTAAAAACTGTACATCAAGTTTTTGTTTACTCTGGTAACACAAAAGTTTGAATGGTGGTTGCGCAAATTAAAACACTTTATTTATTGTTGCAGAGGCTCTCCTGCAGAGTCGGCCCTTGCCGCATATCCCAGATTTGCCGGATGGTGAAGGTGCCTCCGCCGCGCCAGCCACGCCTCAGCCTCTTGACTCCGCCAATAGGTCTAACATATTTTATAACAATCCTGCTACGAGTATATCTTTCTAATTCATAAAGACACATTACTTTCTTAATTACGAATACATCTCATGCGATAGATTTAATAAATTGTTTGTATTCCTTTCGTAGGTATATTCAGTTGTTTCTTTTCATTAAAATTACGACATATTTATATATGTACTGTATAAAAGTAAAAAGAAAAATACAACTAAATTAAACCATTGTTAATATATATTGTCGTTTTCAATTAATCGTCGTTGATTTCAATTAATAATGATAAACTGCTGTATTTTACGTTTTTACGTAACGTTTTGTTAAATGCCAAATCATATAAACTTTGAATTATAAGTATTTTACGGGTTTTACAAAACTAATGATATGTTATTATTGTAGGTAATTTAACTATGATCTCGATATTTAAAATAACTCTTTTGCGCTCTTTTTAGTAACTTTCTAATGGTATTCATTCAGTTCTGAATTATATTTATGTGACAGATGGACCTCAAAAGAAAATTTGTTAGCACATCATGAAGACGATGACCCTCAACTGTTTGTTGCGCTATACGACTTTCAAGCGGGAGGCGAGAATCAACTTAGCCTTAAGAAAGGTTTGCAAATCAAAGTTTTAATTTTGTACCGATGATAAAAGCTATATAATAACATATAACCATGGAATAAAAAAAAGTTGTTGTCATTGACACTGCTGACTGTTCCACATAATAATTAAAATATTACAAATTTAGTGTAAATGTAGAATAACTGATACCTTAAGCGTTTTTGGAAACAAGTGGTTGAATTAATGGGAAAAAGTTCACGTAGGAGAGCTGCAAATGAAACAATAATTACGGAATACCATAAGATATATATTTATATTCAAGTCTTCTCCTGTAAAAATAAAGAACGTAGATCTATACGGGTGGCAAAGGACAACAATGTACGTAGACAAAGCTGCTGTAAGTTGATAGTTGTCTTCCATAGTCCGCCGCATCAGTATGATATGGCGAGACTTTATGTATGTATTTTAAATTTAAAGAAATTTCAATGGCGGGAATTCGCTTATTGCAGAATCCATATTTCATTTCCAAAGAATTTCAGTAAGTCCAATAAACAGTGGCTTCGCCCTAGGGATTTTTATTCGATGTGGCATTTTCTATTTAAAAGTTATATTTTATGCTCATATTTATTCAACCGTTTTAAATAATTTCAATATTCCCTTGCATGCAAAAACCTCTCCATTAATGAAATAAACTTTGCATTAATAATAATATCTATCAGCCCAGCTTATGTTTATTATTACTTATTAGGTATATTTTGGATGTCATCTGAATAAAAAATAATAATTATGCATTAATTATTACATTTCATAATTAATGCATAATTATATGCAATAAAATTATTATGTATCTTTAACGAGTTTATAATTTAATTCTAATCATTTTTTGTCGTTCGCATTATACTACGTATTAACGAGTGGAACGACCTCGATGTTTCTCCTGCTCATGCTATAGCTATAGATAGCATCTTATTTTTTCAATTTCGTATTCATTTAAAAAAAATGATATCATTTATTAATATATTTTTGAGTCGTATATTGATGACCTTCAAATTACCATTACTCTATTATTAATTGTATTAATCCTGTGCTGTCTGCACGTACGTCGATCTGACTGGCTGGATACTTATAAAGAATAATAAATTAAAGAATATACTAGACATAAGAAACGCGTTTTGAAGTTATTTGCCTTAAACGAAAAACGGTAAAACATAGGCAATGAAGTTAGTGTGATTATAACTCACATCCCCTAAGGTGTAATGCTAAATAGTAAAAAATAGTCAAGTGTAAGTTGGATTGGTGTGGGCGCAACAGTGCTAACAAATATTTATTTGTTGGAACTCTCAGTGCGTGAGTTCTACTGACATGGATTTATATTTTCCATATTATCTGATTGATTCCATACTTTGTTACTTATAACATAATAGCGATTGGACTCTAACACATAATTTACATAGTATTTTTTGATTCGAAATATGGTATTTTGGAATTAATCTACGTATTGATATTATTTGGACGTAAAATAAAATAATGTATCGGCAATTATGTAATGTAATGATCCATGGAAGTTCTAAAACGATCAGTTGTACATATTCGCTCCAAGTGTTTATTAACAATAATATATGTATGTAGTAGTGGGAAACAATAAACATATTCAAAAATTATGTTTATCAATGTCCTGTTTTTTGGTGACACAAGTCAGCTTCTTAAGATAATTTAACTTTATACAATCAATAGTTAGTAACTCTAAAAAATCTTATATGAGTATTACGTATAATTGTGGCTACGCTCTGTCTAATCGTACGAGAGTTAATAATTAATTATTATAATTATACTAGCAAAACTCGCGGCTTCGCTCGCGTTAAAACTACAAAAAAAAATATTTTATGGCGTTATGTTATCTATACTAATATTATAATGAGGTTAAGTTTAGGAGTGTGTGAGGTTGTAGAGGGTAATCTCTGCATCTACTGAACGATTTAGATGAAATTTTGTAAGAAGATAATTTGAGACCCTCGGAAGGGCATAGGCAAGAGCATTGCAGGAGGTCTGGTGGATTAACACTTCTAAGAAACTCCACAGTTCACTATACTGCTTCATCCATTTACATCAATCAATCACTGTATCGACAAACTTAAATTCTATTACTGACTAAAGGATTTAAGCAGGATGCTATTAAAAACAGGAGCACTGATGTCTTTAGGGATCATTGTAGCACGTGCACAAAGCCAAGCAAAGAGTTCGTTTGTATATTAGAAACATCAGGATACACTCTAGCTAGGTTCTCTCTCTCGCGCTCTCTAAGTCTGTTATACTTGTCGCTGCTGTTGCCAGTCGAGAAGTAATACATAATTTTACTTTGGATTTGAAATAATCTCCTTTTCTATTTTTTGTTCCACACATTACTCTATTTAAATATATTTCGTACGGGAATTTCAACTCAGGTTTGATTGATAGGTAGTGTAAACGCAGCGTAATCCGTTTTACCCTATTTAGTTGTCGTTCATTTTCTGCCACCCATTCTCATACGCAATTCGGACACACCAATATGACTATTATCATTATCTGTCGCACGCGGGTCATCAGAGCGGTTTTCACGTGAGGTAGCTCGTCGCACATTTGATAGACTACGACGACCCATGTCGGCTTTTCTCCTCCTTGCCATTGAAATAAATCTTCAAAAAATGACACAGAAATGTTTTCACAGTCATCAATTTTACGAATTTTAACAACATAGCCTTGAAATTTTTTAAAATATTGAAAAATTCAAACTTAAGATCGAATTAATTTTGACAGATGTCTGTCCCTTATTTTATTTTGCATGTATGCACGTGATACGTCCGCACAATAACCCATCTATTGAAAGTTATCCGAAGTAGTGATTCCCATACAAAATAAAGAGTTTTGAACTTTTTGATTATCCAGCTATTCTTTAGGATTTTCCTAATTTTCTTTTATACTTAAACGATCCCTGACACACCTCCAACAAAACAGAAACAAAGAGTTATTCAAATCAGTCCAGCCGTTTTTCAGTTTTAGCGAGACTAACGTACAGCAATTATTTTTTTATTATACATACCTACTCGTAATCATTTTACGTAGTATGTGGTAATATGAAAATAACCTTAGCTTAGCAGGCATTAAAATAGTTTAGGTTCATATTTCTGTGTTTTAAAAATTAAATCAACTTAAAAGTTATACAGAAAATGAGGTTTAAAACAAATAATCATATATTAAAAAAATTAAGATTTTTGGTGTACCATTAAAAAGTCTTAGAAAAATGTATGTCATAAGACTTAAGACAACATCTTAGCCATTATCGTCTTGCTAAGCCGGGTTATGGATATTATGTCAACAAGAAGCACTATCTATGTATGATGTATATTTTTTATACATATATTTTTCGCCTATTTCGCTACTGCTTATTTATTAAGCTATTTTCTAGGATCAAACTATTTACAGAATCCACAATATTTATTTACCATTCATTTTCTTTTCTCTCTTACCAGTATTATGTGTAAACTTGCCTTGAACTTCTATTAATGAACTATAGTTAAATGTATAATAATCTATATAATTTTAATCTATCTAAATCCGAATGGAGGTATCAGGAGCTTATATGAATTTCAGGCACATCCAAACAGCAATTTCTGCATTATAAAATTGCCTATGTCACGGGACTAGCTTCTGCATGGTAAATGATACCAAGCTTAGCCTACGAAAACGTCTGTTTTTAAAAAAAAAATGTTGAAACTTCCATCTTTGCATTCATAATTTGCATCTCATCACAGATTCGGACCTTTTCATTCGAAAAGATTGAAATATAATCTTGTCCCATTACAATTATCCCAGTACACTTCTGTAGTTGCTTTTAATTTTTTAAATCGAGCAGTTCAGAGCGATGTTTTAGAGCGAGTTACCAGATTTTCTTGAGTGAGTTTTCGACACACATTGTCTTATAACATGTTGAATAAATTTATCGGTAACTAAAATATGATTAATAAAACTTGCATTTTTCAATAAATTTTTAATTGTAAATGTGTGAAATGTATGTATAAATTAAATGAAGTTTTATATTTTTTAATGTTTTATATTAATATTTCCTTTTGAATTTTTTCCTAGGTGAACAAGTTCGTATAATGAGCTACAATAAAAGTGGGGAGTGGTGCGAAGCTCATACACTTTCTGGCGGCGTCGGTTGGGTTCCAAGCAACTACGTCACTCCAGTGAACTCCTTGGAAAAGCATTCCTGGTATCATGGGCCTATATCACGGAATGCTGCGGAGTACCTGTTATCTTCAGGGATTAATGGCAGCTTCCTCGTAAGTAGCATCTTGCTTTTCCTCTACATTTATGTTTTTTTATAATGTATGGTTACTTGTTGTTTTTAAATCATTTGATTTTATATTTTATACACTATGTTGAAGTAGCATAAATATTAAATACACACATGTGTAGACTAGTATAATAGTCCAGCTTGTAATGCAGGAAAACTCTGGGAATACAATAAGTTATTTTAATAAAGTATCTTGATTGTGTATATACTCATATTGTGCATATACAAATATTATTAATAGGTACATATCCATTACAACGTATTATGTAAGTGTTATTCATTTGTCACGATAGGTACGCGAGTCCGAGTCTAGTCCTGGCCAAAGAAGTATATCATTACGCTACGAAGGTCGTGTCTACCATTACCGTATTAACGAGGACTCTGACGGCAAGGTAAGCGAACATGGAAATATATTTACATTTTCATATTTTCATGAAATAATACATATATCATGTGTACACTTTTCAAATCAACTGACTGATAAAAATAACCTGAATAATTTTAACTTATTACAGTTTTTTCTAATACTTTCACGCGCTTACATTTAATAACCCAAATCCTACATTGTTATATTCGTGCTAAATTAATAACCAAAATCCTAATAGATTTTTAAAAGAGTCATAATCTACTAAAAATGGCTAAAATTTTTTAAATTTATTGCTAATCTAAAACTGTTGAGGTACATTTAATTTTGAGAATATAATATACTGTACATTTAACTATGAGAATATAATATACCGGCATTTAAACTTTAGTGAGAATTTCAGCGATATATATATATTAAAACGAAATTTCTATTTCATGAATTCTGATATCAGATATGATATTAATGAGAATATCTATCTTCCTAGTATCCAATGAAATACGCTTTGAGGATTTAATACCTACAAGAGTCTAAAGGGTATATTTGAATAGTTTGAAATTCAGCGTAGCCAGTAATTGGCACCTAGGGTGAGGTAGCCGGGGGATGAGGCGTCTACTCTAGCAACTGTGGTATTGTGCCATCGTTTCAACTTGACTGTCGTGTTTGAGTAGATTGTTTACCAAAGTTTCAATGAAATTCAACTCTATCTCTAATTGGATATGCATCTGTTATAAGGATTACGTATATTTTAATTAAGCATTGTTGCAAATGAAATATGGACATTAATTGGTTCTAAATAATTATTACTATGAATATTTATGTTATTGATTATCTTTTTCATTATATGGTATTACTGTTATACTGCAGTTGAAACAGGTTGTTGTATTTCCCCATTGAGATGTCCTATGAAAGATAGATACCTAAAGTTCTATAGAAACTGGACTAGGTGTTTGTGAGGCACAGAAAATCACACAATACAATAACATACAAGCTCTTTTACTCATTGTTGTTTTGACTTGTGCTCTCTTTCTGTATGTATTTGTATACGTCTGTAGGTATATAATGTTACTGATATTATAAATATGAAAGTTTAGATAGATGTTTCGTACTCTATCACGAAAGAACGACTGAACGCATCTGGATGAAATATGGCACAAAGATAGATTATAGTCTGAAATAGCACATAGGCTATTTTTTATCCTGGAAAAATGTGTAAAGCGAGGGTGAGCCGCTAGTTCTAAATAAAATGCTTCAAAGAATTTTAGTAATTAGCTACTTATTTATGAGTAATTTATTCCACTACCACTAAACACATACCTATCTTGGGCGGATTTCAAACCGTATCTTTGTATCTAAGCGGCGTATTGAAATGAAACCTCACTATGTTTTTAGTTTAGATTGACCTATATAATAGACAAATCGAAAAATGCCACGCCACCATTCAACATTACTACAAATTAATTATTATACATAGACAATTTTTACTCCTATGGGATATAGACATAGTAAATTATACGACAATTACAAATAAGAACATAACTAACAAATGAAAACATGAATTATTCGTATGACCACTCATAAACATCTACTAAAAAGATACCCATAAAATTCAGTGCATTCATGCTCTCCATCAGGTGTATGTAACGTCGGAGTCGAAGTTCGGAACGCTCGCCGAACTGGTACACCATCACTCAGTACTAGGGGATGGTTTGATCACACAATTGCTTTATCCGGCACCGAAACGTAACAAGCCGACTGTGTTCCCCCTCGCACCGCCGGACGAGTGGGAAATAGACCGGACCGACATTGTCATGAAACATAAACTCGGTGGCGGCCAATATGGAGACGTATACGAGGCCGCCTGGAAGAGGTGCAATATGACGGTAAGTTCCGATTTGATTCGATTTAAATAGGTGTCATGTAAATTTGCTGTCAGAAACATTTGCCGTCTAGGTAAAATAGAACAGGTATAGTAAGATTCGATAAGGT
Organism: Brenthis daphne; assembly: GCA_947093115.1. Lineage (NCBI taxonomy): Eukaryota > Metazoa > Arthropoda > Insecta > Lepidoptera > Nymphalidae > Brenthis > Brenthis daphne. The sequence goes on from OX352480.1 coordinate 15,701,487, forward strand.
TTTTTGTTGAGCGGGAGAAGTGCTTTGCAATTATCAATATCGAGAAATTAACTCTGAATGCAGCTATTATTAACGTTTGGGTATTTACCACATGGTACATCATCACTTTTAAATAGTAATTTGGTTGACATCCATTAAATTCATGAATCTATTTAAATATAAGTAATAAAATAATGCATCATCTCGCTACATACCTTTTGTAATGATCTCATTATGCAGTATGTATTGCGACTAAAGTTGTCATTTTGGAAAAGAGCTGATACTCTTACACTGCTGGACCGATATTAACCAAGTATAGCTAAGAACTATAGCAAGGAAACCGGCTTTCAAATGAAAAAACTGCATCGAAATCGGTCGGCATATTGTAAATAGATACTTATTTTTTATGTAATTGGAGATTTTCAAAAAGTGGGGCAACTATCCGGCTTTTACCCTACATATAATAAAATTGTCACTAAGCCGAATCTGTACATTAAATATTTTTTGGAAACTTATTGAACAATAGACATATTAATACAGAGGCCGAATTTACAGTTTTTAGAATTTTTGTCTATCTGTCTGTCTGAGACCGCATCACGGAAAAACCACTGGAGGAATTTTGATGAAATTTGGTATGATAATAGCTAGTTATTCGGGTTTTTAACTCTAAGAAATCTATATTAAATGTTAAAACGTAAGTAGGGACGAACCCGAGCGGAGCGATGGTAAATGGCTAGTTTTTGTATATAATACCTAACTAATAAATAAATAAACTGTATGTTTTGGTAGGTGTCACTTTAGGGGTTGGTATAAAAATTCACTCCCGAAAAATAAAATTATTGTCATTTTCTATCGTTTTTAATGGACCGAAAATTCTAGAAAAGATCTATAATATGTAGTTCGTTAGTTATAAATAGTTTCAATCTAAACAAGATCTCTCAAGTAGTATCGAAAAAAAAACAATTTAACCTTAGGGGTTGTCACCCCCATTACTTCCTTATTAGTGGGGGTGGAAACCTGAAATTAGGTGGGAAGGTGGTTTAGATAAAAACCAATAAATGTAAGGGAAGTAATATAACTTAAAGGTTCATTAGACGCTGGTGCAGTTTTCATATGCATTATCCGCTAGACTCTTTGGCACAGAGATAGATTATAGTCTGGAATAGCATAGAGGTTACTTTTTATTCCGGAAAAATGTCCGGTTCTCGTGGTATAGATTAATTATTGTTTTAAACAGAGTTTCTATTCCATACTAACCGTTAAAACGTACCTAGAGATGAACCCGAGCGAGGTGACCGAGGAAGGTGAGTCGCTATGTATAATAGTTCAAAAAGACGAATATAAATTGCTTGAATAAACGTTACTAACGACTTGCGAACAACTTGCTTAAATTTCAAAGCTGATATCCTTGTTCGTCGTCATAGATAGAGTAACTTAGCGTATCGCTAACAAGGCTTAACTTGTAACAATGTAAATGTTCAAGTTCTCAAGATATAAGCAGTAAAGCACATGATACATGAAATGTTCACACGATTATATTGCCTGGCAATTGGGGCCCCAGTATTCCGGAATAGAAGGTTTTCAAATACATTACGATTATTAACTCTAAGACTCGTTTGTAAGCTTTAACTCGTTTATTATCGGTCGATTGATTGATATTACTTCGGGGAAAAGAAATTGTCTGAGAAATTAGATCTTATGAGAAGTCTGGCATAACACCTTCGATCAACAATACTACTAGATAATGTGTCACATACAAAATCAAAGCCAAATTCTGTCCGCGCGAATATGTACTTATACAGCTACATTTGTATACTAACGAACCAAGACAAGTCTTATAATAGTTTTATTTTCAACCCAATCAATGAAAACCATAGCACCTTGTAATAAAGTCACAAGTTTTCAAATTATCATCATACCCTTACAATCATTTCGTAACTTTTATAATCTTTATTATAAAATCAACCTTATATTTAAATAACATAAAGCAGTTTAAAATTGTTCAAAATTTCACTTTTATATTATTTCGTAAGTTCAATCTTAAAATATTGACTTAATCCTACATGCACTTATCCAAAATAAGACATTCTGGCTGACAAATTTCTTCTGTGCGCATTATTTTTGCAACTCTTAAATACACATTGAGGCCTTGTGAAAGTGTTTACGCTGGCAGTGTTTCAATAAAACTAATCGAAATATACGCTCACTGCAAGTGAGCTTTTATTTACCGAGACGGATTTCTTACGTCGACCCGATATCTAGTAGTATTGTTGATCGAAGCATAAAACCAACTTAGCAGTGATATTGTTTGATTTAATATTACTTACACCAAACGTAAAAGGACTGCCGGCATAAAGTGTTCTGTTTTAATTTTCTATTATAATTAAGTACCTGTAATATATATAATTATAGTGATGCAGGTCACCTAAATGACGATGTTTTCTTCGTGCTGTTCTATGTGCATATACCGCGTAATGAAACACGACATCCATAAAAATATGTTTTAATTAGAACAAAATTGTTATTAATTGAATTTACTTTCAACAAAGCTATGTAACAACTCATTATCAAAATCCCATACTTAGGATCTTAAATAAAACGCGCTTAAAATTTTAATATGTAAAAATAAGAAAACAAGACTTCATTTTGATTCAAAAGATAACACTGATTAATCACAATCTCATTTGTAAAACAGAATTATCAAGACTAAGTCGCTTGTTCTATTTAATGTTATTTTAACTCGGTGGGAGGGAAATGGAACTAGTACACCCCTTTAAATCCAAATTCGTAAATCGAGGTCATCCCATACAGAGTGTTTGACTAAGCCAAACAAAATATACACTATGACCCAGTTTTCAGCTTACATTTATGCTTTCCGTATTTATTTATCAGACATTCGACATTCATGTGAGCATACAAGTACCCGATTTTGAAAAAAAATTTAAAACGTTGAAATTATTTATATTAGGTTATACTTGTATATATAAATTATTTAATCGAAGACGCTTATATAGTTGTATTTTTGTCTGCTTTACTAGAAATGGTAAATAGAGTGCGCATATTTATTTTTCCCCTTTAAAACGATTGTGTGATAACTAAACATTCATTTTTCGTCAACATGAAGTACGTTGTCATCATTCGTTATTAGTCTAGGTAGCTAAGGATTTGTGTGTTTTCAATGTATTGTTTTCTCTATTATAAATTACTACATATAAATAACAGGGACAAAAATTTAAAGAAGTTAAACAAACCCCAGTTTTGTTTACATTTAATTTACTACAATTTTATTGTGCTATGTAATTATTTAGAATAAAACCTCATCCAGGTGGCGGTTAAAACTCTGAAAGATGACACAATGGCCCTCAAAGATTTCTTGGAGGAAGCCGCCATAATGAAAGAGATGAGACACCCAAATCTTGTCCAACTGCTCGGAGTATGCACGCGAGAACCTCCATTCTACATCATTACGGAGTTCATGAGTCGCGGCAACCTCTTGGACTATCTCCGTACAGGCAACCGCGAGTACATCGACGCGGTAGTGCTCATGTACATGGCTACGCAAATCGCATCCGGCATGAGCTATCTGGAGAGCCGCTCTTTTATACACAGGTAGTAAACCTTTATTTAATTTATTATTTCAAAGCCCAAAGTGTCTTTATATTATTTTAGCGAACCCGGTAGGCAAGCTGTCCTCACACAGAGCTTGTCCTTCGACCTTCTAGATCTAGACTAGCAAAATATAGCTAGAAACCATCTAGATGATCCCATAAGTACGATGTGATGAATTTACATCAAAATTAGTTAAGCCGTTTAGGAGGAGTAGAATTACGAACACACATACCTCGGAGTTTTATACAGGATTACCATAAATCTATCTATACATAATGTAATAAAATTGTAACTGAGTCGAGTCTGTACATTAAATATTTTTTGGAAAATCTTATTAAAAGAGGCCGAATCTAAAGTTTTTAGAATTTTTGTCTGGCTGTATGTGTCTGGGAACGCATCACGAGAAAACCTCTAAACAGATTTGATGAAATTTGATATGATAATAGCTGGTTATCCGGGTCAACATATAGGATATCTTTTACTGCGGGAAAATATCTCGTCTCTGAGAAGTCTATACTAAACGTCAAAACGTACATAAGTAGGAACGAACCCGAGCGCAGCGAGAGTGAGTCGCTGGTTTATTATATAGCGTGTAATAAGTTACAATAATTGTATTTATTAATGCAGACTTAGGTAGTTGTTTTTTACTGTTAAATTGAATGCAGTGAGGTAGTACTGATGGTTTATGTCATATTGAACTAAAATAAAATTGACTTTTTGTAGACTCAATTATTTCATTCTAGCAAACATATATCATGTTTGCTAGAGTGAAATAGTTGAGCTGAAACGAATTAAGAGAATTTTATATAGATTTTCTATTTTTGATCTATCTACTAGTTGACCGAGATTACTCTCGTGTCGAGGGATACGTATATTTTAGTAGGTTTCTATTATTGAATCAGTTATCTAGGTCCACAAATAATTTCCTACGTATAATATTATACAAACAAGTTTAACCTCTTTATAATAGTGTTCGGTTTTACATGTTTGAATTCCTTTTTCGAAATACAGTGTACATACGGATATATATGTATAATACAAGACATGATTTAAGTAGTATTATTGTTAAAACTAAAAATAGACAAAAAAGTGTTTGGTTAAATAAAAATAAACCATCGCCCTAACAGGGATCTGGCGGCTCGTAACTGCCTAGTGGGGGAGAACCATCTGGTCAAAGTGGCCGACTTCGGGCTCGCTCGTCTAATGCGCGACGACACTTATACCGCTCACGCCGGTGCCAAGTTCCCTATCAAGTGGACCGCGCCCGAAGGCCTAGCATACAACACCTTCAGTACTAAGTCCGATGTATGGGCATTTGGGATACTGCTGTGGGAAATAGCGACATACGGCATGTCCCCATACCCCGGAGTTGATCTCGCCGATGTCTACCATAGACTTGAGAAGGTTAGTGCATATTTTTTATTTTTTGGTTAATGTTGGTTAAAATATATCTTTTTAATGTTTAAGATGACGTTTTGGGGCTGTTACATTTAAAAAAAATATTAATATAATTTTTTTTAATGATTAATATTACTTATTTTTTAATTTTCATTTAGGCGATACTATAAAAAGATATTCTGAAAAGTGTATCAATATTGTTTTGGGTTATTTTATTATATTTTTTTTAACTATTGGAAGTTCAGGTTTAACTAAAATATAGTTCATAAATAAATTTTATTACATATTTTTAAAATATAAAACAAAACCCAAATGAATTTACTGATAACCATACACAATCGCTTAGATCAATGAGTTTATAATTTCAAAACAACTACTTAAGTTTTTACGTTTCATGTGAAAGTTGACTTTGAAGTTTATTAAACACATTATGTAATCGCGAACAATTATAACGACGTCATGAAATCAAACAAATGATAACATTTCACGTGTAATATTTGTTTTGTAGCATTTTGATTATCCAATAGAGAATTTAATATCGTACAATAACGAATCTTAACCTAGCAGCGGGACGAATCAGTACACAGATGTTTCTTGCAAAGCGTGCACTGTGGTCTGCTTACAGCTATACGGGAGAAAATCTCTGAGGCGGATAATTCCTTACTTAGTTTACTGCACATAGAGTAAGATACGATTTTCTTCGAGAAATCCTTTGCTGGTACGCACGTACGAGCGCGGACTGGACCGATTTCTTGACCCGTTTCCACTAAAAATAAAGGAGTAGTATAACAACTCTGGTACTAAATAGTGCAGTGCAAAATTTTGGCTTAACTTTTTTTGTTCTTTAATTGACCAATGTTGAGTTCATGGAAAAAATCCGAGTGTCTATGAATAATTTAGACGTTATAATACTGAGAAAATCACGCTTACCTAATTTTGCCGACTCTGATGTTATCACAATACATAAAAATTCCATTCCTGGTATATAGCAGTCAATGTTGGGAACCTGTAAAATGTTAGGTTCAAACATTTTAACATAAATATATGCATATGTATCTATTCTAAATAAGACTTTAACAGTTCTTATTTTTTTCTAAAGGTTTTCTTTCAATGTTCATAACTTTGAAAGAAAGATTGGATTGGTCGAGCTCGACTCGCCTTATTGGGGTTATATATTTATAGGAATTTAAAGAATTGAAATTTTGTCATTTTTTTCCTGTAAATTATTTAAAAAAATGTATTTGTATGATGTATCCTTTAGCGTGCCTTTCATTTGATCCGTTAGACGATTGGAACTTGCCAAAACTATTTTTATTTAATATCTATAATATCTGAATTACTTTATTTATTACCTTTACCTTTCTTAATTGGACCACTTAACTCCGTACTATTACTGATCTATAGAACCAATACAATGATTATAATGAAGCGCAACCATGGTAAAATTATTATTATTAATAATAATCAGAACATTTTTAGTAAATATGAATGTTTCAATTAAATTATGTAAGTCTTTTAAATATTTACAACTTAGATCAAACTCACTGTAATATTGGCATAGTCAGGATGATCAGGATCCCAGCAACCAGGGTGATCGAAGGACAGACAGTTGTAGCATTGAATACCTTTGATTGAAGGCGACACAAACTTTTTCGGCTTGGGTTTTTTGTGCTTTCCTATTACAGTGAAAGATTATAAGATCTTATTATTAAAGAAACATTTATTTTTATATAATTAAATCATTTGTCCTTACCGGTAACGGCGATGGAAAGCAGAAGTACATAGATGAATGTGTCCTTTAATGAGAACATAACTTTATAATATTACCAGAGGTGATCTTATATTTGAACTAAGTAAATTGCAGTACAGCACTGGGTTAAGACTGATAAGACGAGGTGCAAGAGCCGCGTTTATACGCGAACGGGAAACAATGATCGCTGTTTTGGTATAGACGTCACAATGATTTATACAGGTTGTTCTAAAACATCCTTTTACTCTAGCTGTATATAATGTTAAATGTAAACATTTGCCATTACGGTATTTAACTTTTTCTATTGTTTAAAATAAATATGTAAATTTAGGGAGTACCACGTAAGGGCGTTGCGGTCCAAGTTGGTTTTGTAGTTCTAGCTTCTATTCTCGTACTGAGATAATGTAACAGTTTCAAAATTTAAACTTAAGTAATATATATACTTTGCGTAAAGCGTGAACAAAGAGAAAAAATAAAAAATCTTTTACTTATAGTCAAGATCACCTTCGCACCATTTTCGTCATAATAATGACACAATTGTGTTTAGCTTTGCTTCTGACAAATAAAATTTGCTCTACGTAGTTATAGTAGTTATTTCAAGATAATAGGATGTGTCAGTTGCAGAAAGTTTATGTCGATACTTTGACATCATAAAGCCCGGGAAACAGGTTTTCTCCGTCGCTGCAACAATAGATCAAACAATATTACAGTTGAGTGGTGTATAAACTTCAGAATTTTCTTCGATAAATTTGGTTTTATAAAATATTAAATTTATAATAGTAGAATTTTTATTAAAAATATATGGGACATTTCTTTACAAATATTAGATAAAATTTTCTTCACTTTAAAGGAAATAGTACTTGTAAATGATAATAATTAAAATATAACATCATGTATATAAACTTAGTCATATTTATATGTGTATTTTTTTTGTTGTCATCTGTAGGAGCACGGTCAGGTCGGCTTGTACATTAATCCGCATGTTATTTGTACACAAACATTCAATCGTTGTTGATTACTATTTAAAATTTGCTTTTTTACTATTAGTTTGTATACATCAGTGTCCAGCAGTGGGACGTTAAAAAGGGAATACATACATACACATTGTATACATCGTATAAATGACTTAAGTAATGCTTGCAAAAGTAATTGTAAAAGTCTTATTGAATAAATTTTATTTCATTTCATTTGAGTAACTGTCAATAACAAAATATAAACTGCCAGATACGTGTTGGAAATTGCTTACAAAGTCTCGATATTGGTTGGATGTAAACCATCAAGTAATATAATATATTTGCCAAAGCGAATATGCATTCAGTCGGATTTGATTTTAACAGTGTGCTATATTGAAGATGGAAATGCAAATAAAGTTCAATTTGCGTACCGATCAAATAAACGTTTCCGCTCACTTGATCGCGGAACCAATTATTGATTTTCGTATTAATAAACTGCAGTGGGAATTTTGGAGAGTGTTTGAATAATTGTTTACAATTTGTTAAACATTATTATGTAAAACAACCTGAAATTATGTATTACGTAAAGTGATATTCGTGCACTATAGTTAGGACGGTACTTAAGGAACGGTAATCTTGTTTTTTAGTGACTCTACTATTGTTTCTCGAGTTTATTTTACATCAATTGATATAAGTGTTTTTAATCTTTTTTACAAATAACATTAAAAAATAATTATAGATTTTTCATCTTCAGGTATATTTTATATATATATATATATATATATATATATATATATATATATATATATATATATATATATAGACATAATATGTATTACGTATATAATTATTAAAAATATGTAGGGCTACCGTATGGAGTGCCCACCCGGCTGCCCGGTGGCCGTGTACGAGCTCATGAGCGCTTGTTGGCAGTGGAACCCCACTGACCGCCCTTCCTTCCGCGAAATACATCACGCGCTTGAACACATGTTCCAAGATAACTCGATCACTGAAGGTGAGACTATATTATTTATATTTGTATAACTTACTAGTAAATTGGATGTTATAGGTCGATTGTTTTTAGAATATTATACATAGTACGATAATAGTATGATATTTATAATAATCGATAGGAGACAAGCGAGATTAGTGACAAATTAGGCATCCTAGTATGTCTTCTGGCTCTGAAACCTTAGTACTGTAGGACTGTGACATTATAATACGTCAAATACATGCTAAATAACTTACTTTAAAGGATCGACTACTATTATGTCTGAATCACAGGCAAATTTTTATGTTTCAAAAAAAAAAAGAAATGATTTACAAAGTTGCTTGCCCTGACTAATCTATAATAGCCCAGGATATACCACTGGACTTAGCGGGCTGAAAGACTATGAAATTCGACCCCTAAGGGGTACTACTCTTAGGGTGTATGAAATATAAAATGGAAAACAACAGTTAGGCGTTATATTAAAAAAGCCACCCAATATAGTCGGAGAATGCTTCTAATATTTTTTTTGATGTATCTACAAGCTATTATTATAGTGCTTTTGATGCATTGGATGGGAGATTCTTAGTGGAGAAAAATTGTAACTTAGAAACTTTAGAATTCCAATATAATATATTATATAGAATTTAAAAACCTCATCTACCTATACCGTAAAAGGAGGATGCTTAATAAGAAAAGATGCTAGAATGTATGCGTTTTATATCAGAAGTGGAGAAGCAGCTTCAGGAGGGTGTGTGCGGCACTCCACAGATGTCGATCAAGAAGGGCGCGGGGCCCGCCGCCGAGCGGGTCCAAATGCGCCGCCCTACCAACCGGCGTGGCAAGCAGGCGCCTACACCGCCTAAGCGTACCAGGTAACCTTGAAGAGCGAAGAGTCGAATAGATTTGAAGTGTAGAGTAGCGATGGGCGATTGTTGCAAAAAAAAAAAACAATCGACTGAATCGAAAATTGTGCTATTGCGCATTCGATTATCGATTTAGTAAATCCTCGCCATGATTATTCGACAATAACAATCGACAAACCACTAACTGTACGCACAACGCATACTGCATGTGCGTGCGGTGAGCTGCGGAAGGCCGCGCGGGGCAGTACGTGCGCGGTGCGGGACTGTGTTACGTCGATTGTTTTTAAGTATTACTTCAATTTGTTTACGTACATGTATAGTAATATAGGTAGATGCGCTGCGCTACACAAATTAGTAGTTAAAGTTACACGAGAAGTCATTCATTTTTAACTCATGTCATTTTCGCCCGCCTTACGCCGTTAGTCGTTAAGAATCGAATAACATCGATTGTTATCGACTTTTATCGACCAAACTGAACAATCGACTAATTCGATTAGTTTTAGTAATAATTGCCCATCGCTAGTGTAGAGTATAAGGGGGAAAGAAACAGAGGGGGCAGGTGGAATGAATACCGTTGGATGTCTAAGGATAGTGGAGATTGCAATGGAACCGAACTGCTGTGCTCAATACTAAGTTTAGAAATTAGCTTCAGACGCTTTTGAAGTTAATTTCTTGTTCGGTCTTACACTGAACTCGAACTCGTTATCTCCGACTATGTAGGCACTCTTATATCATTCATCACTAGAGTTTGACACATAACACATTTATAATAAATAAGGGAATCGCTACATATTTACCGTGATGTCTCGCCGAGATTCGGACGAAGTCTGCCTTTTACGGTAATATCCAGTATGTCCACATACTTAAATAAAAGTCATTTGATTTTAAGTATTCCACTATTTATTTTATAGAATTGTGTAAAAAACCGACAACGCGTCATAAGTCGCATGGTTCTTCTTCAAAAAACTACAATATAGGCCTAATCATACAGAGTTATAAAAAAATTGTATAAAAATGTTCTATATCACAACCATCATCAATCAACAACAATCATCGATTCATCGATTTTCCATAGATACGTGGGAAATTATAGGTCAATTGAAATTTTAACTGTACTTTGAAATGTAATTTATTGAGTATTATCACAATGGACTCTCTCAGTGTCCATTTAGTATTGGTCACCCGCCGAGTTAAAAATTGCAGTTTTGATTCTTAAGTGATTGTTGTTATTCGTGATACATTTGTTTGTCCTACGGTGGGTTCTAATAACCTATCTGTAGTTTCCTTACTAAAGGTAGTGAGTTGGCATAAGCTCCTTAAAAATTATGTCAAATTTCTATCAAGGATAATTATTACAGATGAATAGGCTATTGGGATTAACTGCTAGTGTGGTAAGTGGTAACAGTGATTGATTGGTTTAGACACGAACCGCTATAGTTTTATTTTAATATCTTCTTGGTTTGTTTGTACATTTGTCTGTTTTTATTTGGCAGTCTGTTGTCATCGTGCAGCTCATTCCGCGAGTCTCAATACGCGGCGGAGGATCATGGCGGCCATGACGACGGGCTTGCGTCGCTCAATGGTTAGTTTTTTTCACATTTTATATCTTGATTTTTAATATTAATTATTAAAATATATATTTATAGACCATAAAATTACTTTCAGTCACAAAAGTGAAGTATTTGTCCTTAATACGATTTCATGATAAACATTGCTATTTTCCCAATATTTTAAGTATTATTGAAATTGTATGTAAAATTATTCAAAAACAACTTTTAAAATAAGTTATGGTTGCTTGTTCTTTGACGATCAAATATTTTTTTGACCATATATTAGAGATATTGTTTCTAAAAATTAAATAAAAATGGAAACAATTGTAATTGTGCGCTCCGGCCCCATTGTATTTAGCAATAATAACAATTATAAATACTTTTGCGTATCGTCAATAGATACATTTCCATCATACTGTCCATATCACACTACATTAATTAAATAACATCTACTCATTAAATATCGAGCACGCAATACATTCGATTTCATGGAAATGGAAAATTATTTATTAACTAGCATTTAACTGACCGTATAATGGAGATAATTGAATAATTTAAATTACTTTCGTTTCATTTTGCGATGTCAAACAAATGGTAAATTATTAACATGGCAACCTCGCTTGCCATGCTCGAGTAAGCAAAATCATGTAAGCATGTTATTACCATCATAAAAGGTTTTTTTTTTAAATTGGTGCCTTGAATTTCATTATAAATAATATATATAATGAAAGTTTTCGGGTTAAAGGATAATTTTATTATTTTATTTAATAATATACAGAGAGCCTCTACAACTAAGATTATTTATTATCTTTTGGGTACTTAACATATTGAGAGTTAACGAATGCTTAATGTTTATTTTTTATTTTAAAGTCGAATTTATAACGTTGATGAAGCAATTTTACGAATTAATGAAATATTTATTACAGTGTCATATTTAGAGGAATGAATCAAGTATATATTTATGTATCGGTGATGTATTGATTTGTCTGGTTAATACCATATCACTATATTATCCTAGTTAAATTTTAACGAATTTTCAATGTTTATATTTATAATTTTGATAGATGTTCAAGTGTCTCCTGCTTGTGCTACTGGCTTCTGTCAATGTTGAAATGTTTTATTTTTGTATGAAATCTTTTGTTGCACTGGCGTCGCCATTCCGATATGATGACATGCGAATTGAATTATACATTTATCATGTGTACTTAATCGCATAATTCGTACGTGTATGGAGCTATATATAATATTTGAGCGACGTACGGACAGTGTGTATTAGTTAGATACATGTATAACAATATTTGTAAGGTACACTATATCTGCATTCCTTAAACTAGCGTTTTTGTCTGTTGTCCGCTCGCTCAGGTGTATAGCAATAGGTTCGAACATTTTGTAAGTATACGATACGTTTCGGGTAGAAACGATCATGCCTTGTTCATTAAATTTGTTTACAATTTATTTATATTCTTTTAGCTATATTGTCTATATATTCTATTTCAGTATCAAGCGCCACGAGTCTGTCCAGACTGAGGAGCTAGTTAAATGGCTACTCCATTCTCTTGACAGGCGCGGTGTGCTCTTGTATATGATTATATTTATATATTTTAGTAATTCCATGTATGAATGTGCACAGGGCGTGAAGACTATCATTATGCTATTGTCCAGTTTTTTCATTTCTTGTCTAATAAAAGATAAAAAAAATATTAATCGCTTTAAATTCAGAAAACATTTCTGACGCCTTGTGTTAATAGATCTTGGATAATATCGCCATTCTAGAAGGCGCTTAATATGTGTTTTCGGTTGATGCATCCCTTCTTTGGCCTTTGTTCTTAGATGGTTTTTAGGATTTCTATGAAATTTTGTTTGAAAACATAGGTGTTTTTATTTTCCTTAAAAACCTAATTTTATTTATTAGCAACATTATCAACTATATTAGCTGTAGGTGTCGTTTCCATGTTTGTTTTACGACTTTTTACCCCCTGTTACTTATTTCACTTGTACGATCTCGGAAAACCTGCGCTAAATATAGCAAGTTTTAACGGAAATGAAAATTTTAAAGCCATTAATAAATCTGTACCATGTCATCATAAATAAACAATATTAATAACAGATACGTAGTTTAGTATTTTTTTTTGTATATATATGTGGACATATATCATAGAGTTTACTGTCATAACGCAAGTATTCTTGGATCGTATCATCGCAAAATCAGAAATTCGTAAAATTCCATTACATAGAACTTTGACACTGTAAATCATTTTTATGGTTTTGTTTCCATTTCTAAATATTCATTTAAAACTATATATACAGAGATTTATTTTGTGTTATTATTTTAGATATGATTTTAAACTATCTTCTTCTTGTAGTGACATTAGTTACAGTTATGGATTTTATTAGAGGCGTTTTGAATTTAATTATGATTTTCATTCATGCTCATATGATTCGCTCATTAAATAGCCACCATTATCACTGCAATAGATCATATAGTTGCAGAAATAAAATAATTAATTAGATATATCGTATTTAGAAGGGAGAATAACTAAGGCAATTTGTAAGCTAAAACCGTACTGTTTGGAGCCTTGGGGGTGTGCAGGTTCGACTCCTGCAGGGAGCGAACAATGATATCTAATACCTTTGTATGTAAAAATTACTATTGTTAATATATACAACACAATAGGCGTATAAAAAAATGTGACTGATGAAGTCGTTACTAGTTTCAATGTAAAAATCGAGTTAAAGTTGAGTCAATTTAAGCATGTCGTTGACTTAACTTCAATAAATGTAGGGAAATGACAGTCATTTTGACACGAATGTATACACTATGTATGTTTATTATAACATACAAGTTGCTATTATAACTTATCAATAATATAGTAACTTCTTTTGTCAAATCAATATACCTTTATAGTTTTATTATTTAACATAGTATGTAGATAATAATAGAAGTTTACGTCAAAATACTGTCGTATTTCTACAATTACAGCTTATAGAATAAATAATTGTATAATTTGTGTTTTTGAGTGTTTTTTTTTATAAGATTCCAAAATGTGACATTCTGATTGGACGCAGGCGGGGGTCGAGGTGGGGGTCGCGAGGCGTCGTCTGAGGGGTCGTTAGCAGAGGCGACCCCGGACACTGACGAGTCAGGGGGTATGGGAGTGTCGGAACATCGTCACAGGTCGAAGCGGAGGCACCACGTGCACGCGCAACCCTCACATCACCCGCCCGCGCACGATCTGCAGCCAAAGGTTAGCTAGCGAAGAGATACTCGAGAATTAGATATATAGTATGTCTAGTAGAATTAGTGCTACTTTTGAATGAAAAAAAGCAGCATTTAATATGATAAAATTACAGACAAATGTGAATCAGACTCGCCCCCCGAGGGTTCCATACAAATTGGTAGGAAATCTGTTTTACTTTAATTTTCAAATTTTGAAAATTAAGGTAAATTTTGGTAATTACAAGTTTTCACGAAAATCTAAATTTGCCCATATCTTTTTATCGTGCTGACTCAGGACTTGATTTTTACACACCTAATAGGGACTGTATTCCTCAGTATCTGGTCCAAATTTCAACTTGCTAGGTCCACCCGTTCCCGAGAAAATCGGTGGTAACACACGCACAGACAGACAGGAGGACAAGAAAGGAATCTTATAAGGGTTCCTTTTTTACCTTTTGAGGTACGGAACCCTAAAAAGACCATGTAATATGGAGGTTCAAACTACATAAGATCGTACTTATTGATAAAAATAACCTTGGTTAAGCTTGTAAGTGAATGAACAATTAAAGTTCACGTTTTTTTCCAAGTCCACTTATTTTCATTTTTTGTAAGCATTTCTGTAGCATTTAAAATTTGGCGGCACATTAATTAAGTACATAATAATTTTAACAATAATTTTACTGATTTACTTTGGTATTGCAGCCAGGAGTCCAGGTTGCAGCATTAGAAGTGCAAAATGTGAAACGGGCCATCAACAGATACGGAACATTGCCGAAGGGAGCTCGAATAGGAGCGTTTTTAGAGTCGCTGAGGCAGAGCGGCGGCAGCGGGGCCCCGTGTATGCGCGAGCCGCTGCAGGACGAGGCGCGCTCGCTCTCGCCGCGCACCGCCCGCGCGCAGCCGCACATGATACGCTCGAACTCGTCTGGAGGCGTGACCGCGCCCGCCCCCGCCTCCCCGCGTGCCTCTCGCGCACCGCCGCCCCTCCGCTCCTTCACCAACAGCCCCGCCAAGCCTAGACCGAGGCTCGCAGAACTAGAGTTCCCTCCACCACCCCCCGACCTACCTCCGCCACCAGAAGACTCAGCGCAGCCCCCGCCTCCCCCACCCCCGCCAGACTGCTGCCGCGACGCCGGCACAGACACCGGGGACAAGTACGATGAACATGCAATGATGCTACACGAGCGCAACGATGTTGAAGATAAACCAGCGAAGCAAATCATGAAGGAAATGCTTGAGTTGAAACTAGTCGCCGAAATTAAAGAGCGAGCTGACAAGAAAAAGCATAAGCTCAAGGAGTCCCCTCCACCTCACGAAGTCATTGAAATGCATACGTCATTTGGCGATCCCGTCACACGACTAGTATCTGAACTCTCCGAGAGTCTCAACATTGAAGCCCTGCGTAAAGCGGAGAAAAAGATCGAACCACCGAAAGCCATCGACAATGGAAAAGATACCATTTCTCCTATTGATCTCAAAGCGAGTCTCAGGAAGACCTCATTTAGTAACAATGTGGAAAGGAAATCTGAATTCGAAGGTAAAACAGATTTTAAATCACAACTAAAGAAGGTTGACACAAATAGAATTAACATCTCAAGCAAAGATGTCGAGGAGCCCGGCCGCTCCATAATTGATTTTAAATCCCGATTGAGGAAAGTTGACGGCGGCGCGCCCGCCACCAATGGCACAGCCAAGAAACAGGAGCAAAGTTCTCCCGATGACTCTAGGAAGGATACCTCGAGCAAAAGCGATGATTCCGACAAAAAACGATCTGAGAGTGGATCTCTCGACACCAGTGGTGGTGACGACGAGGATAAAAGACGAAGCACCGGCAGCATCAGCAGCCTTAAAAAGTTGTGGGAGAGTAAAGAGACAGATGAGCGGTTGAGTCCAAAAATGCGGCCGAAGGGAGAGGAGAGTGAAGAAGGTTCTCCAGAGGAAAGAAGTGGGTTGGCTCTTGGTCGTAGCGCTAGCGTGCAGGTCCGTCGTGGTGACGACAAGCCGGCCGTGGCCAGCAAGCCGGCAGTACGGGCGCGCCCGTTGCCCAAGACCGGCATATACGCGACCCCTCTCGCGCCCCCCGCTACTGATGGAGATGAAGACGCTCTCGCCGCCTTAAGGACTTCCCTGGAGTGGTGTACCAATGAGGTAGTTATAATGAGAGTTGCTCTATAAATTCTTATTATATCAAGCTCTCTAGATTCATTCATACATAATGGAAGCTATGGATGTAAAGTAACAGGTTTGGCGTTCATCTAAACAGTATCTATACATATAATAAAACTGTAGAGATCGAATGTCTGCACGTAGAAAAAAAATGCTAAAAACCGAGTCAGAGGGATGTAAAAAGAGAAATAGAACAAATCTGGATGTTTTTCAATTTTTTTGTTTCTCTGTTTGTACGGGCTAATCTCGGTAACTGTTGGACTGATTTAAAAGAAATTTTGCATAGTGGTATCTTATACCCCCGGTAAGTCAACATTTTAGACTCTTTTTATCCCGGAAAAATGTATGGTTCCCGTGCGATAGATTTTTTGTTTGTCTAGAGGCGAACCCGAGCGAAGCGTGGGTGAGTCGCTAGTAATATATAAAACGATTGCTCCGTGTATAGGTACGTCGCGGGTGCGGCGGTGGCGGCGGCGGGCGCGGCTCGCTATGGCGGCTGCAGACGTCCGAACGGCTGGCTCGCCTGGGTGGCGCGTGCGCGACGGCCGCGGCCGCGTCCCGCTGCGCGCCTCAGCTACGTGTGCAGCTGCGGGCGGCCGCGGCGCGGCTGGAGGCGGAGGCGCGCGCGCTCGCCTCGCCCGCCCCCCATCACCACCACCTCGCCGACGGCGTCGAGCAGGCCCTCAGGGATTTGGCTACTATCGTACATAGGTATTATGTTACTTTTATTAAAATTCCTTAAATATAACCACAGTCAAAGAAGAAATTAGGCTGTCAGAAATTAAGTATAAGGGTCGGCACAAGGATCACCCAAACGAACTTGCAACGAAACTCCTAAATAAGAGTTATCGCCAACGTCTAAAGCGGCATGACATACAAAGCCTAGACGCTTTACTATAAGTAGGGGTTATCCTTGCTTGCTGAAGGATCATCTCAATCACGCTAAATTTTTCTGTAACACATCTGCTTATAGTTGAAGACTGATTGCAGATAAACGAACAAGATAAAAAAAGCCTTGACCAAAATCTATCTACTTATTCCACCACCATCGCTTCAGCGACGTGGAGCTTGGCTACCGTGAGGGCTTAACTACCCGTCACACATAGGGTTTTAACGCTTTGTAACAGTATTAAAATTTATACAGTAGCCGATCGCAAAACAAAGTTAGAGAGGTTGTCAGAAATGCCAATTCAAAAATTGTTGTTTTTCTGATTTTCTAAAATACCAATTTTTTTGGTTATGGAACGTATTTATACATTGTCACTGTCGTTTCTAAGATCTTTGAGATTTTGTTTAGAAATTAAACAGCAAGTCTCAAAATGGTATCTTCACAAGCACTAAACCATACTTATATAAAGTATGGTTAAGTACCTTAGACTTGTGGATGTTTCTCAGTCGGTTTATACCATCCTATTCAGACATAATGCTTTGAGTGGAAAATTATTCTATTTAATATCTGTTCCACATTAAATACTTTTCTTTTATTAATGTAGGATATAAAAGACTAAACAGTAATTTATTATATTTTACAGGTAAAAAGTATATCACAACGGCATTGGATCCACCGCCGCACTACGCAACCAGCCACGATATATCAGTTTACTGAACTGAAATACGCTTAATATTTTATATACAACTATCATCGACTAAACGTGATAACTTAATACATATTATCTCATCTGATATAATAAGTTATGTAAAATTATGCGAAAGTTATTATTTTTAGCCGGCGATATATATATATATATATATATATATATATATATATATATATATATATATATATATATATATATGATGAAATTACTAATTCGATTCACTCGACATGTGTAAATCGGATGAACAATTGTGGAGCAGATATAAACAATTCGCACTTTTTTTGTAAATATCGTTCCACATTTGTTTCTAATGGAATTGGAATGATATGCATGTCGATTAACTTGTTGTATAAGTTTTCTGCGAATTGACATTATTTTTGACATGATTACTGACATGATATGGATTTATAATACGATCTGAACGCTTCACTATTCGCTCGGCATTCGTTATTTAATAATACACAAACGAACCAAAGATAGCAAAGGCTTATTTGCCTTTACGTTTTGGATATTCAATACTGACACGTTCTGTCGTTTGATTACCATCAAATACTCTTGATTAAGATGTTAGGTGTAAGTCTCCTGCTGCCTGCTACAAATGCGACAGGGATATGTATAATATTTATTCAATTGTTAGTACAAAAGCTGAAAACTTTATGATTGCGTCACAAAGTAATAGGAAGCACTTGTGACAAGTACAAGAGAGTTGAGACACTCTGAAGCCTAAGTTAGCATTCTGATACTTGTTTACTTTTTCATTAAGACTGATCACTGTGACTGTTCATGGATTCACTGTTAAGGATTAGTAAATATTTGGTATGGTAGCAAAAGCGATAGGAAATCGCTTCTAAATTCCCGGCCATCCTGTCTCTTTACACTAGCCGGCAATGGTCCTGCAGTTAGGAAATCAAAATGTATAGGGTGTAGGTGGCTGATACTGAGTGAAGATGATACATTATTGGTTTCTCAGTTGTCGGACCGATCCCGTACCTGGCCAGTGTCGATCCCGTATCGTCTGGAGTAAACAACCATAACGTGCTGAATCGGCAGTTTCGGAATTGTTTCCCGCTCCAAATGAGCTGTTTTCTATGCTTGACTTTAAAATAGTACTAGATGTTACAAATTCATTGTGTTTCAGTGCCAAATAATCAATGAGTGAGGGACAATACTCTCAAACTCCCAGTCCCTGCTTAACTCAATTTTGACACATTTTACAGGCAGATTGGTTTTTAAAATAGTTGTATATTTGTCATTATTAGGTGTTAGTTTGATTCTACAGACTCAATATATAGTGAGTGTTGTAACCGCGCCGTGGAAGCTTTGCGAGGCGGCTCTATGTTATCCTTTACCAGTGTACCCATTCCCGTAACTTACAGTCATCTGTTTGGTAGAGCGACGTGAAACTCCCTTAAATAATAATTAACTACTCGTATATACCAATAATAATATGTATAACATTAGAATAATAAATAATTTTATTCTATTAAAAGAGCGATTGTGCATGATGAAACAATATAATATTCCATGCGTAGCCGGTCGGCCATTTCGGTGTACGAAGTGAAGGATGTGTGATTTATGTGACGTGTAGAGAGCGCGCTCGATTCCGACGAACATTCCTCCCTTCTTATCTACTTAACCGTAATGTATACTAATATTATTATATTAATCACCATTTAGCATTTAATTAAATATATTAATAAAGTGTATTAGACTCTTTCGACTCGGACCAATAAAGATGCATTTTATTTTTGTTTGAAATGGGCGACGCTCGCGCCTTTGGGTTAAGACTGACGTTAAGGATCGGTTCGATTCAGGCCTATTGTTACGAAATTTTATATGATGTATACTACGCGTGTTGCTATATTACTACATGTGCACGACGCGTCGACCGAGATGCGTGAACCGACATCCGAATCTTTTATTTCTTAATTATTTTCATTGTTGAAAAAAATTTTGGAAGTAATGTTATTATTTAAGTTAGCGTACTGTGATACGGCTTCTTTGATTATGCTCAACTTATTTCATTTTTATTTTATTGCATGTAATAATTCTTAATAATCAAATTCATAGGTTTATATCGAATATATGTAACGAGGATCGGAGTCAATCATTAAGTATCAAACCATTTATATTGGATGTTATTTAAGAATTTAACTGATATATGCTAGTCTTTATAATTATAATAAATGTATTACCTTGATAAGATTAAATATATACGTAAGTTCTCTTGAATAGATTTGCGTACAACTCTTCTTAATATTTTAATAATCATCGTACGAATAAGTATTTTGTATTAGAGGGTTTCGGAGGGCATTTGCATTCTGGTAAAAGTGAAAGTGAAGAGTCGAAGGGACGGGTCCTGCGGGCCGGTCCCCCATCCACCTCCAAGCCGAGTAGATCGCTTACCGTTTAGAGGCCTCTTCACTTCGTTGAGGGCGTACAATTCAAGCTATCTAAGTTGATCGGCGTGAAGTTAGCGCTAGTGTCGCGGTAATATACGAATAAATATTGTCAACCCAACGGAACTAACTTCAGACCTGTCAGTTTAGATTGCGCGTTTTGTAGTGTATCGTGTGTCGTAGCGTAGCGCACTCTGGGCGCAGTTGACACGAGGCTGGCGGCAGCTCAACGTGAAACGAATTTAATGAGGGCGGGGCGCGACGGGTGCTTTGTAAAGCGTTCTTTTCTTTTAAACGTAATGTTAGCTTAGATGTCAAATAAGTGGCGAATATGTAAATAAAATCTCTCCAATCCCTAATTGCTTATATTGGATTGTAGACTTCGCTGTATAAAAAATGAAGCATTTAGATTTATGTATACCCTATATACGTGTTTTAGCATTTGGATTTGGTTTTTTTTGTTTAATCATATATTTTAAGTTCTCACTGAAACGAAATTAACTAATGGTTTTTCAATGGGTAACACTTAAATAGAGGACGCTTTACATTCTAGTCACGCGAGGTTGTTGGAATTGAAGAAGGATTTGAAATGAACTGCATTCAGAGTGTCAACCAATCTTTTATTGTATAATGTCTATTATATTAAATGAATGTCCAATATTTCAGAATAGAGCTAATAATGCCATATCCTCGTTTTCATACTTTATTCATATCACAGTTTAATCAAAATAGTATTATTAAACGTGGACATCTCGACCTCGCTTCAATTTATGTACGCAGGCTAGCTGTTTTATATAGACTTCAATATATTTATGTACTGGTGTACCCATGTTCCTTTTGCTGACATTCAAAACCTTCACGCTTTTAAATTGTTACCCTTGCACGTAGTCGTAGTCACAGCGAGCCGAAGGAAAGGGGTATTGAAGTATCTTACATACCAGGCGCGTGCCATATATTTACTCAAATTAAATATAATAAACGAACAACAAGTGTCCCGGACTCCAACTCGACGTGTGCACTGCGTCTACCTCCCACAGCCCCACCTTATGATTTATAGTTAATAGAATCCAAAGATAGACATTGATGATTACATTCTGATGTCCAACTGTAATGGAATTAATAAAATGTTTTCTTTATGATATGATATTTTTATTTAATACTTACTCGACTCCTTTAGATTTCCGCTGAGCGAAATAAAACACTATTTTCTTGGTAATTTTATTTAATAAAAAAAATTTACAAGTAAATGCAACAACTAACATACTAATCCAGTTTAAACCTTTTACATCTGTGCTGCTAACGTATAAAAATGTATATCGCTCGAAATTTGAAATGTAAAGTACATTTTCGCCTGCAGGTTCCTGAATAAGTTTTGTGTGTTTGTTCTTAAATAGTATTAGTGATATTTAGTTTAACTTTTTAAAAAATAAAGTACTTAGATTTGTAAAATGAATGACGTACGTAAAAGTTGACACAGGCATTTAAACTAACCATGGCTTATCATATTTGTAACTAGAGTAAACGTATTAACATATCTTTAACGAAGCACACTTTTAATATGATTTAGCATAAAACAAATTAAAAACCAATTAGTAATTTCATGTCTTCTATTCATAACTTTCGTATCTTTTTGTAAGCTATCCATTAAACATTTTAGAAAGTTCCAATGATATTTGTTTATTTAACAATATTTTTACTGTGGGGTTTACTTTTTTAACTTATTTTTAGTCTTACATTTACTATTCAATACAATCTGTGCCACAATAAATTTGCATATGAATGTGATGTAATCATTTGTAATAAGTGATTGTTATAGAAGATACATTTCATATATTACTTTTGTGAGATCACCCTGTAGCTATTCTGGAAAGGATGGTACCAGTAATTTGGAAAAGCCGATTATTATTTATAGATATAATATGGTTGGTTACATTATATTTAAGTATATCGTGGAAGGACATTTGCAGACCTAATGAAAAAAGCGAATAAATTCTTATATACTAAGAGTTGAGTAGATATTTTAACTAGCATTCCTAGAACATACGATTATAAAGAGACGTTTAGTGCTCATTCTTAATTACCTTCGCAAAAGCTATACCTACCCAATTTAGTGCAGAAAAGCTACGGAAGGAATGTTTTAAGTCTATTCTGACTGCAATCGAATATAACAACAGTAAATGCCAACTTTAAAATACACGAATAACTACTTAATTGTCCATTAAATCTATCAACTTCGAATAAATTTACCCTAAGCTAACGCATACAACTACATGCTAGGGCCGCTTTGACATTGCCCTCGAAGACAGCTTTTAATAAATTACCATTGACCAAGTCTCAAAAAACCGCAATATATGGAAGCTGACGAGGCGTTGCGAGTTAGAGGAAGTAGACATTAAATGGAGTTGTAATGGCGAGTAAACCAGTAGTGGTTAGCTGGTTGTTTACCACAGCTTGTTGTGATAGAACTTGACGTCGAAGTAGCCGCGGTCGGTGAGCTGCGAGTCCCGACGGGAGGCGGTCGAGCCGGCAGGCGACAGCGCGGCATCGCACACCGCCTCGAGTACTGGCTCTACCTTCAAGGTTGAAGGTCTCTCGGGACTCTTCTGGTTCTCTACCAATTCCTCAACTGCTTTGGCATCTGCATCGCCTTTAGGCTCTTTGGCCTCATCAGTTTTAGCCCGTGGTTCGACCGCGTTGTTCGCTTTACCGACTTCAGCGTCGGCTACGGGGCTACCCATCTCAGATGTCCTTCACAGATTAATAAAACATTATGACATTGATAGATCTTGTTGTAAATAAATAGTATAGCATTCCAAATTTTCATTAAAACGCATCTAACGAACATATTAATTCTCTACTCTAAAGTCTAAAGCTATTACTACTGCCAAAAATAGCATTCATATGAACTGACTATAATTTAATAAAGCATAGAAGTGGATCGTACGTAATAAATATAGATCTTTATAGAATAATAAAAAGTAGGCTTGGATAAGTCGGTATTCTCCAATACATATTATGACTAATAGACATACATAATATGTAACTCAAACAATAATAAGAGGAAGGTGCAACACACTTTCGAAATTATACTATTACTGTAGCCTTACGTAGACTGGACACCATTATTGTATATAGATATAGAAAAACAGAAACAAATCTATCCCTCGGGAACCTTATATTTTTCCGGGATAAAAAGCGGCCTGTGTTATTCCAGACTATAATCTATCTCTGCCAAATTTCATCCAGGTCCCTTCAGACGTTCTGGCGTGAAAGAGTAACAAACATGCATTCATACTAACAAACTTTCACGTTTATAATATTAGTATAGATTATATGAAAACAAGTATAGATTTAGAAGATAAGGCCTATACAGCTCAGCAGCTTACAACTTTGTATTTATATAAAATTATCAGAGTCCCAGGACAAAAAGGGTCGTCTAGTTAAAGTTTGTGTATTATTTTGATAAGAAAATCACGTTTGGTCGATATGAAATAATTAGATTAGAGACTACATACTATGCACATGGGAAGTTTGGTTCGGAGTCAGGCAGATCCAAGGCGCGCTCACGATAGCGGACAGCCTATATAAAATTGTCATCGAAATGGTCAAAATTTGAAAACGTTATTTCCACACTATTAAAAGCGTTTTTCGCATATACGGTGTTAAATATATGTAATTCTAATATGTAGGCATTATTTCATTGTTAATTATCAGTTTTTTGCTCATCATTTCGGCAGTGGATAAAATTACGTCTGGAACATTAACTATTAGACATTACCATGCACAAGACTTAAATGTAACAAATAGGCAAATCTATACATATAATAAAATTGCCTGCTAAGCCGAATCTGTACATTAAATATTTTTTGGAAAATCTTATTGAAATAAACATTAATATCGATACAGACGCCGAATCTATAGTGTTTAGAATTTTTGTCTGTCTGTCTGTTACCGCATCACAGAAAAACTACTGGAGGGATTTTCATGAAATTTGGTAACGTGACAGCTGGTTGGTTATCCGGGTCAACATAAATAGGATACCTTTTACCGCGGGAAAATGTTCCATTTCTGAGAAAATATACAAAAACTGCAATATAAGAGTATACTAATACATGTAAAACGTAGGAATTTGGTTTTTGGTCATCTGAACGCGGGCGGAGCCGCGGGCGATGCTAGTTTATAACTCGCGTCATCTAAAAAGAACGCTGGAAGGAAGTGGAGAGGGTATGTTTGCGCATGGGTATACTCGCGCACAAAAGTACTAAGCCTATTATTTTATTTTTCATAGCATTTCGCTCGCGGTTTCATATATTAGTTATTGGTTACATTGAAAAATATATTAGATATAATATCATTAAATAGAATTCTATTCATTATTAAAATGTTTGATTCAGTGAAGAATGTTTAATCTACTTACGAAAAATTAAATTAATACGTTTAATACATTTTTTAAATTATTAACTGCATTATTATCAGACTCTCACTTTGTAAAACAATATATGTCAAAAATAATTATTCTCTTTTCCATATATAAAACCATTTCGTAATTAAAAACTTTTGTGTACGCGATGGTATTTCGAACTGACGAACCAATAGCGCGCCGGCAAGCATGCGGCGCGTGCCCCGCTGCCCCGCGACCCTCCTCTTACCACCAATTTGACCGATAAATCGCTTCTGCGCAGCTTGACAGCCAGCGTTCTTTTCAGATGACGCGAGTTATATCAATAAAAGTTAAAAACTAAACTACATGGATCACAGCTTGCAAAAAAAATTAAGTAAAATTATAAACAACGAGGTATAATTGTGAAAAAATAAAAGAACCTGGAGTAGAAAATAAACAAAAAATGTGTATATTTATTCCATAAAAATGAGTTTCATTATGATATTATTTGTGCACACTTATAATTCTAAACACATAAACGATACACTTACAACAGAAAAATAAATGCTTTTCGGAATTGCATGCATAATTTTGGTGAATGTGACGAGATTTAACAACTAAATGTAATAATACATAGATTACACATATTTATATCACAGTGCATCAATAAGATTATTTTGTCTTTTTACAATAATTTTAGTAAAATAAAATGAAAAATGAGAAGAAACTTTAAAAGATCTAGATGCAGATGATTTATAAGAAGGTAAGTAATAAATTAAACATTTTTATTTTTGGTTAATATTATCCAACTTATTCGCTAAGCAAATATAATATCTGACAATATATTACATCTCTTAAAAATAAAATACTCGCAATTAAAATGAGTAGATAAAATTTACATATTTCTAAACCAACATTACAAACTGAATTCTCGCTTGATCTGGTCGAATCGCTCGCCAGAGTCATTAATCGAAAATGGTCCCGTTTTATTGGCCTTTCTATATTTGCCCAAAGAAGAGGGCGGCGAAGTTAACTTCCGCCCCGGGCGGCGGAAGTGCACGCTACGCCGCTGTGTACATATCCACATTTTATATATTACTCGTATAAAGTATGTTATGTACATCTATACATATAATAAAATTCTAAGTCAAATCTGTACATTAAATATTTTTTGGAAAATCTGATTGAAATAGACATTATTATCGATACAGAGGCCGAATCTATAGTTTTTAGAATTTTTGTCTGTATGTCTGTCTGTCTGTTACCGCATCACAGACAAACTACTGGACGGATTTTGATGAAATTTGGTATGGTCATAGCTGATTATCCGGGTCAACATATAGGATAATTTTTACCGCAGAAAAATATATCATTTCTGAGAAAAAAATACAAAAACTGGTTAGAATAAAAAAACTATGATACTATATAGATTTTAGCAAGTTAACTAACTAAATTTGTCAAACACTATTAAAAATAGCTAATCTTGAAAAAGTATATCAATAGCACAGCACTATTTTATTAATTAAAAAAATATTTTAATGAATAGTTATTTTTGTATTATTTAGATATTTGTCAATAGATGTCGGTGTCTTTAAAATACGTAGTTTTAATTCCAAAAAATTGAATGTACAAATTCGACCTTTCTATGATTTTATTAGAATTACTACTAAATTACCCGCGGCCCCGCCCGTGTTTAAATGATCAAAAACAATCTTTTTGGCTTTATAAATTAGTTACATCTATAGATGCATCAAAATTTAATGAAGCAGTATCTGTGCTTTAAATATTTTTTGGGAAATTTTATTGAAATACACATTATTATCGCTAACAGAGACCGAACCTATAGTTTCAAGAATTTTTGTCTGTCTGTCTGTGATCGCATCACAAAAAAATCACTGGATGGATTTTGAAGAAATTTGGTATGGTAATAGCTGGTTATCCGGGTCAACTAATATACCTACTAATACGAGTATACTAATATATAAAACCTAAGAATTTGGTTTTGGTCATATGAACACGGGCGGAGCCGCGGGCGATGCTAGTATAAATAATAAATTAATTATAAAAATGCCAAGAACTTGTTTTCGCAGGTCTGTATTATATTTTGAACTACGACAAAAACAGCATCCATCACAATTTAATCCAAATAAATAATAGCAAACAAATAAGCAAATAAATGATATATTTCACTTGTCAGAAATGTGACTGGAAATAATCTGCTACAGCTGAACTTACGAAGCTGAAAAAATTAAATAAAAACTAACATAAATTAAATAGAAAAAATTAAAAGTAAGACGAAGGAATGTGAAAAAAGTGAAACTTCTTTGACACTTTCGAATAATGCATAAAGGAAAATGAGCACTTTTGTCTGTACCCTGTACCCACTTCAAACAGCAAAAAGACCTACATCATAATATGAATGCTGTTGAGGTGAACTTCATACTATTCTATGAAGGCTAATTTAAATCCAACCAAAAAATAATGGTTCAGAGACATTAAGAGAAAGAAGTTATTTTTGCAATTGTTAAACGAAGCCCATAAAATAATTAATAATTAGCTTTCATAGAATTAAATAAAGTTCAACTCAAATTTTTCGATATAATATGACCATATTTGTTCGTGGTCCTAGAATAATTAATACCCGTTGTCTTTTGCTGGCAGAACGTGTGAGCTCCATATTCTATCAAATCGAACCAAACAATCTTGTAAATTAATTTACTAATATTTCGTATTAAATTTAAAAAGAAGACTAAAAATTTAAAACGTACTATGTGACACCTGGCTCTGAGTTTTTACTCAGACGGCCAAGGAAGATTCACTTTAAAAAAAATCAAATGATGTTTAAAGCAACAGAAAAAAACATTTTACTCCTTAAATGTATAATGAATGTTTTTTATGTTTAGCATATAAAGAATGAGTAATAAAAATATTTTCACTAGGCTATAGTTTGATAGCAACAAAGTAAATTAAATAAAAATATTAAATAGAAGGTAATTTTAGATGGTCAATACATGCTTATAATATATATATATATATATATATATATATATATATATATATATATATATATATATATATATGATATGTAATAGTCGTTTCATTGGCTATTTATGTATGAAATTTCAGATGGATCAAGAGATGCGGTGTAAATAATATAGGTGATAATAATACTGTAAAAACTTATACTGCACGTGCATAAAATATATTATGTATACATAATATGGTGGTGTCTACTTAAACATAATAATAATTATAAAATTAAATTGGCAATTCTAATATATATTTAATATATTTATATATTGAATGCTCCTCAGCATAAGGAATACGTTTAGGTCTACAATTTTCTTACTTAAAAATTATTTTGTTCGAATGTAATGTGTAGAAACAATTAAGTTTAAACGAAGTATCTAATTCTGTATATATTATTAAGTTATCGAAAATAAGCAAAACAAGCATTTAAGGCGTAAAACATTAAAATGTATTATAAAATATTATGTAAGCGAAGTACGTACCGCTAATAATTAGGCAAAAATATTTCGATCATTTATGTAATTAAATTTTGAAACATAAGTTCACTACTCTACCAAAAACATACATGTGAAAAAGAGGCCAAGTTCAGTACAGGCGACCTTTGGGTGTACGTCGCGTCGTTTAAGTTTAGATATGAACTGGTATCAAATGCTTTATTATAAAAAAGGTGGGTCAATTAAATGAAACTTTTCATATTTCACATATATGCTTCTCATGAAAATTATCAATTTACGTACATAATAACAAATGCATTCATGAAACATACCCGTTGCTCGTGCTCTGAAAGTGGTCACCATGAATTACCTGAAAAATATTTTTTTAATACATATATTAGTGTGTTGATTTTATATTCCTGTACTATAAGTCAATGGCCGTCACAATAATATTATAAATATTATAGTGGAACAAAAATAACATAGTTATGATTGGACCTCGCAATAGTCATTTGTTTTTATTTGATATTAGTGCGGAGGACAATTTGAACTTAAATCTACCTCATACGTTTTATTTTCATATTCCAGTGGGACGACAATGCAACACGACCGGATATATTGTTTGATCGTATCCGATTGTCGTCGTACATTGTTAACGTCCGTTATGAGAAGTAAATGCAATTCAGAAAATGTGAATCTATTTTGTCATTATGAAGACATTTAAAGTAATCGTATTTAGTAGTTACCTATTGAATAGTCAATACAAAAATGGACATTTAAAATGCGCTTCAATGGTCTGATTTTACCGATCTATCTCCTTCGTATACTCTCCATTTTACGTGACATTGGCGTAATCTTGTGGTCAACTGACACGCTTTGAAGCCATGAACAAGAAAATGAAATTGAATTTAATTAAAATGCGCTCGCTGGAGGCATGGATAAAAGATTCTTATTTTTTACTAATACTACATAATATACATTTATGTTAAAAATAATGTTATTTTAAAGGTATAATAATTAATTAATACTCTAACACAACACGATATATTTATTATGTATTTTACATACATATTATTCCTTTGCAACTATCTGACGTGATCTGTCATCTTCATGTATAGGTATATAATTTTCAATTTTCTTACACAATTTGATCTTGAAATTAACAAAAAAATAAAAACCGACTTCAAACAAAAGCACTAAAAAGTAAAAAATAACTGATTGGTAGTTTTCATTTACTATACATACCTAATCAAATATTTTCGAAGTCGGTGTGCTTTGCTTTGTATGGGCTGGCACCGATTTCGAAAATATTTGATTAGGTATGTATTTAATAGGTAGGCTTTAATTACTTAGCCAAAGCACACCGACTTCGAAAATATTTGATTAGGTATGTATAGTAAATGAAAACTACCAATCAGTTATTTTTTACTTTTTAGTGCTTTTGTTTGAAGTCGGTTTTTATTTTTTTGTTAAAAAGTTTTTATTTTTACCTTTTTAGTGTAGACAGTAGTAGCAAAGTTAGGATTCTAACGTGTTAGGCTTGTCAAATCAAACAAAATAAGCCCAAACTCAAAGTATCTACTATTAGCCGTTGAAGAGTTCCACCTATCCACCTTCTGGCCTTGCCATCAGATCAGGTCAACAACACCGAACCACTGTACTATCAACGGAAATAGAAATACTTGCAAAGTTTCAAGTCAATATGACAATTAGAAGTAGGTTAAATTCATCATTAGTTGTTTTTCCACCCTTAGGGGTGGTATTTTTTTTTTGAAATTTAAATGGGACCAATCTGGAAGTATACCCTTTCAAACAAAACAAAAATTGCCCAAATCGGTTAATAAATGACGGAGATCTGAGGTAACAAACATAAAAAAAAAAACATACAGTCGAATTGAGAACCTCCTCCTTTTTGAAGTCGGTTGAAAATTCACGCTATACGCGCAGGATTCTTTCTTAATTGTTCCCTTCTAATATACTCTATGCTTTAGGTAATAGGTTCTAAAAAAATATCAATAAGTTCAAGTATATTTGATGTTTTTTTTGACTAAAATATAAATGATTTCTTTAATTATTAGGTAGGATATCGGAAGAAAAAAACACCTAACCCATGACATTCAATATGTCACTTTGTTAAATATCGAATCCATATATTAGACAGTGCCAAAGTTAATCTTTTAATCTACGGCCATATCAAATATCTGTGTCACAATAAAACTGTATTACTTACGAGTATATCTTACTCTCGATGGTACGCGCATTATATTCAAAAAATTATCAATCTGTCTGTGACCGCATCACGAAAAAACCACAGAACAGATTTTGATGAAATTTTACATAATGATAGCTGGTTATCCGGGTCAACATATAGGATACTTTTTACTGTGCAAAAATAGTGACGAACGCTCACACCGCTCGTGTATAATATGGCTAGTAAATAAATAAATATGACTTATTCCTACAATACTCACATTGGCGATGGCAGACGGCGGTTTGGGCGCGGTGAAGCGGCCGACGGCCGGCGTCACCACCGGCGTGCTCCGCCCCGACTTACTATTAGCATGGAATCTCATTACCAACAAAATAAAAATTAGTTAAAAAATATTATAACAGATGGCGTATGTATCGATTTGTTTTAAAATTCCAAATATATATAGCGGCAGCTCGGGGATAGATTTTATCGCCATCTATCATTTAGAGCCTTTACATTTACAATTAGAGGTGCTAGATGTCACCTTTTTAATTCTCACTTGCGCCATCTATTATCCATTTTAGGACAAAAAAAGGAAAGCCAAATATATGTATGGAATGCACTATCTGTACTAGTATAGTATTATATGATCTGTGCTATTACACATTATTGTTAATAGTACTCTCTGAGATGACATTTAATTTGGTATTACGTTAAGATATTATATATTGTTTTTTTTTATTATCTTCGTGCTGTAGCGGTTATATTTCCTGCTAAGATGATAATTTACATGAAATTTAGAAAATTAATCACTGTGAGCATAGCAGTTTTAATATGTATATAAAAATGCATTGTGTTACACAATTACTGGTCAGTTATTCATTATAATTATTTATTTTTTTTATTTTTAAATGAAATCATTTTAAATGAAGACATTAATTATAGTAATATAACGATTTAAGTAAATTAATCAAAACAGTGCATAAGCGGAGTATAGGTATTAGTATATAGAGCGTCGAAGCCGCCTGGGTTTGGGTCTGTAAAGATAATTCATTTTTAAAATATTTCTATATGAAATTACGTTTTCTTCCTCAACACTCATCTAGCCTGTACAGAAACAAGCTGATTGCATCGTAACATTTTATCTTAACAAAACTGCGAATTAGTATATAATATGAATGGTTGATCTAACGTTCAATTCGAATATTTCCTTCAAACAAGAATCGGTCCAGCGACCTAGCCTAAGCTGAGCTTATAACATAATTATTTAAAACATTGAATTATGCGCTTTGTAAATAAGCTTATATTATAACTTTGTCCGTCTAATTGTCTTGGAAACGAGTAGATCGACTGTGACGGGAAATAAAAGTACAAGGTCTTATATGACAGAAGAGTATTTACATATATCAAACAACGTCAGAAAACCTAGTTATGGAATAAAAGTATTGTCTCATAGACAGTAATTG
Source organism: Brenthis daphne (assembly GCA_947093115.1). Classification (NCBI taxonomy): domain Eukaryota; kingdom Metazoa; phylum Arthropoda; class Insecta; order Lepidoptera; family Nymphalidae; genus Brenthis; species Brenthis daphne. The sequence goes on from OX352480.1 coordinate 15,733,462, forward strand.
TACGTTTCGCGAACAGCTTGACATAATAAAATGATGTTAAATTCTAATGTAAGGCATTTATATCTATAATATAATAAAACAGTAGAGGTCGAATGTCTGTACATAGCAAAAAAATGCTAAAAACCCAGTCAGGGGGATATAAGAAGACAAATAGAACAAATCCAGATTTTTTTTGTTTCTCTGTCTGTTTGTACGGGCTAATCTGCGAATCTATTGGACCGATTTAAATGAAATTTTGCATGGTGGTACCTTATATCCCCGGTCAACATCTTAGATACTTTTTATCCCGGAAAAATAAATAGTTCCCGTGGGATAGTTAAAAAACTATAGTATCTTATACAGCTTAGTACACAACAACTTATGCACCTAATTTAGTAAAATTTAACATTCTGATACCTTATATTGCCGGTCAAACAACAGGTTACTTTCATCCCGGAAAAATGAACAGTTCCCGTGGGAACTAATAGATCTCTATTAGTTTTTTTCTAGAGGCGAACCCGAGCGAAGTGAGAGTGAGCCGCTAGTGTATATATATATATATATATATATATATATATATATATATATATATATATATATATATATATATATATATATGAATAATAAATAAAAACGAAATTATGCTCATTGATAACATCACTGAACTGATTTGAATAATTTCTTTAAAAATATTTTAAATAGTCCAAATTAGGTGTTTAGAGAAAATATTTATAAAAGTTATCGAAAAAATTACGAAAATCGGTTTTTTCTATATTTCCATATTCCCAAAGATCACAAACAAAATTGAAATTTAGTCTGAAGAAGGTCTCGGTTTACTTTGTATCAATAATGTATATTAATATATAGATATTGTAGTGAGGAAGTGAACGTGAAGGTAAAACTTTGAACCCTTTTTTAAGCATATTACAAGTACGTAGGAGATTTGCCATAGATAAAGTTTACATAGAGAAAGACTGCAGAAAGCCAAAATTTATTGACTTTCTTTTACCCGCGAATTCGCTCGCGTATTTTATTTATATATAATTGCTTCACTGCTAAAACATGCAGCATGATGTTAGATAACCTACATCAATATTTTACGAGTAGGTACTTACATAATATAAAGATGAAAAGTTTGTTTGTTGTTTGCAAATCTCTGAATCTATGGGCCCGTTTCAAAATTCTTATGGATTTTATAGGCTATCTATATAATTTTGAAATAAGAACCTCAACATCGATCAAACTAAATGAATTATGGTTGATTTTCAACCACTGGCGATCACTAGTAATAATTAATATACATTATATGTACATAATATGTGCTTTTAAATCCATAATATGTAAAATATTAAATTTTCGCTTGAACTGGTTCTGTACTATATAATATGTAAATATTTTCATTATAGGTATATAAAAATGCACCTAATACATACTTGATATCCGCCACTGCGGCAAAGAATTGCGGCGAAATAGCAAAATTGTTATTTTGACGTATCAAACGGTCGATGCCGTAGTTTTTGCGTAAGAACTGCTCCATTTTAGGCGAGGGACCATCGATTGCTAGCTCTTGGGCCGACGTTTCCAAATCCTGTTAACAATCATTATTATCTTATTAGCAAACTATTGACACAGCACCTCCGTTTATGTTTCGTGTGAAAAATGTAACGTATTAATATGGTAAATGTTTAGTACTAAAAACTTTGCGATATGCTTGCTAACTTTATTTTTTTTTTAATAGAAATTATAGAACATGGAGAGAACAATAAAAAATAAATTAAATTAATTTTGAAGTTATTGTCTGTACTCGGATAGGATATGGAGTTTCATACAAATCTTTTTGACAGAAAACAGCACGTTCCTTGAAAGTAGCTCGGTTAGTATTGATTGTGGCACATTAAGTAATTATAAAAAAATAGGGCTACTATGTTTTACCTATTAATAACATACTACCTTCTAAAATGCTTCTGAAAATACATTTAAAAAACCCGACATATATAATACTTACTTGCAACATGTGGTCAAATAGAACCCTTCCGTATCCGTGTCGTTGTCTATCCGGGAGGATGAAGAAGTCCAGGACGCAGAGAGGTTCCACTTCGCGCACTTTGTCTCGCTCGTCGAATAGGAACAAATGTTTGTGACCAACCTTTAGAAGCCCTATTACGTCACCTTTTCCTCTGCAAAAGAGGAGCCAAGTTCTATTATACAGAAAACAAGAGTAAAAATCAGTAAATACATAAAGTGTTACAACAAAAAGTATTTATTTATATTATTTTATAAAATTCGTAATATTACAGTAAAAACTTAGCAACAAATATAGCAATATTTAACCTGCAGTGAATTTCACTTAAATATTATATGTCCTAAAAGCGTCCGAACTGTTTAAAGGTCCTAAGTATTTCTGTCAATAACGGTTATGTTTAACGAAGTGACAAGCGTGTTATTTGGCAATTAGAATAATGTAAGAAATGGCGCAATGCCTTTACAACTGATTAAAATTTACTGAATTAACATTTCTTTTATATAATATCTACATAATGCCTAGAAACGAATTCAATTGTTCATTATTTGCAAAGTAATTACATAAATGTTATGTGTGTTTTAAAATAATATAATAGCATTATCCTTTGTTCTTAAACACTATAAAAATATATTTACGCAAAACAAACAATTTCTAATACAATCTTAATATACCATTGGCGTTATGCTGGTTGAATATGGCGTAAAAAATGCGTAGCCACGTCACACTTCAAAGAACAGCTAGCATGCGGGACCACAGCACTAGTTAGTGTTAAAAACGGAGCAAAAACTCTCAATGCCAATTTTTTTAGAATCAAATAATAAAATATTTTATTTTACTTCATAAAATTTGATTTATTTACAAACAAAATTGAAGTATCTCTGTGATTTATAAGGAAAAGATAGAAAAATCGATTTTAACGTGGAGATGAAACGTGGTAGAGTGTGGAATTCATAGGGGAGAGTAGACAGACAGATAAAGTATGAGATTATGTGGCGACATAGGTTGCTTTCAAACCGTGAAACTTGAGCAAAGGTAAAAAAAAATGTAAAGTATAAAAAAATTAAGTCTGTCATGGATAAAGAAAGTAGTTCCATTACAACTTTAGTATTGTACAGATAGTACACAATGGAATTTTTAATGTAATTTGTTAACCTTTATAAAGAGTTCCCGAGGGAAAGTGGGTTAAAGTATTATTATCTTTGAAATGACATGATTTAGAGTAACACTAATTTATATAATGAGTACATATTTTATAATTCAAAGCATGGCAAAATTGAAATTTAACAATTTAAAAATCCGAGCATAAGCAGTAACTATACAGCTTTTTTATGTGGCATATAGAGGAAGAAATTTCAAACTTTTTTCTATCTTTTTACGCCAATATGAAGATAATGGGTTTGGTGGCAATATATTTTCCCCAAATTTAACAGACATTGATCATAAACACTTGCCCCGTCGAGTATTCAAGCATTAACTTTTTGGCGACCTTAGAAGTAGGTAACGCTAGCCTTAGAGCACTTAATTAGGTATATTTGACATAATTGTATTAGAGGTCAAAGCGAACATAAAAAATAAGAATTGTTATACAGGAATTCGCAAAATGATCAATATTTTATAAAATGATCAATATTTTATAAAATGATCAATATTTTATAAAATGATCAATATTTTACAAAATGAGCAATATTTAATAATGAATTCGCTTCGCTTTACATACATTTCAAAGGCATTTTTCGATATTTACTTAAATAAAGAAGTATATGAGGCCCTTCAAGCAAAAATACTCCTATATTTTTTCATATCAATAAAATAGCTCTAATATAAAAATGACATTTATGTGATGATTTATGAGAAATGAAATGTTCGCATCGCTAATAATAAAAGAATCAAAAAAATGTACGTTAAATCAAATTTGTGTTGAATTCGTGATACTTCATGGTATACTTACCTATATTATTTTAAAATCAAATTCAATCTATAACGTTATATGCTAATCTTTTTAACTATAGGCCGCTTTTGCGCCAACAATTTTAAAATAAAAGCTTAAAAATAACATATTACATACATACATACATACAAACATTAATAATGTTAGGTAACCAATGTTTGGTTTATAGATTATATGGATAAGAATGTTTATAGTTTTTTCACATTAAGTCGAAGTAATTGCCGAAATACCGAAATACCAAAGGGGACATGCAATCTTTCGAGTTGATTAGCCGCATTGCGGATATCGATACGGTTTGGGACTTGTCTTATGCTGTAACTTGTAACAATAATACCGACTTCATTTAATAATAAATATATAAGAACGATAAATAACAATTAGCTTAGCTTATAAGTAAAATGATAAAATCAAACAATCACAATTTACGTTATCGTGATGAATATTGCTTACGTAACCAAACCTGTTGAAAATGTAAATTAATCAGACGCGTCGATAAATAGGCAGTAAAAGCGAAAATGGTAGTAAAAACACTATATTAATGTTGACTTAATATTTTTTGTGAATGCTAGCACTTACATTACGGTTATGCTAGGTCTAATAGAAACTGCACATTTATATAATCTATCAATTTTTAAAGTAATTTAGTTTTAATTAGCGAGGGTGAGTCGCTAGTTACCAATAAATGGACATTGGTTTTTAATGATACAAAAATAACCATCTAATCTAAATTGATCTGATTTGTAATGTTTTATAACGTCTTAATTTTAGCTTCATATTACTGATACACTAACTAGAGTGCCAATGTAATATACAAACACATTTCTATATATGAAATAGCTGAGATCCATTGAAAATCCAAATTTTAATTTAATTTAATTTTAAGAATATACAGTAAAATGTATATGAATACTGTTTTTTTTATTATAAACAAGTGTTTTAATCATTATTAAAGCTTTACTTACTAGTAACCTCCACTGAAAAAATATTAATGCTGATTAAAATTGCATATAATATTCTTATTACTTACTATGGTCATAGATAAGGAATGATATCAAATTCATACAATACATTTTTTATTATTTTAATCTTCTTTTTGTATTAATTTTACAAACATTTTTTGTTATATACTCTAAACTGTTTATAATAAAACTCTAGGGAAGGAGCATTTTTCTTTGATATAGAGTTATCATTATATCAAGTGTTGAAGAAGTATAGTCAAATTTCAATAATCATAATAATTTTTGTTTTTTTTTTTTTTTGTTAATAGGTTATATTAAATACTATTATATGTAGTCTGTTAACTGCTTTTCGTTTGCGTTACTGTTTATTCCTGTTTTGGGATTTGGTGGCTCATTAAACAATAAGAAATTTTATTAGTTTAGAGGCATTAAGTGCTACTTGAATAGATGGTGGTGGTTCAAACTTGTTCACTTCATAATTTTTTCATCTTTATTTTATTTCACACTATATTTCAACATAATGTATATTTTCAACAAAATGTATGCATTTCTTCATAATAGATAAACACTGTTTCGTTATAAAGAGTATAGCAATCTTTGGGTTTAAAAGTAAACCAATTAGATTGAAGTAATTTCTATTTTATATGGTGATTTTTTCATTATAATAAATAAAGAGTTTACACTGTATTTTATTTTTATATTACAATATAAAAAATATAAATTATATTAAATTATCTAGATGAGAGAAATAATACTCACTCTTTTGCCTTGGCATCTTTGAGTAGGTATAAGATGTGAGTAGGTGAGTTGCGCAGTTTCTCAGCTGTGGTGATTACTTTATTCAGCCCTTGCGCTTTTGCCGATTGTTCTCCGAGGATATCAATCAACTTGCATAAGCTTTCTACCATTACCCTAGAGAAAGAAATGGAAAGCAGTGTTATTTAATATAAAACAATCAATAATAATTGGGGGTAACAATATTATTATTGACAAAATTCAAGAAATTATAAGGATGAGACCATTATTCCTTAATTTACTAAAAACATTTAATGATTATGAGAATAAAATCTTCCAGTATAGTTGAAAGTAAATAATTTAAATTATGTAGCAAAATTAAATTTTGTGATGATCATTAATAGTAGACCTATGTACTATAACTAAAATTGTATAGATAAATAAATATATGTATAAATATAACTTTATTGTATGTAAGTCAAATTAAAATATTTTGGAAGTTCTAAAATCATTGATATTGTAAGGATTCAGTCATAAATATTCACGTGTTGATATTTTTCTCTTGTATATATTTTTAAAAGCCAAGTCAAAGCCTTGCTAAGTAAAGAAAGAACCTTAAGTAGGTGTGCCGTCCATTCGGCATTTCTAACTTTTTGTTAATGAAACTATATTTATTTAGCATTTTTTTTATGAAGCAATAATTTAATACTTTCTTAATTTACTCGAATATTTAACATTTTAAATACAACTATCTTTTCGGATTATTTCACTTGTTACAGACCTACACAGTGCCTACACACTATTTAACAAAAATGATTTCAAAAATTCAAAAATGGCAAAAAAGTACCTACCTTACAATATTTGTAGATTTTTATTTCTAACAAGTATGTATTTGAGACGTCTATAACCTTAGTCTCTCCCGTGACCATGATTGCTGTAAAGCATTCGAAACGTCGGGAACCAAAAACCAGAATAAATCCGCGAAATAATTTGAAAAGATAGTTTTATTTAAAAAGCAACAATTTATTACGATTTACTTACATTATAGAACTAAATAAAAACACAATTTTTCTTACCTCACACTCCTTACATCTCCGTGAAATCCTGGTGGAATCAAGGTGCAATTCAATTTTGTGATATTTTGATTTAACATTTCATTGACCGGCAGCATCCACTCCATTTTAGTAATTTATTAAAAAAATAGTAGCAAATAAGTTTATTCAGTTTGTCCCTATCTAGAGATTTAATAGTAAATTACAATTAATTTTTCACCACTAAGAAATAAGACACTCTACTTAGAGTTTACACAGATTAAAGATTTTATTCTCACGAATTGAAATCTACGGTAGATTTCTATTTTCTACGTTAACGGCAGTGCGGCATTACTCACCAGGGCTGCCAGATGACAGTCGTTTATTTACCCGACCAATAAACCTTAAAATACCCGGTTTACCATCGCGGCGCTGACCATGAGCAGAATACCCGAAAATAATTAAATCATGTTTTATATAGAATAAAAGAAAATACTAATGTTATAAAAAGAAGTAAAATTATTGAATCAAACATAAAAAAATAATTAAAATATCAAATTAATCAATTTCCTCTAGTACTTGGCTTACTAGAATCAGAAGAAGACCATAATTTAGTTCGTAACATTTGAACACTGGGCTGTAATTTTACGATACCTCCTCCTGCTTTACGGATACCTTCCCGCGCGGCCAATATTGCAACAACATTATCTGTTTTGAATGAGTTTCGATGAGCTGTTCTATTGTTTTTTGAATTACTATTATGGTAATGTTGCCATCTAAACTAAAATACCCGCTTTGACCCCGCTAAATGCAAATACCCGACAAAATTACCCGCCATCAAAAATCACCTAAACTTACCCGCCTTTCGGGAAATTTACCTGCCAATTGGCCGCGCTTATGGAGGGTAGAAATAAGGAGGACCATCTCAGTGTATTAAAAGTGTCCGTTGAAAGAGAGCAAATTAAGGTGGCGCTATAGTAGCAAGTGAAAGAATTTTAAAAGTAGCGCTACAAATTATTAGAGTAGGACACTAAATTAAAAAAGGAAAGAAAAATTTCCGCTTTGTTACAATGTTTTTTTAAATTATTATAATATACAGACAAAAATGAATATGGAATAAAATTATACAGTATTTTTAAGTACCCCCATACAAGACGGTCCTCCCTTAGAGTATATATACCTATGTTATAGAACGCGCGAATCGCTCATTGTCCATTAAGCGAAACGTAAGCAGATGTTCTATACACATTTATTGATACTTGTAGATGAAGCGGTTGAATAGTGATGCGCCTAGTAAAAATTTTAGAATTTAATTAAAAAAGAAGTATATTAACATAAACTATTTAACATAACCATTTATTCACGCAGATAATAATAGTCTATATTATCTAAAATTACAGTATTTCAAATTAATATTTTTCATTTGTACCTAAATCTATGTAGTAATAGTGTTGCTTAATATTTTGATTTTTTTAAATAATAGTAAACTAAATTAAAATTATACTTATATTATTCTCTTTAACTTTTCGCGTTCCATAATTATATTATAGTAATTACACAACGGGACTTAAACGCAAATTACAGGAATTAAAGGTGAATTCACGCGTTTAAATCCCTGTAATTATTATATAATTATAATTCTTAATTAATTTTAACATTTTAAATGTTTTAAATTTCACAAAGAACAATAATGTGGCTCGAATAATTCTTTCTTTATGATTATAAATATAATAATGACAACACTAAATAAGCCGACTTATTCATAAAGTTTTCTAAAAAAATCGTAATAATTATAATAATAACAGCTAAAATGAAATAAATAATATTCCATGCAATTATAAAACTTATTAAAATTATAAAAATGTTTAAAATTAAGTAATATTGTAAGGTAATTTGGTGCCACTAAAATTTAAGGTTTTATTTTTGACAAATACATATAATACTATGGTTATACAAAATATTCGAGTAGTACAACGTAGTACAATACTAGCTCTTAATGAGGGAAAGTAAGAAGCGGGGGTCACGGAAGCACGTGCAATCCCGCAAGTCGCAACACCCGCTCACGCCTTTGTAACTTTGTTAAAATCAGCGTTTTCTGATTAAAATATTATTTACCGATGAAAAGAAATATCTTTGTTCGTTTTAGTTTGCTTTCGTGAATCATTTTTACAGCTTGGAATTACACATTTCACTATGATTACATAAATTCAAATAAATACCGACGAGAGAAACAGTCAGTGCGATTGACTTTTCGTGACTAATAACGTTGCCATTGCTATTTCGAGACTGTTCATACCCGTGCTTACAGTTCATAATTGCTAGCGCGCGCTCTATAGCTTATGTATACTCTACTCTAAGCGGTCCTCCTTACTTCCACGACCCATAGCAGCGCTCCAACTCACTACCACAGACTACGAAAAGAATTTAGAATACTAATATTATATAACTGCCTCGGTGGTGTAGTGGCTAGCATGTACGGCTGCACACCCGGAGGTCCTGGGTTCGAATCCCGGGTCGGGCCAAGTTTAGTTATTGAGTCTTTCTGTATAGTAAGCCTCAGTAACAGCCTGAAGTTGGGAAGTTGGCGCTGTTTCACCCCCGTGCCACGGAGAGCACGTAAAGCCGTCGGTCCTGCGCCTTAACTCTCACTGGTCGTTCGAGTGGTCGTCCCAGCAGAATATGGGAGTGACAGGAATAGAGAGTGCACTTGTGTCTGCGCGTACACTTGTGAACTATAATATCTCCCGCGCAGTTAACTAGTCTCAATGAGATTGGCCGCCGTGGCCGGAATCAGTCAGGAGAACATTACTAATATTATGTCAAGCAATACACATTTTACCACAGGTTAATAAGAGATGTTATGTACTTTCTTAAATAGTATCATCAATATAATTACTAAGTAGTTAATAAAAAATGTAAACAATACAAGGTAACATTTCTAGTGTCCGGCCTCTTATGTCATTCGCTGACTTGGACGTCGCTTATCAAAAAGGATCCAACCCATAACATGATTGAAAAAAGTTATACTAGAGTTCGACCATGATTAATTATTATTGATGTTTTAACATTGAAAATGTTTTTTTTGTCACTTCAGTATAGCCCGATTTTCAGCGAACGTGCGACATCGCCCTAGGGTCGTGGATTTTGGGACTACGTGGTTGATTGGAATGTTAAAAGATGCGTCTGAATGAGGGCTACAAAATGCAAAAAAATAATAATATTGAAAACACTCAAAGGCTTTTTTTTTAAATCGATACATAAATATTATATAATTTTGTGTGTGGTTGACATGATCTAGCCGAGGTACTAAATAAATAAATAAAATAATAATAAAATATTTCTGTTTCGGTTCAACGGTGAATATTACACTACCGGCTCTATAAATTCTATGGTCTGTGTTTAATGACATGCTCAATATTATTTTAACTATTATTCCATAGATGCCGTTAGTATTCATTACGATCTTTTCTAGATGTGAGGTGGGGAAGCAAGGAGCCGAACTTTGAAGGTCGTTTGCTCGGGGGATCGCCTTAAGTCATTAATTTAATTAATAAAACAACTACCTAGTCTAGCTATCTTAAATGTATTTGTTTATTTGTGTCTTATACGATCTATATAATTTACAATATTACTTTATGTACTTAAATTGTAACATGAAATTAGCTTATGAATATAATTTAAGCGATTTTTTAGGTGAGTATCCTATAACATAATCATCACCATTCGCTTTTTTGTATAGTATCTAATCTAATTTATTTCTTCTTCCTGTATTTCCATGTTGAAGTCCGGCTTACCCCGAAACCCATCGATATCGTCTTGAAGACATTATCTTTAAGAGATTTATAAAAATCCAGGCAGTCTTTAGGAATATAGTGAACGATTGACTTTAAATAGTCTAATTTTGGTTGAAGTATTTCTTTTCCATGTGGTCACAGTAAAGTGATATCATTTTCTGATGTCTCCAAAGACTTTTCTTTTATCACGTTTGATTTAACAAAAAATATTCCGTTGCCCCGAATCAACTCGAGCATATTTTTCAACCGACTTCAAAAAGGAGGAGGTTCTCAATTCGACTGTACGTTTTTTTTATGTTTGTTACCTCAGAACTCCGTCATTTATTAACCGACTTGGACAATTTTTGTTTTGTTTGAAAGGGTATACTTCCAGATTGGTCCCATTTAAATTTCAAAAAAAAATACCACCCCTAAGGGTGGAAAAACAACTAATGATGAATTTAACCTACTTCTAATTGTCATATTGACTTGAAACTTTGCAAGTGTTTCTATTTCCGTTGATAGTACAGTGGTTTGGTGTTGTTGACCTGATCTGATGGCAAGGCCAGAAGGTGGATAGGTGGAACTCTTCAACGGCTAATAGTAGATACTTTGAGTTTGGGCTGATTTTGTTTGATTTGACAAGCCTAACACGTTAGAATCCTTACTTTGCTACTACTGTCTACACTAAAAGGTGAAAAATAAAAACTTTTTAACAAAAAAATAAAAACCGACTTCAATCAAAAGCACTAAAAAGTAAAATATAACTGATTGGTCGTTTTCATTTACTATACATACCTAATCAAATATTTTCGAAGTCGGTGTGCTTTGGCTAAGTAATTAAAGCCTACCTATTAAATACATACCTAATCAAATATTTTCGAAATCGGTGCCAGCCCATACAAAGCAAATACACAAGATATTATTAAAGTATTCAAAATCATTAACCTTAAGAAAACTCAACTCAATAATAACTTATACTGCACCACATTCATCGCCATATTATATTGCGCCATATTTTCAATAAATGTGTAGATGATGGAACTTTCCCTAGTTTTATGTTTACCTCTTTTTAAAAGCGGAGATAAACATGATCCTGACAATTATAGACCTATTTCTATATTGCCATCTATGAGCAAAATTTTTGAAAAACTTATTCTAAACCAATTAATAATTCATTTTAATATTAATAGTATCTTCCATAGTGAATAGTATGGTTTTACCAAAGTAAGATCTACAGCCGATGCGGGAGTTGCTCTTCTTAAACACATTTATAACACTTGGGAAAAATCACAAAATGCAATTTGTGTTTCTTGTGATTTATCTAAGGCCTTTGATTGCGTAGAACATGAAACCCTCTTGTCTAAACTAAGTCATTATGACATTCGTGGCATTGCTTTTGATCTAATTACTTCATATCTTAGTGGTAGAGTTCAGAAAGTCACTGTAAATAACGTTAATTCTTCCGGATCCCCTTTGAGAATGGGTGTTCTACAGGGATCTATTTTCGGTCCATTTTTTTTTTCTAGTTTATATAAATGACCTTCCTTTCTATGCTAATAAATTGTGTGATATTGTACTGTTTGCGGATGATACCTCTTTAATTTTTAAAGTAGATAGAAATATAACTGATTATGACAAAGTAAACAGTGCGTTATCTCAAACACTTAAGTGGTTTAACACCAAAAAAACTAAATGTATTTACCCTACCTAATGTAATTGACACTCATTAGACTCAGGTCTTCAGTGGAGCCCCCATTTGTCATCTCTCGCGAGTAGACTGAGCTCCACTGTGTTCACTGTTAGGAAAGTTAGGCAGCTAACAAATGTTGATACTGCTAGTCTTGTTTATTTCAGCTACTTCCACAGCATTTTGACTTACGGAATTTTGTTGTAGGGTAATGCAGTGGATATAAATTCTATATTTATTCTCCAAAAAAGGGCTAATCGGGCAATTTATAATATCAGAGCTCGGGATACCCTACGAGATTTTTTTAAGGAAATTGGTGTACTTACGGTTGCATCGCAATATATATATGTATATATATATGTATATATATATATATATATATATATATATATTTGCTTCAAAAAAAAAAACGGTCAAACACATAACCTCCTCCATTTTGAAAGTCGATAGAATAAAACGAGATATTAATTTCATCTTTATTCATAAAATTCAAGGCCGTTAAAGAACGGTAAATGGTTACAATAAATGGTTACAATAATTGATTACACATATTGTCTACACATCATGTTAATGACATTACATGAAGATATGTCAATTACTCTTAACGACGATACGAATATCACTAACATCTATGAGTACATTTAATTAATTAATTATAAATCAATGTTTCTTACGAATAATATGGAGTTAAATATTTTTGACACTGGGACACTGACAATTAATTTGACATTGGTACTAGGTACATAATTAGAGGAGCTAAGTATATATTATCATATAATATGTAGGTAGGTATAATATAGAGTTCGATTATAATATTGTGATGGTACAAATATTTTGCAAGGACAATTAAAAAAGGATCATCGGTGATTATGTTTGTTTAACGTACTTAAATCTAAATATAGTGAATATTAATTATACCATTCCCGAGGAAATGGTATAAAGAAGAGCTTAATCTTTTATACTTCTTTTTTCACAACGGCGGGATCATAGGACGGCACGATTCAAAAAGTAATGGGCCCATTTATATAAAAATTTAGTCTAATAGGAGCAAAAAGGGCATCGAAAAATATACTTTCTGCTATTTTAGATAAATTTAGAGAACTATAAAATTTATATAGCATTAAATAAAAGTATATAGGTAGGTATATTACAAAACATAACTAATTAAGGAACAAAATATCTTAGAAAGAAAGTAATTATTATAATTCGTGTCAATATAGTGATAGAGGAATACATATTAATTAGTACCTAAATTTATGTACTTCCTCATAAAATATTTAATAGGTAACAGTTAAAGCCTTTATTTTTAAAACACAATGATTTTATGCATCTATGTACCCTATGACGTTACTAGTCACTAGTCTACTACATTGATAAGTTCGTAGTGAGATAAAACTTCAAATTCTACAAACTACATGTACAACATTTTTTTTTGAAAAAGGTTAAACCTCCAAATATCTTAACATTAAGGGGAATGAATTTCATAAACATTAGAAAGGTGGCAAGACACATTTCATGCATCAGTAGGTATAATTTAAGATCTCTTGCCAGGAGCATCAATATAATAATAAGTCTCATAAGTTACATAAACATTACATTTAAGCGTACATCAAGTGGATACATATATACGAGTACATCTAAACAGGAAAATAGTATTTGGTTAACACCTGGTAGATATGCACATCTGGTTAAATAGAACATTTTTCGTAACTGTTTTACTTATCATCAGGTCCAACAGATTCACATTCGTATTTTCTATTCTTAACATGTCAATCATTCCTGAAATATAAAATCTCAACGTATGTGCGTGTAAAAATTATCAATAATATTCTTCAGATAATAATGAAGTAGTACAACAAGCCACCCAGAACTGATTCAGCACTTGGTTCACGCCCGTGCTGGATCATATTACCAGGCACAGCCTGAGATATCAAATTCGATATAAAAAAAGTAATAATAATAATAATAATAATAATAAATCTTAGCATATATAATCGAAATAGCATATAATTAATAAAAAAGTAATAGCGTATACATATGAATAGATATATAGTGATAATAATAAATATACACAAAAGTCTTCATCAAAAATGAGTCTTTTGTTATTATATTACAATTTAATTAACAGTATATAATTCAAACTAAGTTTGTCAGTCTCACAAGCTCTTTTTCAAATTCTTTTTCTTTCTTCCATTGTAAAGCGCAGTCTTGCTTCGTTTGAGCGACTTAAGCCTTAACCTCATTCCTTAGTATGCCGTTAGTCCGATGATGATTACCTATCCGAAAAAATGAAGTAATTCCGTCTGTGCATGGCCTATCATTGTGACCTATGGAAAAAATATTATTAGTATTTTTTTGTTTTATAATAAAGCCTAATGTAATTCTAATTCAGATTATTTTTGTAAAACTTACCAAACTGTTTGACTGGGACTGAAGACAACATTACATAAGGAAATTAGATAAGTATTATACTTAATCTAAATGTTGAAGTACACCAATTAGGCTGTAACAGAAACGAGATTTTGAATCATATGAGTACTGAAATTAAGTTTGAAAATAATAATATGAATAATATTAATATTAACATACCCAGAATCATCTTCATTTTCAGAGTCGGAATCAAAGCTTCCAACTGGTAGTTCATCTGAAATTATTAAAATAAACATGTTTATTCTGATTAATTTTGTAATAAATTTCGTATAAATATTTGATTATGTTGTAAAAAGTCTATTATTATCTTACCTATAATGCTGTGCATGAAATAATGGGTAACATGTTTTGTGAGCAAGTACTCCAAAATCCTGTCTCGTTCTTCTTTAGATCCTAATCGCACGATGATACGGAAATCATCTTTAGCGGGATGGGTTCCAGGCAGAGGTCTTCCCTTCTTGCAAATGAGACCGAGCTATAAGAAACATTACAAATTTAAATTTTCAAAATAAACTAATAGGTACTGCATAAAAATAGCTTGCATCATCATTTTCTTTCGCTTTGCAAATTTCATGTATTTTATATAAAATAATTAAAAAATATATTTTTAAAAACGAGTTTTATTTAATTTTTGTTTATGCTCTAAATAGAAGAAAATTGACTTTAAATTATATCAAACCTATCAATTTATATGACATAAAAGCTTGTCGCGAGATTTACCTATTTTATTGTACCTATTACATGATTTCCCGCAGTAAAATGTATCCTATATGTTGACTAGGATATTACCAGCTGTCATCATACTAAAATTTCATCAAAATCTGTCCGATGGTTTTCCCGTGATGCGGTCACACACAGACACACAGACAGAAGAACATTCTAAAAACTAGAATCGGCCTCTGTATCGATAATAATAACTATTTTAATAAGATTTTCCAAAAAATATTTAATGTACAGATTCGACTCAGTTAGAAGTTTATTATATGTATGGACTAGTAGGTCTCCCACGCCTTGCTCGGATTCGTCCCTAGTATGTTTTAAATAGATATTAGCCAGCATTAGCCAAATAATTTTTAATTTCGTGAAATTTTCTGATGTTTTAATAGTTATTCTGCTATTCGGGGCGGAGACTAACTCAATTTTGTTTTATTAGTATGGATAAAATATTTCAAAAACAAAGCTCCATTTTGACAAATAAGTACTCATTTAATATATTTAAAATTTCTGAACGCACGCATAAATATTTGACAATCAATAAATTCAATTCAACTCTTTAGGTTTGTGCTTCTAGGAGTACCTTTGGGCACAATTTACTTAATCAAGACAATCAATCATTTGCCAATACTCACATTATTAGACATTTTCAAAATTTAAAAGGGAAAATTATTTTATTTCATAGTTTTTTTAAGTCCATTTTCCATTGTTTTAATATTTATTCTGCTCTTCAAGGCGGAGACATATCCAACAAATCAAGAACCATGAAAATCGGTCCTGAAGTTCTCGAGTTATAAGTGTTGTACCAAACCCGTTGTTTTATATATATAGAGTTTAGGTTTGTGCATTTGAGTTTCGAATATAGCGATTCATTTGTTTTCACACCATTTGATTTTTCTTTGATCATTCTATTCATACTATGGAAAACTTAAAATATCGCGTTATTTACAAATACGAGTTCCACCATAGCACCAGCGCTGCAGAAACAGCTCGAAGGATTAATGATGTGTATGGGGAAGCTACTGTTAAAGAAAACATGGTACATTTTTAATTCCAACGTTTTCGAAATTTTGATCTACAGAATAAACCCCGTGGACGGCCGAAAACTCTAGTTGGCAATAAAAAATTAAAAGTGATCGTGGCAAGCGGATGCATCGCAAATCACGTCAGAGCTAGCAAGCTTCGGTGTGAGTGATAAAACAATTTTAATTCACTTAAAAGAAATTAGAAAAATAAAAAATGCTGAACAGTGCACCACACACTGCACACCAGGCGGTCACTAAGTTAGAGGAGCTGCGATTGGAATGTCTCCAACACCCACCATTTTTTTATTACTTTCCGGAATTTGGACAATCTCTTGCTAGGAAAAAAAATCAGTTTTAATGAAGCAGTCAAACCGCCTTTAGAGATTTTATTGATTCTCGCTCCCACAATTTTTTTCAGCAAAAGAATTAATGAACTACTTATAAAATGGCGAAAGAGCATAGATAGATATATACTTTGATTAAATATATATTTTAATTTTAATTTGTTTTCATTTTTCTTATAAAAGGCCAATTTCATATGGAAGGACCTAATATTATTTAACGGAATTATTATTATCATGTCATGTCGATATTATCAAAATGGCGGAAAAGGGTTATTGCGCAGTTGAAAAGCGCAACTGTTTTGAAGTTTCTGGAATGGTGATTTAATAAAAGAAAATGTCATGATTTGTATTTTAATTTCATGCTGGCAGAACATTTTTATTTTACCAAATAATACAAGGTAATTATTATTGCTTACTCGTTTCACCATCATTTGTTACGAAGTCGAAAATTATTTGTTCTTTTTTATGCTTAGGCAATAAAAAGCAATAATCCGAGACTTAAATTTTAAAACTCGTCCATTGTCGAATTGAAACGCTTTTCAAATTGTTATATTGAATTCATCACAAAATTTACCACGTTTGTACACAGAATACATTCAGTTGAAAATTATTAGCAAACCAAGAGCATAGTTAAAATTCGCGTTCAACAGCCACGCAAGCGACTTCGCTTATGCAACTTTAATAAGTATTTGTTAACTAGTAGTTAATTAATAGATTTTAAGAATACGAGTACATATGAATTTTTCATATGTTCTACGTAACAGTACATTAATTTAAGCCTTCAATATTATCTCCATCAAGAATTACCTACTTAATATGTAATTAATAGAACTATGCGATTGACATAGTGAAATAAAGAATATTTCACTATTTACTTACCTGACGACGAAGAAAGACTTTGACGAACTTGTAGCTCCATCCGCCAAGTACGTTTGTAAACAGAATCCAGTGCCCATACATGAAGTTTTCTTCATTTTTGTATGTCATCGGTCCTGGCTCAAAGTAATTCGTTGGGTTGATGTTTGGGTAATTCTCTGATGTTGGAGCAACATATCTGGGCTCGACATATATTTCTTCAGAGCGACTGCTGACACTAATGTTGCTGCTATTAGAAATTTCATCTTCAAGGTAGTCTACAGAGCGTAGCGCGTGACCACAATTCAGTTTTCTTTTTTTGCCGAATCCCATATGCCTGCGGTAGCCCCCATAGTCCCAAAAGACCCCCATATCAGGTTCAAATTGGTATTGCAAGCCATGTTGTTCATGTTGCGTGAAATGATTTCGAGCGTTATCTTCGGACCCGTCTGAAAGTTCAAACGCCATTTCAGTATCTTCATCTGGGTGGCGCCTTTTTAGAGATGTTTGCTCAATTTCCATCTCGGCTTCCATGGGTTGTTGAGAGGGTGTTATATTGCTCGAACTCGGTACCTCCTTCGAAAAAAATGGATTTATATTACCATTATGATCCATTCTAAATGTTCGAGAGTTATAAATATATTTATATATATATACATAAGAATGAACTATTTTTATTGAATTTTCGCGAGAATATAGGTTTTTTAATATCTAATTAATTGAATAACAATATGAAAATTAACTTTCCGGACACGCACCATTTCGCTTATTGAATACAATAAGACTTCTTTGGGAATTTTCCTTTCTCACCAAAACACAACACGGCGTCCTCTTCTGGTCCGGGTCACAAAATCAATACTTGCAAATGTTGGACCACGCATGCCCCACGCTCCTACGGGCTACAATAGCTCTGTTTCATCTCACCTCTTGTATGTTTGACATTTAAATATTTAATGAGCATTTTTCATTTAACAAATTTGGTACCCTATTTAGTTTTCTAATATTTTATCGGCATTTTAACTTTAATTAACGACCCTGCGTTTTAAATATTTATTCATACAATTAAAAGTCATGTTAATATTTATATACATAAATGTCCTCAGTCCTCCAATACATGTTAATTAAATCCCTACATAGACTTAAAATTAGTTTCAATGTTATCGGAAATTAATGGATTTTATTCATCCATCATTCTTCGAAATATAAATGATTAGCATTGCCCGCGGCCTCCGCCCGCGTTCAGATGACCAAAAACCCAATTATTAGGTTTTACGTATTAGTATACTCTTACATTGCAGTTTTTGTATTTTTCTCAGAAATGAGACATTTTCCCGCGGTAAAAAGTATCCTATATGTTGACCCGGATAACCAGCTATGACCATACAAAATTTCATCAAAATCCCTCCAGTAGTTTTTCTGTGATGCGGTAACAGACAGACAGACAGACAGACAAAAATTTTAAAAACTATAGATTCGGCCTCTGTATCGATAATAATGTCTATTTCAATAAGATTTTCCAAAAAATGTTTAATGTACAGATTTGACTACGTTAGAATTTTATTATATGTAAAGACTAGCATTGCCCGCGGCTCCGCCCGCGTCTAGGTGACCAAAAACCAAATCCTTAGGTTTTACATATTATTATACTCTTACATTGCAGTATTTGTATTTCTTCTCAGAAATGAGATATTTTCCCGTGGTAAAAAGTATCCTATATGTTGACCCGGATAACCAGCTATCATCATACCAAATTTCATCAAAATCTGTCCAGTGGTTTTCTCGTGATGCGGTAACAGACAGACAGACAGACAAAAATTCTAAAAACTATAGATTCAGACTCTGTATCGATAATAATGTCTATTTCAATAAGATTTTCTAAAAAAATATTTAATGTACATATTCGGGTTAGTTAGAATTTTATTATATGTATAGATAAGTTTGAAATTATGTATTCATGAAATAGGCGCGCCAGTAACTTAGCTTGTAAGATATAATATGACTTATAATAAAATACTGAACAAAGGCCAAATCTGTCCGATAAATTTCTTTTTGAGTTAGGTTTTTTTCATTACAGATATAATCATCAGACCAGAAATATTAAATTTTGTATGGATTGAAACATAATTTATTTACTTATTAAATAGTAATTATTTAAATAAGTATAAATAATCAGTAAATTATGTTTCTCGAGGATATATGTATAATATTTGACATCTTAAATCTCTTTGAATTTTTTCACTGGTTTATTTTGATATTTTCCATGCGTTTCGAATGATTTATAGCAGTTAAAAATTTTATGAAAGCTAACTTGCAAGCTTTGAGAACTTCACAATAGTTGATGTGAATTAGAGTACTAATTATTTATTTTTAGACCCTTATTATAAAAATAGTAGTAGATTCAAATCACTGTGAGATGGGAAAAAATATAAAGCTATTTTTTAGGGGTTTAGCGCAGAAAGTAGTTGCTATGCATACTAATATTATAAATGTGAAAGTGTGTTTGTTTGTCTGTCCTTCTTTCACGTCGAAACGGAGTGACGGATTGACGCGATTTTTTGTGTGGAGATAGTTGGGAGGGCTGGAGTGGAGTGACAAAGGATAATTTTTACCGTGTTAAATTATCTTTTTCCGACTGGAAAATACGTTATAATATAATACAAAAAAATATTTATGATCAGACTTACTTGAAACTTGGTATTAATGCTCTTCAATAAAATTAAATCAATACGTATTTTAGCATTTTTCGAAATTCACCTTATATGGGATTATGGACATATTAGGTCATTTAGGATGGAGTTAAAAATGTCTAATTATCTAATAATCTATGTATATTAAAATGTTATGTAAAAATCGAAAAGGTTTCGAAGTAAAGAAAAACAATTGCACGTAATACCATTTATTTGTAATGAATGCTTACATACAGAAAGGCATTATACATGCAAGAAGTATAGTTCATAAAACATTAAAATCCTGCTACCTTACATCGATATCAGCTACTTGCATGACCATTATAATAAATAATATAATATAATTATTGCTAGAAATACGTAGTATCCACGAAATGTATCAGGGAAAATAAATGATGATGTAAAAATAAATGAAAATATTATGAATATTAACCTCTACAATATAATTTTAAACTTTTTTTGTACGCAGTTTGTAAATACATATATACGTTGATATACATAAGTGTATGTAGGTACATACATATAGCAATGATTTGATTTGATTTGAATGATATTAAAATAAAACCCTCTTAATGATGTGTTGTGATATTTAATATTTTTGTCATATGTTTTCTTTTTTTTAATTATTAAAATTAACTTTTATATTGAGATTTGTAAGATTTGATGTTTGATAAATTTCTTTAATATATTTTTAAATTATTATTAAAATGAAATTTAGTATAATAAGGATGTAATTGAAATTACAGTTGTGTCTGAGATTCAAGTGAAATATGTATGTCTGTCTAGTTTAAAAGTCTACCTAAAAATTATGTAATGCACTCGTATACGATTAAACATGGCATGCCATAGCTATATGTATAAACACATTTTTCTGATAATTTAAACATTTTTTTCGATTTACACAAGATTTGCACAAGCAGGTAGAAAATCCGATGCCGGATAAGATATTATTTGATATACTACATGTTTATACAATCAGTGAAGACGAAAATTTATATATGAGTAACAAATTAAGGGATCTTTATTTCTTAAACTAATGCTATGTTGCAAAATGTAAACGAAGACACCACGTATCTCTAACAATTTATGGTAAAAAATGTTAACTAATATCAACACACTAAATATGCACATTCATATTCTTTTATAAATAATAGTCAATATTAAAAATATTTAAATAATATGTAATGGAAAAAATACTGCCGTTTCAATGTCCATATTTACAAACTAATATAAAATATAAATGCATTGTGTAGGTATTTGTTGAAAATAGAATTTTTAGTTATATCATGTTGTGCTTTCATGTTAATTGTAAGGACTTATAATTATATATAAAAGGGAATTACCTACTCAGGATATCATATAGATATTCTACATTTTAATGTATCTAATTGGTCTAATCGGTTGCCTACATCCTTTACGTGAACTTAACGAAGAAACTTATTTGTGCTGATGAGCGATCATTGTTTTCACTGATAAATGTGTGATTTATCTGCATTCATATGCATAACTGTCACTTGTAACTTATTTACTTTACATGTATGTGAAGAGGGTTGTAGTAGAATATCTATACGCTGAAACGGCATAGGATATTTGCTTACAAAACAACGACAAAAATATAAGTACTTAGGCCATAACAGCGACACTTACATACATAAATTGGTCATACACACAATTAATATAAGATGCGTAAAATACACGTAGACATTAACATATTTTATTCAATTAGCATGACCGATCTTAACGAATACAACCTCGATTTAATAATTTCCAGCGATCCTTGGAGCTCGTACATGAAGGAACTCCCTTATCTGCATTCCTTTACAACATTTAATTAAATATGTTTAATAAATTCTTAAAACATGAAATATCCTACAAGCGTATAAAGCATAGAATTATGACACCAATCATTTAATATAGACAATTCAATGTTAGCTGAGTTCATAAATGCTGCTTTGTGGAATACGAAATAATTCCAAAAACTACAGTTATATATCTTATATATTATCAGATTCATTTAATATTTAAAACATTTATTTGTAAAATGGTAATCTTAAATTACAATTATAGGTATCTGTTAGACCGCGTCCTTATCAAAAAATAACGTAACAAAATATCTATGATCTACTTTAAAGGCCGAGTTTTAAATAATACATTGTTATTATAAATAATGGCACCCCGTCATCTCATCACAATGTCTAATTTACATTTGGACGTGGTCTTACAGTTGGTTTTCCTGTTTACATAAAGTGACACTTATCTGTAATTTTTCTAAAAGAAATACTAAGGTAAAGATTTGTTTTTTTGCGGAGCTTTTTGATAATAATACCAGTCATAAATTGGTATGTAGACAATAATTTATATTCGAGGAGGAAGAGAAGCTGACGAAAAATATTCTCAAAGAACTAAGCTTCCTTATATTCAAATAAATTTTAACATATACATATAATTTAATGGTGTAAGTACATAACGATAATAACTTTTTACCAATATTAATGTAAGTCCAAATTTCAATTACACTAAAATAAAATATTTTTTAATACTCATATTTTGTTATTGGTCTCAACAATGCATTTAATAAATTAGAAATTATGTCTCAAGGACAGTACTACTTACGACTAATACTAAGAATAAAATGAAATAGGAGTATGCCTGCTATGAATGGCAATTTACGCAATATATATGCAAGGACAAGATCACGTTATATAAAATTATATGTATATCATATATTTTTAATATTGCAGACTAATACTGAAATTCTACCCTCAAGAAGGATTGGCACAAGTTTATTTTATAGTGATATAATAAATATGTATAGAATCATCGAAAAATAGATAAGGATATGCCTAATTGAATTAATTAAAAATTTAATTCGTTTTTAGATTATAAAGGGTTTAAGAATTTAGCAACTCTCGATACTGTATAAGGTTAAGTAAATAGCTTATTTCATTCTACCTAAGACTATGTTATTATGAACTTTGTTCAACAATTAAATGAAAGTTATTTTAACTATACTGGTGAATATAATAATGCTCTGAAGTTAAATTTATCAAGGAAATTATGAGACTTGCATCGCCTCGGTTCATCTTTTACAATATTATAAAGTAAACTAATAATTTCACATTGTAGTTTCTTTTTTTAAATTATTAAAGGTATTGAAATTATAGATATATCAGACATAATTAAATTGCTGTAACTTGTTATTTACATAAATATGTATTTATATAAGTACTTCACGTTCTGTTAAATCAATCGATGTGAACCATAATTTCGGTCACCTCGTATTAACTGATAAAACATTGAAATATAAACGGACATACATAATATTATCATCTACAACATATATTCAAATCAATTCAAATTAATTTTTACGTAAGTCAAGATAGTTATTAAACTAGAATAGGTAAAATACCCATGTAAGTACTTACATTTTACCAATGTAAGTACTTATATTTTAATATTTATGTTTTCTTTTTATACCGGAACATTCGAAATACGTCTAAAATAGAACATATATAACATTATAATAATTATGTCTGGCTTTGATAGTCAAGATTACTGATATACAAATATTATAATTTACAGGATTTTTCTGAAAAAGAGTATGGAAAATTTTAAAATATTAATGATGAATATAATTTTTGTAGGTATTAAATATTAATGGAGTAAGGAAAGTTAAAATAAATAAAATATAATATCACTCTACTTAATGGTCACATTCTAAAGCTAACCTTGAGTTGAATATTATATACAAAGTAAAAATTAAATTAAGATATAATTATTTCTTATCTAATGTTGAGATTGTTCCTTTGGTTGAGCTTTAAATTGGAATATAGCAACTACGACAGGGATCTGACAAGAATAGTCAAAATTGAAATTAAAGATTTTTTTTATATAAAACAGGAAATGTATGTGTAAGCATATAGAAAATTAGCTTCAAGTTTCAAAAAGAACAGACAGTGCCTCCATAAAATACACCGAGATGTTAAAAATGTCTACTAAAAGTTTATTATATTTAACTATGTAACACGTATTTACGCACAGTCACAAATATATTATCATAATATTCGTATAACTACTAAATAGACATTGATTTGGTATTTTTTTTGGTATTTTTTTCTATTGTTTTACTGTGATGAAAGCTAATATTTCAAAAGCTAGTACTATATAAAAGCTCATATTTAGACGAAAAAGCTCAAATTCATGTACTTTCAAGCTATAAACCAAATTGTTAGAATAATTTAACTTCAACATACATGCTCCCCTACATAGTAGTTACATAGTCATTTTAAATATAAGTTTTTTAAGTATTTTTTTGGCAATTTCCCAATAATAAAACAATTTTACAAAGTGAAATAATGAAATACTATAGCTATACGTTCCAAGTTAAAGGAAGCGTGAAGAAATGTACTTAATTGAATTTAGATTAAAAAGTTTCGTATTTATTACTATATAGACAAGCATTTATGCTAAAGTCCAGATAAAATTCAATTCTCTATTATGAATAATGTGTATTACATTTATCTATACGGCCCCTCCAAATTAGGTCTATTCAAGTACAGGGATTTTTATAATTGATATTATTTGAGTGTCATTTCCTATGGACTTCAAAGTATTTTTTGGAAATCAGAAGATTGTATTTTGAGAAAATAAATATTAATAAATGATTACTTAGTAATTAACAGAGCTGCTATTTATAAATTATTTTGACTAGGTGAGTGAGACTATTACATCATAATATGCATTAGAATTTTGTAAATCCTTTCAAAAATCCTTTAACAGTCTGTTTTTTGGAGGGGTTAGTTAAGCAATTGTGGAACATCAATGTAATTTGCAATTAAGTAATAGTAATCGTTTCATCAAAACAATTTAGATTCTATAACATTTAGTAAAATTGGGCTATACTGATGCTTAAACTACTTAATATATAAGAAACATTTAAAATGTTTCTATAAGTCGTTTCCTTAAGAATCATCCTATCTAGTTATAAACACGTTCCTAAATTTACTTTCCTCTTAAAAGCATACACCATGTAAATGTTTTAGAAGTGGCATTATAGCAATTGACAACATTGGCGGACTATACATCATGTTCCCGTATCGAAAACATAATCACAACCCTGATAAAGTCCAAATCCGCGTTTTAATATCATTAAATTCGTAAAGTTACGCAACTATAATGCTTCCGCGAAACAGCGTTGTAAATTTCATTGTCAGTAATCGTAATCAGTCTTGGTATGAGTAAAGAAGCTCAATTCGGGTAGCGTCAAATCCGAAAGCAAATGTCATATCCAAAAGTGAACGTCATAGCCGATGGAAAGTGACCTCTTTTTATAATATATCAAAATTATATAAAATTTCAAGTTACTCCAATTCCGCGCACTTATTGTAAAATTCATAGAGGTCACTTTTATCATGTCCGGGTAAAGTTTTGTCCAGTCAGTGTTTTACGTCATGTCCGGGGAGTCAAGTCTGGTTCACAGTTTTTATTATAAGTATCTAAATATCTTATCATATTGAAGTTACCTTTTTTTTCTTGTTTTTGAATTCATTTAGCTGTTTAGAACAAAAAGCTTAAAATTAAAATTCTTATATTGGGAATTAAATCGAATACTGACTAAAAATTATTTTTTTGTATTTCATGATTAATTTAAAGAGTGGTGGACATGAATGTAGATAGATGAAGAGGTAGAGGAAGACGGAAGAAAAGATGGATAGATTGTGTGAGAGAGAACATGAAAGAGAAAGGGGTGAATGATGAGGTGATGAGTAATAGGGGAGAGTGGAATAGGAAGACTTAAAGCACCGACCCCATGTAATTTGTAAAATGGGCAGGGAGACTTCATTATTAATTCAAAGAAAAAAAAAGAGAGAGTGTGAGTGTGTGTGGGTATGTGTAATGAGAAAAATATCATTTGGAATACATGTTTATGATGAGATTATCAGAAGCCTCAATAAAATTGGAATACTTTTTAGAAATAATGCTTTGTCCTAATTAAATTTAAACTGCATTCATTGGATTCTCGATGATATGGACTGGGGCGGTAGCGTGTCGTGGTTGCTTCCTTCTGAAGAGAAAATCAGCTAGACTTGCCGCTCGACGTGGGCCGCCCTCCTGCAGGAGAGTTTCGATGTCACCACTGCTCCTGGTCTCAACAGGTTGAACATCGTTTAGAGAGAAATTTTTCTTTGCGTCATCGCGTGTGGTAAACACAGTATCCAATTCCGTGGAGTATGCCCGTGAGTTAATGAGCGAGAAGAGGGTCGGAAGTGCTGGTGTGTCTGCTAGTGATTGTGGACGGTCGAGCCGTCGCAAAACGCGCGCTCGCACAGCGCTTGCAAGACTTTCCCGTGATGCTGAGCTTCCATTTGTGACTTTCGGGCTGACTGATCCGTTCATAGTATCTGAAATTGGAAATGGTTTTGTTAACTTACTGATCAATAATAATGTTAGTCGAAGAAAATGTGTAATTTAATTTAAAAATCTGAAAAGTTCTACGATATCTTCACGTGATCCATTAGGTGTATGATGTTATGTGTTAACAGAAAAATCTAATAGTTACACTCGGCCTGTTCCAAGACTGAAGAATAAAAATAGAAATAATATACACAAAGCTGCAAGCAGGCATATATCCTATGTCGATTATACAAAGTTTATTAATTATTCAGTGTTTTAAAAATGCTTAATTAATCAGAAATTCTTATAACTAGCCCCAGGCCAGGATTAATGTTTAAGTCGGATACAAGTCGTAATCGAACCCATGATTTTTGGCAGAGTTAGTTACCCATAACATATTGAGAAATATTATGATAAATAAATTTAACATATTATATTACCTTTCGGAATTGAAGTCCGTGGTGACGGTCCGCCATCTTCATCAGTGTGGCCCTCCGAGAGTGTCTCTAGGGGGCGATGCTCAATGTGCTCAACTAAGTTAGTGCCGGTGCCTGATGTTGAGGGCGTTGGGTTCTATGATAAGAGACATACAATTAAATAGAAAATGTTAAATAATCTATACTAACCTACATATATTATAGAAATATAATAAATAAAAATGCGTTTGTTGTCAAATAGTATTATAAAAACATTGTAATCATTTTTGTTAAACTATTATATAAATTGGAAGCTAAAGTTTACAAATATTTTAACTTACAGCATAAATGTCCCGTACACCCACTTGTGGAGTCTCGCCGATGCCATCGAGAAAGAAGGTGACCATATTGCCCTTGCCCTTAACGTCGACAGTTCCGCGGCACCGGAGCTTGTAGCCGCGGGTGGACAAGATGTCATACACTTCTTGTGTCACCTTAAATATTCGCATGGCTAAAGTGACTCAGTACAAAGCTTTGCCATTCGCAACGAGCCACATTAGACACTTATTTAACATATTTTACTAACATGAGATGTGAAAAGTTTTATTGAAATCATCAAAATTATATAAATTGTGGTACCACAAGAGTCGCAGTGCCGTCATTAATAGAATTAGTATAATTTAATAGGACGAATAACGATGCTTAAACAAAAAATATATAAAAATAGTATTAGCAAAATATAATTTAAATGTTATCAAATACTTCACCTGGATGTGGTCGAGCAGACCCGTGGAGTCCATTCGTGATGCTACATTAACGGCATTGCCCCAGATGTCATACTGGGGTTTGCGAGCCCCGATTACACCAGCTACTACTGGTCCAATGTTGATTCCTATAAAAATATTAAGCTTAAGCCTTCATTGCTAACTTAAATTTCTAATTCATAAGTATCATAAACTTTCGCAGTGGCAATACTTATTTAAGGCAAAGCGCATCGCATTAAGGAGTCAAAAGTCGCAGTGCAACAATATTAAAAAAGACAAGTTAACTATTTATCAGTTAGCTAAAAAGTATAGTTCACCACTGGTTTTATCTTACCTATCCTAATGCGGAAGCTATTGAATGAATGTTCGTTAACATATTGCAGTTGCTCACGTAGGCGCAATGCATAGTCCGCCATTGCAGTAACGTGGCGGTAGCCTCTGAGGTCCCTGGTAGCAGCTGTTAGTCCTAGGAATAGTTATTATTTGTTACAAATAGATGAGACACAATGAATTACGAGTAAAAAATAAATCGCAGCTTATGAATCTAAGTAGTAAGGCAGGCTTGAAGGATAAGAAAAAGTAGTAATTATATCTTTAATAAAATGGAAGCAGAAGTAGAAGGCGAAATATATTTTTTATTTACGCTTTAATTGTGTTAGAATAATTTACCAGATGCAGCCATATAGGTGGCACCAGTACTCTTAATCTTTTCAATATATTTAAACGGTTCTTCCGCAAGGATTTCGTCAAAGTCAGCGATGATCTCGTTGAGGAGACGGAGGCATTCAACGCCCTCGTTGTTCCCCTCTAGCTCCACGTAGAACTCCGAGAAATTGGGGATAGATGCAAACATTACACAGACTGATTCGCATTGCTCGTGGTACAGCTCCTGGGAATGGAGATAGAGTAGAGTTTTAACACAATGAACGGAAAAATAAAGAAGTTGTTCAAATGCAAGTCGTACTCGCGTAAATTTGAGTATAAGAAGTTATTGAAGTAGTAGTAAGCCCTCAAATTAAAAATTCATTTAAATCTGTCATTGGGTCACCAAGTTCCATACCTAACTTCAAGTATATGCACCCAATATCAACTTTTCATCCATTAGAATAAAAAACTAACAGGCAGACAGAACTATTGAGTAATGAATGAGTTATACTATAAGAGTTCTGTTTTTTCATTTTAGTAACATATTGCCTGAGTAATAAAACGGTAAGCTATGTTATTTTTAGTATTGGCGATGATTAGATTCGCTAATGGCTAATTATCGGAAATGACGATACTTCCAAGTAATAATTTATATGAAGTAATATTTACTTAATAGTTACAGCAATAATAACTAAATTGTATCTGTTGAAAAAATGGAAATTTTTATTTATACTTTTATACGGACTTTATCAAAGTTATTTGTGCGATTTGCAGGGAACTGCTCACCGCCAATAGTCTAAGATAAATATTCAATTGTAATTACATCGATGTTCTTGTCGCTGCAGAGGAAATGCTGGGCGACATGCTCTGGCAGGATGTTCGCTAGTAGTTTCCTGTTATACGCCTCCAGATGTTCCATGTCTTCCTTCTCATCTATAAAAAATAAATTTTCTTACATGTATAATGTATATACATATGTTAAATTGAGATTAAAATTATATACCTATTTCATTGTATGAAAAGATATATAATGAAATTCATTAAGGTTGCTTGCTTGTTTTATCCTAAGTTTATGGCACAATTCATATATAGCACTAAAACTTAAGATATCGCCTATTTTTGACAAACATATACACTTAAGCATTTATGTTTACCATTGGCCTGCAGTTTCCAGATAAAGTCAAGACGGTATGTGCTCTCCGTTTGTTGTGAGTGCAGCATCAATGCCACCAGAGCACCGAGAGCCACCACAATGTTTGTCCAGTGCTGGTTCCAGTCAACATCACATTTGTCCCTATGAAAAATGAAATCTCAATTTATTACATTGAAGATTAAAAAAAACGAAGATATTTGAAATTAGTTATTTCAAATTAGAAAAAAAATATATCTGATAATGATGGAAATATATCAGAGTTATGTTTGTGCCTTATGTGTAAAACTCTATACTACGTGTATAGAGAAATTGCAACTTTATTTGATGGACTTGTTGATATATGAAAAGATGAACTTACTGGAATTTGTAGAAGTGCTCCTGGTAATAGAAGTGCTTCTGAATAGTGACAGCCACAAATGTAATGCTGATTACGAACAGAATTACAGTCTTCACCATTGTGATGAGTATCTGGTGCACAGCGCAAAGGAACATAACCATCAGTGTTAGCCGTAGGTAATGCTGAAAAGAAAGAAAAAGAGTTATATATGTTTTTTTTTAATTATAATATAAATTAAAAATTGTTTTATATGAAAGTTGATTTTTAAATCATAAGGCATTTGAGTGAACGATTTTTTACTCAAATACATGTCCAAGATTTATATTAAAAAAAAAATGATTCGGTTGTTTGAAAAAAGTATTACCTCATTAATATCATGTGGGCAGTGTACGGTTCCATCCTTTGAAATCGGCATATCCTTCTCCGTGATCATGTAAGTTGCCTAAAAAAATTGGTAATTGAAGTTTAACTTACATTTTACAATAATCTTAATAAAATTAATTATGGTGATTTATAGAGAGTTTGCAGATAATATGCATATAAAGTTCACCTATTTTTAAATTAATTTTCCTTTAATAAGAATATATGTATGTATATATATATATATATATATATATTTATTTATTTATTTATTTGTATAATTTTTTTTTAATTAATAAATTATTTTTAAATTAATTTTCCTTTAATAAGAATATATGTATGTGTGTATATATATAAAATTAAAAATATATTAACTAAATATTATAATATTAAAATATATTAACTAAATATTATGTTTGTATAAATATTTAGTTAATATATTTTAATATTAAGTCAATTCCATTTAATGCTGTACTGTACCTACACCGCACTAAATTAACTTATTATCTCACATCTGAAGGGTTTCTGGAAGAAATCTCTTAAAGAGATAAGTTATCCTTTGTCAACATTTTGTTTACTTTATTTTGTACTAGCATTGCCCGCGGCTAAGCCCGCGTTCAGATGACCAAAAACTAAATTCTTAGGTTTTACATATTAGTATACTCTTACATTGCAGATTATGTGTTTTTTCTCAGAAAGGAGACATTTTCCCGTGGTAAAAAGTATCCTATATGTTGACCCGGACAACTAGCTACCACCAGACAAAATTTCATTAAAATCCCTCCAGTGGTTTTTCTGTGATGCGGTAACAGACAGACAGACAGATAAAAATTCTAAAAACTATAGATTCGGCCTATGAATTAGTAATGTTTACTTTAATAAGATTCTCCAAAAAATATGAAATTTACAAATTCGGCTTAGTTACAATTTTATTATATGTATATGGTGAGTGAGTGAGTGAGTGAGTGAGTGAATGAGTGAGTGAATGAGTGAGTGAATGAGTGAATGAGTGAGTGAATGAGTGAATGAATGAATGAATAAATAATTTTATAATACCATGATGACTTTAATCTGGAGGACAACTGCAGCCACTACTAGGAAAGACAGCAGCTGTGCCAGGGTGCGGTTGTTGTGCACTGTGATGGCCAGTCTCTTTACTCGTGCAGATACGCGCTGTGGTTCATACAAAAAAAAATATAATAATATCCTCCTGATCGATTCCGGCGATCGCGGCTAATCTCATTGAGACTAGCCAACTGCGCAGGAAATTTTATAGTGCACAAGTGTGCGCGCAGACACAAGTGCAGTTTCTATTCCTGTCATTCTTATTCTCCGGTGGGACGACTGTTCGACACGACCGGCGCAGGACCGACGGCTTTACGCGCTCTCCAAGGCACGGGGGAGAAACACTGCCAACTTCCCAACTCCGGGCTGTTACTAGGCTTACCATACAGAAAGACTCAATAACTAAACTTGGCTCGACCCGGGACTCAAACCCAGGACCTCCGGGTAGGCAATCGTACATGTTAGCCACTACACCACCGAAGCAGTTAAAAATAAATATTCAGTCAAAATATTAAAATTTCATAATGAGTCTGAAACGTACCTCGAAGTTGATGCTGAGCACCAAATATGTGACACTAAAGATGATAATTCCAGAAACGACGATCGTGCTAATGGCAGCTGCATTACTGAGGAATATTAATTGTTACATTTTATTTCGACATAAAAGAAAGTTTTGAAAAATGCTCATCAAAATATTATATATTTTTTTGATTGTTATATTGTACACATACAATGCAAGGCATATAATTTATTTCATTACTAATACTTACATATCAAAGGCCAGCAGTTGAAGAAGAGAGATTGCGAAGTACAATACCACGGTGCAAATGAAATATAACTTCAGCATCCTGTCCCTTTCAGCAGTGTACTGTAAGAGATATCGCGTGGAATGACTAGATGGCGTTCGCAACATAAACAACTTTCCTAGTTAAAATTTACAAGCTACGCTTTCTTTATCAAAGCATGATGTTATTTTAAAGTTATTAAAAATTTAATATTAATTGTAATAAAAAAATATATTTAGAAAACTAAAAAAAAAAAATGTATTCTCTATTCGTAACTTCGAACAAAATAATAACGCGATAAATTGTGCCCGTTTTAGCTTCGGGGTATTCTAATTAATGTGAAAGTTTTAAAAAGGCATTACACTTGTAATCTCTTTGCTGTGGAAAAAAAAAAATGGAAAAGCCAATTTACTTCACAACTTTTAACCCGGTCCTAAATCTAATTTTTATCTTCAAACATTTTCGCGTGATCTTGAATAGAGTTTACGAATAATACCCTTTTAAGTGAACCACCCCGAAATATAATAAATGGAGTCACGATGATCTGTCGCCTTAGTGAAGCTTTGATCCTTTTTATGTATCGCAATAACTACACGTTTCCAGCGAATATAATAAAAGAGCTGGAATAATAAAATTATCTATATATGTATTTTACATTCAAATCATATTATAATATCGATAGAAAGAATTTTATGGGCTGATACTAGAAAGGTGTACTTATGCGTGGCAGAACATAATGACTTCTTAGCTTCGTTGGTAATACTGATACCTTTAATGTCATGTAAAAAATGGCTTTTATAAATATTTGATTTTATGCTTCAAATGAAGAAAGTACCTACGTATCCATTTCACATTTTTTTAATTTCTTCAATTGCCTTTAAAACTAAACGCTCAGAATTGTTTTATATTGACTTTAACTATATATCCGAGATTTGGTAATCTTACTGATGTCAAAGAACAAAGGCTGTGATGGAGAATACGCATATTATCCTACAAGAGTTCCAATTTACATTGGATTATACGCAATCTTAAAAATATGAGCCTCAAACGAGAAATATGTTATTTTATTTAAAATAAAAATATTAGAAATTTGATAAAATATTATTTTAACTATATTATAAACACGAATAGCTGAGGGCTTATATTTTCTTGTCTAGCGTTTCTGTTTTATATTTATTTTATAGCCATAATATATTTTCAGTTCTGTATCATCAAGTAAAAACAACAAGCGGATCATTTATTATTGCCACGTAATAAGTAGATAAGTACGTTAGAGCTGAAATAAGACAATAATTCAGTAAAGTGGCAAACGGAAAACCTAGAGCAGCGATGCAAGCAGTATTGCCGTCAATTATTCGAATGCAGGCAATTACGTACTGCGGGCAATGGAGCCTCACGTCAGCACACACACTATGCACTTACTCACTTTATGCATCTGTAGAGATTCGTTTGAGGGTATTTTCGATTGAGTTCGTGTATTGCCCATACTACGGTCGATACGACATCAAGAATAAACAAAGGTTTTTTTCATTTAAAATCATAAATGACAACTTCACCTACGGCCTTAACTCCATATTTATTATTGCATCATTATTTTTGCAGTAAATTATGTTTTATTTGTCCAAATAAAATTTTATAATTTAAAATATGTCCCTGCGAAAAGTATGTAATATGACATGGAATAATTAAGAGTAAAAAATCTAAGATTTCAATTGCTAGTCATACAATTATATATGCATAATGCCCACTTGTACATAAATAAACAGGTTAATAAAATAAATATACTCGTATAAAGAATTGATAATATGAAAGGCTTTCTTTTAAAACTACTTAAATAAAATGAATGATAAATACCTTGCGTTCCAGTTTATTATCTCGGAAGGTTAGCGTGAAAGGGCGGCAGTGTTCTGTACGAAGGCGGTCAATTGAGCGGGCGTCGATTGCCTTCATTAGATACTCATTAACTTCATCTTCTGGTTTCTTGTTGTCGTTATTTACATCTACTCCAATCCTACGAAATGAAATGCTAAGATAACATTGATTTTCGAAACTTTACAAAAAGACATTTGTAAATATTATATTTAAATCTATTTAATGAATTTGAAATTCTTAATTATAATAGTTATACTATTAAAAATGTTTATTTAGAAAATATCCAAAATAATAAAACTAGGAAAAACTCGAATAACAAGAATAAACTGAAATTGAAAAACATAAAATTATATGTATCCATTTTTTAATCTTTGCAAGCATTGGAATCTTGTGTTCCTTAAGAAATTATTGTAAGAAAAGTTGAAAAAGCTTTTTTTCGCTTATTTCATGTTATTACAGAGAAAGTGCTGACGTCAACCACAAACTTGATTTGGAACTCAAAGAATTACATTACGTTCTATTGCTACCAAGTGATTTTAATTTAAAATGTTGCTTTCTTATTGCAATTGTAATTGGAGGTTTTGTTATGCTCTTAGGTTACTATATAGCTATTGTGATTAAACCTAATTTTAGCATACTTTTAAAGATTTATAGTTTACTAACGATTTACCATTGCTTCGACCGGGTTCGTCGCTAGGTACGTTTTAAATTAAAATGGGTATAGTATGTTATCCTTGAGAGACAGACATATGCTATCGCGGACTTTTCTGTAGACTTATATAAGATACACAATTCCACCATACATTATTTTGTTATATCTCAAAGGGTTTAAGACAGCGTTTTCGTTGAATGCTCCCAGACGGCTTATTTGTTTCCGACACCTCCAACAAATATGGTTATGTTTTAGGATTTAGCCAATATATACAAAAACATAACAAATTATATACTAAAACCTTCTTTGAGAACCACTCTATCCATTGGTGAAAACAACATGAAAATCGGTGCATTAGATTTCGAGTTTAACGCGAACAGACAGACAGACTGACGCGGCGGAGGACTTTGTTTTATAATATGTAGTGATGATACCCATTCTATACACTCGAAACATAGTGTATGTTTAATTAAGTTACCTAATCTCAAACTAAACTCTAAAACATACGTCCGAAAAACTACAGAATACTCATAATAAGTGAAAAATATTATTACATTTTACACTGGAGTTTAACAAATTTGTTTCTGCTGGGTTGAAATTATTCGTCGAAAATTAATAAAGTTTGACCTCTGTCAAGCTCGTATGAAGGAGATAATGAATGTATGTACTATGTAGGAATGAAAGGTATGGCCACTCAAATAAGATATATGTATATGTATATATATATATATATATATATATATATATATATATATATATATATATATAATGTGGGCTATCATTTATCTATATATTTATCATAAAAATGTCTTTATAATTTTATTAAAGGATAATAGCAATATATTATTGAAACTCTATGAGCATTGAATAAAATATTTTCGTATGTATGAATTGAAATACATTTTTAAATTGTCTCGTAAATATTTTGGCAGTGATTTATGCATGAGCTGCTGACCAATACAGTTTGGTACTGGTATAGTCAGGGTAAAATGTTTTAAAAAAATTTCAGTCATTTCGCGCTATATTGTTAATAAAAATTGTATTTATTTTCGAAATCCATTTTAATAAATGTAAATATCAATACTTATATCAAAGTTTTATGGATCGGCTTTAAGACAAATCTCGTTTATAAACAGTTAGTATATATATATATATATATATATATATATATATATATATATATATATATATATATATATATATAAAACTGTTATATAAGCAATAAAAAAGGGCATTGTACATTTGCAGATGGCACATATTTATTATATTACATAAACAAAGAAATGTCTAGGTATGTTTTTGAATCAAATTTCAAAGTCGCAACAGACAATTAGGGGCGAACTCCAGTGAAACGAGGGTAAGCCACTAACTAGTCTCAATCACCACTTCAATAAAATATATACCAATAGTTCAATCTCTAGTTCAATATCTAATACATGACATAACTATGGCCATGGACGAATTAGAGACTGGACCTGACATAAAATACAAATGTATGAAAACTAGTTCAACCAAGTGACGCATAACGCACACAAAGATTTTATTACATTATTATAAACACTGATACACAATACAATATTTCTAGTTCTTGAACGTAATCGATAAAATACATATATCGATGAACCAATGAATGACATTTTAGACATTGGTTAGCATAGTCATCATATTTTACATCTTTTAATTTAAAATATCTGTATTTATTATAATAAATTAAAATAAATGAATTAAAGAGGCAATAATAATGTGTCAAATAATAATTATTTTCTAATTTGATTTATATAAATACGATGGCATTGATGGCAACATTCTGTTGGCCTATAATAATGTTAATGAACAAATGAATATCGGGTGTATATTCCATTAATATATAATAAATATTATTTTGTAAAGATAAAAAAAATATGAAGCTAATTTAATTAAATAAAGTGAATTTGTTGATTCTGTTATTGAACTATTTTAA
Organism: Brenthis daphne; assembly: GCA_947093115.1. Classification (NCBI taxonomy): domain Eukaryota; kingdom Metazoa; phylum Arthropoda; class Insecta; order Lepidoptera; family Nymphalidae; genus Brenthis; species Brenthis daphne. The sequence continues at coordinate 15,770,057 of OX352480.1, forward strand.
TTGGCAATTGATTGTCTCGGGTAGTTATAAAAATGTGACACTGTCCTAATATTCCTCAGTTATTAATAAACATTTGTGAAATCAGGAAAAAGAAAAAGTGATTGCAAATTGTGAAAAAGTGAGTGTTGGATCGTGAAAGTAAAATAATTAATGCAAGTGGTAAAGTGTTTTATTACAAATCGCCAACCCAGAAGTTTAGTGCTAAAACATTATTGTTTGATTTTGTGTAATTTATGTGTAGAAATAAAATGATCTTTATTATTATTACAATGGAATAATATTCCAAAGTATATAAATGTGGAATAAAATAAAATAAAAAATTAAGTACACATACTAATTATAATTTTTGCATTTATATTTTTATTTGATTTAGAAAATATTTTTATAAATTTATTGTCATCAGATTGTGGGATACTGTGATAAAAGTATTTTATGTTATTGTACTGTACAAATAACACAATTCGTTCAGTTATTTCGTCAAATATCGATATATTTTTCGACATTGTCAAGCACTAGTCGATGTCAAATGGACTCACTCGACAGTTTTGTCATTTGTTCTGAATGGTATAATCCAGCCCGCTTATGATGGTTGTCAGATGTCAACAATACATAGAAATATCGACTATATTTAACATAGTTGGATAATATGACATTTTATTTTACATTTAATTAAATTTTGTGATAAATAACAATAAATGTAATAAAATAATGTATTTACAAGTGAAAAGAAATAGTGCTGCTTCCGCCGTTATAGTTTTTACACCAATTAACAGAACATTTAGTCATTTTTGGGAGATGTTTTGTTGACAAGTAAGTGCTTGAGACTGACACAAAAAACAAACGACCTAGGCTAAAATTCCCTGGTTACTGACATGACCGTTAAAGGTACGTCCGCTTATATGTCTGGTCCAGTGGTTAATTCGTTCATGACTATGGCATACAGTAGATATTGAATTATTCCTTATAAACTTAAAATGAAATCTTAGAAATAAAATGTATGAATATCGTTCGTTGTAGATACTTATAAAACGCATTAGTTCAAGTATTTCTCCGTAGAGAGATTGCTATTAATTAACACGATATCAATTATACGTTTGTTGGTTGTGTTGGTGTCACTAACTATCAGTCGTACCAAACTTAAGCTAATTAATACTTTCTCATAACACATCTGATTTACACGCTTCACATAAATCACTTCTTAGAAATGCTAAGTATATTGAAATAAAACATCATGTTTTCCAAGAAAAATATAATTGAATTTATTTCATATAATGGATAATTACTATTGTACGAAATGTTTTTATGTCGATCAAAATTTACACGTATTTGAAGTATATTTTTAGATAAGGCAAGTAATGTACGTCGTACCTTATGTCGCAAAAAATATTTGCCTTATAAAACTTGACCACGACTGCTCATTCTATATTCTCGGTAACTTTATTTTAAAAAGTTACACTTTAGAAGCTTTATTAGTTAGAAAGTATAAAAGCAAATAAGTTTCATAGGTTATATTCTACTCAATGTGAAGAAAATTATAACAGGTATATTGTACAGTAATAATATAAACATAATTACACGCCGCCATATCACTTTTTAGTGTTGATGTTTATACTTAAGTGTTTTTAGTAAGGTTTTACAGGTATTAAAGAATTAACATAGAACTCGATACAGGTATACACATATTATTATGAGAAAAGTGTCTATAAAAACCCTGACGTGGAAAGCTAAGCTAAAACTTGAAATTTTAATACTACGATATCCGGAATGAAGCGGGGTTCACCCTGGCATGACATGGGTTTGGTGGTTGCGATTAACGTCTAATTATAGTACCGGCATGTAAACCGCAGCGTGGTTATGTATGTTTAGGCTAGGTTGAATAGGTCGAGGAAAAAATAAAAGAAAACTTGCTTACTTTGACGAGTGTTTCCCGTGCTGTGATCCATGCCCCATTACGCGCATTTCCTTCGAAACATTGCCGTTTAGTGAGAACGAGTGTTGCGGCTTCTTGTCCTGGTAAATAAAATAATTGAATTTAAAAAATAAAACACACACACACACACACACACACACAGCCACACACATACTGTCACTTGATTAAACAGTAGCCTATGTCGCATCACGCATGTGACCTACAAGCGACATAGGATACTGTATTGTCGATCTGTGTGCTTTTGACGCAAATCCTATCTAGCCGTTTCATAAAAGTATAATTACATTATTAAGTTTAACATAATAATGTAAATTTTCACACTGACATCAATGAAGGAATTAAATTTACAGAGTCGAATAGACAGAGTGTTGTTGGTCTTATTCTATTAGCTTTGATAGTCTCACCGGTAGCAAGCTGTAAGTAAATAGTTTTAAATATCTCTCTGTTTCTAATTCGATGTCACTACGCAGTTCTTCGTTTCGCACGTACCAGGGACAGTTCGTGTTGAATACAAAATAGTTTTGGAAAACTAGAAGGCTTTGAACACTACAAGGGGACGTACAAGGGGAAAATGACTGTGAGCCGTGTTCTGTCATCTGTGATAGAACACGGGGGTTCTGTAAAGTATCAACTTGTTCCTAAGTCATATTTTACTACGTGCAAATAAAGATATATATTCGGCTAAGGTCGAAAGTCACATTATTAGGCGCAGATATTAGATAAGAGATACACCATATCTCTTTGAATGTTAGTTTACTGTCTAATCTACGTATTTAGATTAGGATTTTTAGCGAGTAATGTGATTTAGATGTCTTTAGTGTCTCTTTAGTGAAAAGAAACATGAAATATTGCTCAGAGTTCACTTATATATATATATATATATATATATATATATATATATATCACTTTTTAAGTTTTGTGTCGTTGACGTTTGCTAGGTTTGAGAGTATTTGGAATGAAAGACCAGACAAAGGAATAAACATAAATAGCGGTATAATATGGGCATATGATTCCATTATTTATGGCTCATAATATGAAAACTCTATAGAGGCAGAGTTTACATATTTAGTTAAGGAAATGTAATTACATTATATATAGGTAATTACCTAGATTAGATCAACTTTTTAGAGGTTTCCAGCATGAATGGGCTTAGTGGGGGACTGAACACCATGTACTGTATGGGAAACTTCGATTTGATAAATAAAATCAAATAATTCTTGTTCGAAATTTTTTCGACTGCTTTCAACATATACAGAAAGAATATATGAAAGTTATCCCATATATTATTACTAAACATTATTATAGAAAATGACTATTAATCCAGTTACTGTACGACTAATATATAATTTAGAGCATCAGGATAAAGTATTATTTATTTTTAAACTTTAATTTTCGATTATATGACAGATCCAACTGGGATAACGTAAATTGCGAAGTCTAAGCCTTTAGCCGTTTCGTTAGGTCTTTTTTTATTGCAAACCCAGAACCTCCAATATCATAATTGCTTTATGTTGTTTAAGATTTGGTGACAGTTTCGACTCGAAAATTATAGGTGTCAGACAGTATCAGCAGAATTAGAAGTGTCCAATGTATTTTTCTTGACGATACGCTCCAATTTTTTAAAGAATGAGAGAGAATTATAGATTTTGTATTGTCTTTCGAAAGCCCTAAATTAAAGATGGCGGTCCCAGATTTGTGATTACCCATACTTTTCCTCTTATCTTAATAGTTAAGTAAAAATTTCTTTTGAGTAATCAATAGCCGGACTTATAAAAATAATATTAGTCATACAGTTAATAGTAGAGCTGTAGCAAACCGTATGTATTCGTTACTGAGTAACGGGTACGCCATCTAGTACCGAGTACCGAAACGTTACTCACGAATGCATTTCGTTACTCGCATTTTCCGTACATATTTTCGTACTAATGTTTTTATTGATTTTTTATTCAGCAAAATACAACTTTCAGTTAATACTTAATACCATTGATGAGTAAATTAGAGAGTTTATTTATTTATTTCGAGTAGCATGATTTCCAGATCTTAGAAATTTTGTTTAGAAACAATTTTCAATTAAAAACAACCATTATATTTAGAACACATTTTTAGTTGTTTATCCAACAAATACTTATAATTTTTACTAAATGATTATGTCAAATGAAATCAAAATATACTTTATTCAAATAAACTTTTACAAGCTCTTTTGAATCGTCAATTTTACATTTTAAATTAAAATTAAATGTTAGTCCGTTAGGAACTACCACCGGCTCGGAATAAAGTTTTCTGCTGAGAAGAACCGGCGAGAAACTCAACAACGGCTCTTTTAAAATAATAATTGTGTATAATATTGTAATACAATAATTATCTATTTATCCTACGTGAGACATGATCATGTGATTATGTGTAATACATACAGATTATGATTTGATAAATCATTCGCGCAATTGATTTTAAATAAAATATGCATTACGACGTCACACTAACGTGATAGATGCCGTTACTCATTCATTTTTAAATTACCTATTTTTATATTTATTATTTAATTTCAAAAATTATTAATAAAAAAATATTGTTAGTAAAGTTTTTTAAAATTATATAGATTTATAAATAATCAAAATTTACGGGTTCTGGATATCATGTAACTCTCCAATTGAAATGGTTTGTTGATCGTGCATTATTCCACAGAAAACAACGCGACGTCAACGATATACGGTATAACGTATAATTTATACCGTACGCAATACATACGCAACAAGACTCGATACGATGCTCTACGAGTATGTTATCGGGTATCAAAAGTAACGAGTAACGATTCAAAAGTAACGAGTACTGATGCTATAGTAACGAATGCATACGGGTACGCTATTTGTCGTTACTTTTACACCTTGAGTTAATAGTAATAAACAGTTACTGTATCAATAGGGTCAGCCATTATTATATGCGTATATTCGTTGCCTATTTCCGATTATACGTTAGTTGTTTTATTTAAGCTCCTACGCTGATAATTAATTTATTATAAGGAAGCTTTTGTGAAATATTGTTTGTTAAAATTATTATTAAGCATTTATGTATTTTATAATTAAAATTTGCAAAGTTAATTGTTAAGCGATGAGTGAATATTCGAATTTAATTATCAAGTATTAATAAAGAAAGCCTTAAAGGTGCGGTCGTTACTTTTATGCAACAATGCATTGTTTGTATTCCAATTTACCTTGTTATATCTTTGAGTATTTTTGCTAATATGTACATATATCATGATATTTTAGTTTCACCAATTTTATGATTGACTTATCATAACTTACTAGCGACTCACCCTCGCTTTGCTCGGGTTTGTCAATAGCTACGCTTTTAACAGTTAGTATGAAATCGCAAGACTATTATATATACACACATACATAGGTATAATGAGTTGTTCTGAGTTGTGTTGTAACGTGTATTCTCTCTCACGGTAAAAAGTAGCCTATATCACTCTTCAGCCTGCTAACTATCTACACACAAATCATACCAATCCTTCCCTCTGTTTCGACGTAAAAGAAGGACAAACAAACAAACACACTTTCACATTTATAATATTAATTATGGATATTGATATCGTTCCTAATCCGCTTCAAGGAGAGCACCAGCTTCCAAATAATAAAATAAATTTAATTTTGGCTTAGATATAAACAATACAGCTTGCAATATTTTATAATAATATAAAAATAATATCTTAGCTACCTACATATTTCTTCAACGTAGAAACTGTGTTTCACATTTTTTAGATTTCATTGATTGCATGGGTTTTATTTCATCTCGTTAAGCGGTTTATTCATATCTCGTTAAAGGCACACAACGTAAAACCTTTGAAAAGCCCCTGATGGGTAAGTCCCAAATAGTATTACTTGTTAATCTCGTTATTCGACAGTCCATCTATAATCTATTGTCGAGCCAGCCAGTTACTGCTCATGTTCTAACGAAGATCCGCATATGGCATTTGATAAATGGTTGTAGTCTATAAATATATTTATACTAGACTACGTTCATGTTTCGTTACAGGTAAATCTGGCTCAAAATTGACGGCTTACATACATATTCTTTCAGCCACGGTGTCATTATCGCCTAAATTTTAATTTTTTAATGTTTAACCTTACCTACTTGTGTTTCATTATTGAAAACTAAATGAACATACATATGGGGAATGTGATAAACAAAAACGTTAGTATAAATATAATTGAAATAATCAAATAAAGCATATAATAACTATGCAAGACGCAAAATTAGTTTATATACTTTTTATAAATGCTCCTTTGGAGTCTTACGGATGAGTTTGTAAGTCTAAGTTTTATTTTTCACCTAGGTTTGCAATTTTGTTAAAAGAAAATTGCGAATAACCGGTATTTTTGTACAAACTAGAATTGCCTGCGGCTCCGTCCGCGTTCAGATGACCAAAAACCAAATTCTTAGGTTTTACATATTAGTAGGTATACTCTTACATTGCAGTTTTTGTATTTTTCTCAGAAATGAGACATTTTCCCGCAGTAAAAAGTATCCTATATGTTGACTCGGAGAACCAGCTATCATCATACCAAATTTGATCAAAATCCTTCAAGTGGTTTTTCTGTGATGCGGTAACAGACAGACGGACAAAAATTTTAAAAACTATAAATTCGGCCTCTGTATCGATAATAATGTTTATTTCAATAAGATTTTCCAAAAAATAATTCATGTACAGATTCGGCTTAGTTACAATTTAATTATATGTATAGATATAGTGAACAGGAAAGGATAAAACTTACCACTCGGCTGGTGTCATCGGGCACAATTAGGTACGTCTCAATATTGTGGTCCTTTAGGTAGGTATTGCGTAGGCCTCCATACCCAGGCTCTACCTTATAATCCTCGCCGAGGCATTGCAATGTCTCCTTTGTAATGTGCACCCGTCTATTTTAGATAAAAATAATAATTAGCTTTCCTTCTAACCTTACCACATGGATAAATGAAAAACCTCGTTCTTCGTTTTATTAAATCCTGTTTATTTTGATAGCAAACTTGAAAATTTCATATTTCCTAGGTAAGCCAAGAGGAACACCTTCATGGCCAACGTAAATAATTTAATCGCGCATTCTTAGAACCTGCGAGTACCAGCTTGGTATCGGGCTAAAGGATTCTCCAACTACATTGGTTAAGTATTATTATATTTTATAATTTATGTACGTTTCTTAAACAAGGACCTATGGCAATTATTTGTAGAATTCTAATTTTTCCTAATTTCCTATCTTTCAGTTTATTTTCCATTAATAGTGTAGGCTTTTCGTGAAGGTTCAAACGTTTAAAAAATACAGAAAATATTGAAAGCTGAGGCAAAGAAGATCTTACCCAGCTACACCGCCGCTCTCCATGTAGTTGGCGAGTGTGACATCATTGGACCATACATCGAACTGCCACTTTCGGAGGCCAAGCACCACACAGTGCACGCGGCCAGTGTGTATGCCCACGCGCATGTTCACATTTACTGCCATCACCTCTCGTACAAGACTGACAACATTTTTGTACAATTGTTAAACCTATAATTAATATTTTTACGACGCTTTTAATATATTTATTTTATTATCATAGCAAAGTGAAATGAATGAATAAATCTATCATTTATATATTTTTATTTTTATGAATAATTGAAATCAAAAAAAGAAATACTACAACCTGTACACAAAGATGATTTTAGTTAACCAAAAATGAAAAAAAAAAATGTAATATAATCGATACATTGCGTTACATAACATTTTGTCGAAAAAAGTTCAGATTTAAAGATTAACAAAAGAAAAAGTAAAAGTGTATACTCACGCGATCGCATCGATCATGTCCAGTCCCATCTCGACGCAACACTTGGCATGATCATCGCGAGCCTCTGGTAGTCCCGATACACAGTAGTAGCAGTCGCCGAGGAGTTTGATGCGTAGGCAGTGGTGTTCTGCTGCTAGGCGATCGAATCTAAGATATTGATTGATTAATATAAGATATATATATTGATTAACTCAAAAGTCTTATGTCACTCGCATGGTTTATAATATGAAATCGTAAAGGGAATAATTGTAATATGTAATTACACATTATTAATGGTTTTAATTTATATTTATTTATCGCTTAACTGACTTAATATGCCAGTCTTGTAAGTTCGTCAATAAACCGAAAGATAACATGACATTTTGAATGACTTTTCAAGTATAGAGTTCTTGAAATTAATTTTATTATTAGCGGAACAGTCTTACGTCGTGTCGTTGCGTTTGCGACACCTTATCTATTCTATGAGAGTAGAGTTAGGAGATGTTTTCGTCACCTCTACATTTTATATTTACAACATTTTTTACGATGCTTATTCAAAAAATTTTTTTTAAAAGAAATGAGTTTGATCGTGAGTACACTGTAGTAAAAAAATAAAACCTTCTAATACATTGAAGATTGAAGTAGACTTAAATGAATTCTTCACTTGCCATATCGTAAGATTATATAGAGATAGTTTATGAAAATATCGTCCTTTATTTTTTTATAATATGTTATGAGGTTGTAGATTCTGGAATGAGTTCTAATAAAAAAGAAGCGGACACGGTAATAGGTTTCATTTTTTCGTAATAGTCAAAGGGCCTCTCTATGAATAAAATGTGGTTGGAAATCGATAGAATATATAAGAAAGGATAAAATATTCAGCGGGGCAGTGTAACCGCCTACGAAGCGAGGGCAATAAAAAATGTTATACTCTAAGTAATTTGATAAAGATATAGACTATATCATCATCGCACAATTATTTTACCCATTATACGTTATTATATAATGCTGTTTGTTGTGTCTTTCAATATTAATGGAGCCTACTTGATTTTAAATTTTACTCTGTCTTTGTAAGATCTGCTAATGAAGCATCAAATATGTGGTGTACGCCGTTAAAGATACAGACAATATGTTTTCTGATGCACACATTTTAATGATACCACAATTTTTTCGAGTCGTCTTTGTAAAATAATAATAATAATAATAATATTATAATATCTATTACTAATAACGGTGACATGAAAATGAAGATCAGATACACTTTTTTTTCAAATAAGGGGAACTTTAGTCGTTTTGTTATTATTACTGACTGTCTATTTTATATTTCGTTATTAAAGAAGACCACAAAGCTTTGTCGAATTACTTTCGGCTTTTCCCTCAAAGCTTTATAACTTTTCGAAGCGTTGGTTGCTGCTTTGGCGGCATAAAAGACTTTCTTTGTAGCTTTCATTTAACAAATGATTTTACGCCGCATAACTTTGATATCAAATTCAGTAAAATTTATATATTAAGTATGAAAATATGTTATGAATACAATTGCATAGTATGTGAGGAAGTTAAGAAAAGATTCAGATTTCATCACAATCATATCACATGTAAGAGTAAGAGAAATTTTTCTTAGAACTGGTAACTTCCTTTTACGTTCAACGAAAGGAAAAAAATAATTACAGTCTTTCAAGTTACGACATGTCCGTTTGCTTTTACAGGCAAAATGTTTAGAATTTTCTTAATATGAACATAATATAAAGATGAAATTATAAATTATAATAGAGTGATTTTGTAAGTATCGATTAGATGTCGTAATTTTTAATTTAGCGTGAAAATTCAAAGTCTTAGATTCAGTTAATAATATTAAATAATAAGGTATATAATAGTTTTCATTTCATATTTCTTTGTTCACAATATTCATATTCACTAATGATAAATCCCAAAAAAGATATATATTTATCTAACAAAAAAATATTTGACAATTGTTATTAGTAATTTTATAAACAAAGGGTTGACATTATGAAAAATTAAAATGTTTAACAAAAAAATTCAGTTTGTTTATGTAGTTCGGTAAGATTGGGTAAAACTAATATTTTCTATATTATAAGATATCTTAAAATAGTCTACCCTCGCCTACGTCTAATTATTATTATGAAAGTAATATAACATTTTCTTTGGTGCTCGAGGGATAAATAAATTTTATTTTATGTTAAAAATTTATGATTGAAAAATTAAAAGAATACTATTTTGTCAATAACAAACTATAATTGACTATTAATTTCACTAATTCATGGCTTCATCTTCAGACCCTCATCACCAATTGTCATATTGTATTCGATTCACCAAATAAAGCAAATCAGCCTAATTCTGGGCTTAATGGCTATACTAAAAGCCATTTATTTACATGTACTATCCACTTTCTGATTCGTTCATTACATATTTAGATGCTAATATACCTCCTAACGTGATAAAATTTTTCCTTTTCTCATTCCTTACCTGTTTGTCAACGTACAATCAATCAATTAGAATTTCTGTTTTAAGCCGAGGGAAAAATGGTAAAATTGTTAGGACTTTTTAAGTTTTTGACAGAATGATAGACGTTTCAGTAACATACGGGGTGGCACATAGCAACGGGAGAACATGCTGCTGGTGCTCAACTGGCACGCTTTGAAGTAAGAGAATTGAATTGAATATCTACTGTCAAAAGCTATTAATACCTATCTGTGATCCAAAATGAAAAATGCTTTACAATAAAATTCCGTGAGGTTTGTTTTTTTTAGTTTTGATATTTCCTTTTTTCCTGATTGAGCTCTTTTTAGTGTAAATTGTCACAAATACACACACATACGAATCCGATTATTATTAAAAAAAAATTTTTTTCAGAATTTTTTAAATGGCCGTAGGGCCTTTGAAAAACCTAAACACTTAATTGCTATTAATTGATAATAAACGCGGTCGACAGTTTACTCTATTTTTTGAAGCATAGCAAAACATACTCATAACTCAGTATTATATTATACGGTTATAAATATAAACGTGACACTGGGATCGTTGCTTGACTTAGTACTTTTTAGATCACTTAGTCAAGTTATGCACTTTAATATTCTAATCATAACATCATAACAATTGTATACCATATGTATATATACACATACATACATCATTCTACAAAACTACGACTTACCAGACAATTTTTTCCCGATTTCAATTAGAATCATGATGTCTGATAGTAAAGATATTTTGTGAGAATCATTAGTACTTTCACTGATCCCTTTAAATACATACGTACAAACTTTAAGTATAATGTCATAAGTATTGATTATAAGTATTTTATTTACAAGTAAGAGTAAAAATTAAAAGTTTTAATTTAAATTAAGCCTTACCTAGCAAATAATTCGTTAAGAAGACGCACGAGCTCCTCAGCAGTGCATTGGTCCGACAGAGAAGTAAAGCCGCAGATGTCCGCAAACAGAATGCTGTAAAATACAAAAGTGATAAACATAAATGTACATTTATTATGTAGCGAATTTAAAAAAATATGGAAATAAATAAGTGAATTGGTAAATTATTGATAATTTGGGAAACTATAGTTTTACATATAGTGCAAAAATGATTATTTTTATTCTATTGTAGGTAAATCAAAGAACACTATTTCTATGACTTTCTTATACATATAAGTATTTTCATAAAGTAAAACTATGCACGTATAGAAATTTGCTCTTTGTCTTATTTCCTTCGAATATCACATTCCACGATTGACGATTGATTATTTTCTAATTTGTGACGACGTCCAACGGTAGTCAAATATTGGTATTGTTTGGCAATTAGGTTAGGTTATGATCAAATATAATTTGTCATCTTATAATGAACAGATTTTTTTTATTAATTACTTTATAACTATCTGTGAATGATTAAAAATATTGTTAGGTATATTATATTTCCTTTTTTTTTCTTAAATTAGTTTATGATCTTAAGTGAGATCTGCCTTCGCTCATTTGCTTATGAGATAAAAATAATAATATAAATACATTATAATTAGTGAGAGGTTCCCTCATGAAATAGGGCCATAATAATATATAATATCTGCAAAAGCATTTGGCTAAAACATAATTATTAATATTTTGAATCTTTTACTAATGAACTACTTTTGATTTTAGTATGGTATAAGAGTAGAATATGTTTAACAAGAAAGTTAAATTTTCAGTTTTAGGCTTTATTGGCAACAGCCTAAAACATATTAAAAGCTACGCAATATCCACTATGAAGTATGTCAATCACGATGAACACGTCTAAACACGCGTTACTCTTTCCCATAGACCTCTCTATGCCTATGGTGTTTCCCTTGCGTGTCACGTAAATTAGACAAGTAAGTTAAATATTTGATCAAAAGTTAAAATTAGTGATCGCAACGTATTGTGTGGTGGATTTTAATGAAATTTAGGACACGTATAGACTATTACCTGGAGGGGCACATACGTTACGTTTAAATTTGGCTACATTTTACGATGACGGTGAAGTGATACTATTTTTTATGTGTGGTTGGTTTTAATTGGCCGCGCACAGCGTCAGCGTGCCACTTTGAAATATAATAAATTATAAACACAAAATATTTACATATATGTTACCATTTGTTAAAAACTCGTATAATTAATACTACAGTGTACAAAATCGCTCGACATCAAATGAACTGGAGCGAGAACTGTGAAGCCAATAGTGTCAGTGACGCGTAAGTGGCGCGAAAATGAACGGTTTTTATTGGTTGTTTTGTAATGTACATACATGTAGCGTATCTTTATTTTGTGCTTTTCCCTGATTTGATATTTTCATTTTTATATTTTTTATGATGTCACTATCACTACGAACACGCCATTTCTTTGTCATTTAAAACTATTCAAATCACAACTAAGATAACGTACTTTACTAGGAGTAATAGATAATAATAGAGAATCTATACATATAATAAGATTCTGAGTCGAATCTGTACATTAAATATTTTTTGGAAAATCTTATTGAAATAGTCATTAATATAATCAGAGGCCGAATCTATAATTTTTAGAATTTTTGTCTGTCTGTCTGTAACCGCATCACAAGAAAACCGTTGGACAGATTTTGATGAAATTTGGTATGATATAATGTATGGGTCAACATATACGATGCCTTTTTACTGCCGGAAAATATCCCATCTCTGATACACATAAATCTATACTTAACGTCAAAACGTAATTAGGGACGAACCCGAGTGGAGCGAGGGTGAGTCGCTAGTAGAGAATAAATCTTGACACACTAAGTACATAGCTTTGTACTTACCTATTTTCCTTATAAATTTTTACACAGGAAAATCTCGCAATAAGCTTTTATATCATATAAATTTGTATTATGTAACAAAATGAAGGAATTGGTTTATTTTTTTCTTTGTAGCGTATTATAATAAAAGCCTACTTTTAAAAAACATTTTCTTCTATTACGAGTATTTCATTAAGCCACGTTACGCTGTTTAGTTTCTTAAAAATAACTTCATGTACACTGTACAAAGTACATATATTCTGTACCTATATATTACCTTCGTACATACATACATATATAGGTTGTTCACGTTCCTGAGTATTCGATATCACTGTTAGTCCATTGAAATGTTACATTTTTTCTAGGCTTAGCGTGCATTTGTCAGAGGACGCAATTTTATTTTTTAAATATCAAGGAGGGGTTAGTGTAAAGTTAAATCCAAGTTTGTGGGGTTGCAGCCCTTGTCCAACGGCCACAATCTTGGAAAAAGGGGTAAAAGTGGTTTTTATGGTTTATCTGACAAACTATAGGTCTCACAAAAAAATATTAAACCCTTTTTGGTTGCAAATAAAATTCTCTACAACTTTGGTCAAGTATGTTTTAGTCGTAGAACCAAAAATAACAAAGGTATAAATGAAAACCGGTGAAAATTTAAGAATTTTTTTTCTATTTGTCGTTATAACTTTTTTTCTGATCATTTTACAAAAAAATTATGTTAGACCATTTTTATAGAAGCGTTTTTAAGGAATAATTTTCATTCTAAACTTTTTAAATTTTATTCATTAATTAAAGTTTTACAGAGCTGCGAAACGAATATACTATTCTTCAGTATTCATAACTATACATAAATATTATTGATTCGCCATAATCTTCAATCTTCTTTACATTATTATTATGATAATGTTTTTAATTATTGATAATGCAATACTGTTATTAATTAATTATTAACTCTTTTCCCCACCACTTACGAGGTAGAATCTGAAGGCGCGTTTTTTTTACGTGGTATAATCACTCTGTCCTCAGACTTTTTGATGGACCAGGCTGTGGCTCAGGATCTGGTTGACCTTCTATATCAAATACTTGAGGAAAAACCGCCGAAGGAAATGAAGCAGGTCGAGTTGCTGCAATGATGGAATGACCAATCGTAGGTGGTGGGGTAAAGAGTCAATAATTAATTAATAACAATATTGCATTATCAATAATTAACGGGCTAATCAAGGGCTGCAACGCCATAAACTTGGATTTAACTGTATACTAACCCCTGCTTGATATCTAAAAAATAAAATGGCGTCCTCTGACAAATGCAACCCCAAATGTAACTTTTCAATGGACTATGTCATTTGAAAAAAAAGTGCTAACTTTAAAAAAAAATACGTTAACGACAACATTTTTTTTTTGTTTTATGTTGGATTACCTCAAGGTTAAATTGTGAAACAACCTGTTACTAATAGACAATCACCATTTAGACATGTTTCGTATGAATCCACAATTGTCTACAACTATCAAATTTTTAACCGACTTCCAAAAACGAGGAGGTTCTCAATTCGTCGGAATCTTTTCTTTTTTTTTATGTATGTTCACCGATTACTTGAAGACGCCTGAACCGATTTGGAAATTTTTTGTTTTGTTTGAAAGGGTATTCTTCCCAGGTAGTCCCATATAAATTTTATCGAAATCGGTCTAGCGGTTTTAAAAAAAATCAACAATAAATATTTATTTTTAAACAAATTGATTAATCGAATATGTTATTAAATAAAAACTTTCTTCCTACAAATTACCTGCTTATTACGTCTACACTAAAAATTCAAAAATAAAAACTTTTTAACAAAAAATAAAACCGACTTCCAGGCACTAAAATGTAAAAAATTACTAAACCGGGGTTTTCATTTAGAATAGATACCTAATCAGATATTTTCGAAGTCGGTGCCAGCGGACAATATTTTAAGATATGAATATCTAATAGGTAAATGTGTATTTTACGTATCAATATTAGATTTCCTATGCGTCGACTGGTACCGACTTCGAAAATTTCTGATTAGGTATCTATTCTAAATGAAAACCCCCGTTTAGTTATTTTTTACATTTTAGTGCCTGGAAGTCGGTTTTATTTTTTGCTAAAAAGTTTTTATCGTCGAAACAAAAGTTGGGCGTCTCGTCGAGATGAAGCTACTTGTGAGGTTTTAGATTGTTATTAATCATTAAAAGAAACCCGTGGTGGTCTATACACTTTTACATTACGAGTATAACGCATAGGTCCTAATCGTATCCAGTTAATAGAATATTTATACATGTTTTTGAGCACACGCATTCAAAATAATTGATCAGTGGATGAAGTTGCTAATATAAATTTATTATTTTAGTTGGAGCTAACATGAGACTATTATGAAATACAATACTTTTAACTGTTACTTTGAATGTTACGAACAAGTAAAAGTAAACTTTATGATAATCTAATAATAATAAGCTACCCAAAGAAACTTCATGCCCTAAGGCAGTCCAAGAGAGCGAAATTCCGGGCCAATAAATCGCAAATATTGTCTACCTACAACTGTTTCATGTTTCTAACTGAAAATTACCATTGGTCAAGATTATTCCCCGTGGTCTACTAGTAATTCTTTGAAAAAGGTTATGTGCTTACACATAACATTTATACACTTTTAGTGAAAAATTTTAATGATCGCAGTATTCATTTAAATGTGTTGAAATATAAACACAACACAAGCAGATTAAATAATATTTTATTTACATATTTGTTATCTGTGGCGCCAGTGCCTACTTTACTCTGTACTTGTCTCTGTTCACAACTTCCTTTTGCAATATACGCTATTAAGTTAATTTCTATATTCCGTTTTTCATTAAATTTCCCACAAAATGTTATGTAAAAATATCTGGTTACTCGTGTTCTACTTATACTATGATAATTGATGATTAGTTTAATGAGGATCCCGAACCTTAACTTACTTCAACCCAAAACTTGATACATATATCAGACGACTTAATGATAATAAAACATATTTTACTTATATCCAAAAAATATATTCACTACTTTGAAGCACCTTTAATTGAAGTTTTTACTGGAATAATTTATTTGTTAAAGGAGGTAAGTACATTTGTATCCATTAAATCTTTTTCTAATGAGATATTATTTTTTAAGAAAATACATTAAAAAAATGTATTAATTTAGCTAGTAGATCTTTAATTCAGTTAATAATATTTTTCTATATCTTTAGAAAGGCCGTGTAAATATTCCACTTATTATTAAATAAATATAGTTATTAGCCAGCGTTATCCCTATAAATTTTAATTTTTTTTCGTTAATTTTTCTGATGTTTTAATACTTATTATCTTATTCCGGACTAAGAGAAATCCAAAAAAATCAAATATCATAATAATTGGTCCAGCCGTTCTTGAGTTATAAATGGTGTAACTGACAGGACTTTGTTTTATATACTCGTATATAGATAACACGGAATCTATTAATTTATCTGTCTGTAAATATATTAAGGCTTTTTCATACTAACCTCACATTCTCATATCTTTGAATATAGATCTTGTGGAACTGTTCCTGTCGCGGCTGGTTGGCAATGTCCGCCTTCATCTCCATGGCAACGTGGCGGGGTAGCACAGACAGTAGCAGCCGTTCCTATTCAAAATATAAAAGATACGATTTATACGCTTCCGTTGCACGCGTCAGTATGAATAAAATTTCTGATATAACAAATCGGATTAACATTGGACTCGAGCTAGTGTCCGGATTTATAGCACACGGTCAAATTCGATCCTTTTACGGACAAGCTGACGTTAGTGACTGGATGTGAAATATTTTTCAATAATGATACCTTCCTTAATTATATGTATTTTATATTGTGTTGTTATACTATGTACTTATTTGAGATGTTAAGAATTAAATCTTATAGAAATACTAGCATTGCCCGCGGCTCCGCCCGCTTTCAGATGACCAAAAACCAAATTCTTAGGTTTTACATATTAGTATATACTCTTACATTGCAGTTTTTGTATTTTTTCTCAGAAATAAGATATTTTCCCGCGGTAAAAAGTATCCTATACGTTCACCCGGATAACCAGCTGTCACCATACCAAATTTCATCAAAATATGTCCAGTAGTTTTCTCGTGATGCGGTAACAGACAAAAATTCTAAAAACTATAAATTCGGACTCTGTATCGATAATAATGTCTATTTCAATTAGATTTTCCAAAAAATATTTAATGTATAGATTCGATTTAGTTACAATTTTATTATATGTATAGATATGTAGTATTTAGACTGATTGCAAATATCATATATTGCAAAAATAAAATCTTCTAACAAAACTAATGTGAATAAATCACGCTCTGTGTACGCTTCGGGAGTTTTTTTGCACGATTTCTCCACGTGGATTTTAAATGTAGGCTGTCTTATGAAGGTATATCAAGTTTCAAGGTGATGAATACCTAATGCCACGGGGAATAAGACTTTACTTTAACTTTTACAATACATTGAAATAATAGATTACAATTTATTTTTGAACTATGTTTTAGTATGTTTTTCTCGATTAATAGCCTATAAAATTATTTATATTTTAATCACTGGTAAGTCAAGAAATTTGTGCGTTTAGAAAAACTAAAATACTTATAAATATTAATAAATAGTATATTTTACAGTACATCGTAACTGTCACATAACATATAGAATCTATACATATGTGAGAAGCGGATACCAGCCTGACGCATCACTATTTCCACTTCATAAGCTACAAACAAAGTTTCAGATGGGTGTACAATTAGTAGTTAGCGCCACAAAAACATTGTTTTACCCTTTTTGGAATACAAAATAATTGCTAACTCGAGAACTAATAAATATTATCGTTCTATCGTGTGTAGATTTTGTTATTTTTTTACACAAAACTAACAACATACAAAATTGTAATCAAGAAACAATTCGGTTCAAATATATAGATTTTGTTAAAATTTCGCCTCCTTAAATAATTAATTATTTTTTAAATAATAATGTATTGTGGGTATAATATATGTCATTTTGGAGTCAAGTTATTTAGGAGTCATAGTACACATAGTCATGGACGCACTAATCATTGTCATGTAAAAGTATGTTTTCATAAAGCATTAATTAGCTTTTACCGGCGGCCTGCTCACATTTGTACCTCCATCGACCCTACAACTTTGGTCCCATTACATTTTATAACTTTACTCCTCAGTTTAGTTATGCATAATGTCCTTCAATACCATGAATGACCAGAAAATATATTAACTTATTTAGAATAATAATAAAAAATATAAAAATTACAATAATATTTTAAAATCACCTTAGTTTGTCATTCGTAGTATTAAATGTTACAAATAGCTATATTATGCTCTCTCACACAGCACAGCTAAGTTATTTACCATGACTTTGCAAATTATTCATCGATTAGGTACTCGAATGGCTGACAACGCCGCCTATTAATTGATCTCACTAGACCGGGGAGGCTCTTCAGCGCCAGGCTTTCAGTTGTCATAGTACTCAGATTAATAATAAGCTTAGCTATTGTACCAGTGCAACGATATCATGATGGACGAGGTGTGCCTTCATATACATATTACCTAGTCTATACCTACATATAATAAAGTTGTACCTAAGCCGAATTTGTACATTAAATAGTTTTTAAAAAATCTTGTTGAAATAAACATTATTATCGATACGGAGGCCGAATCTATATTTTTTAGAATTTTTGCCTGTCTGTCTGTCTATCTGTCTGTTACCGCATCACAGAACAACCACGGGAGGGATTAGACTAATATGGAAAACCTAAGAATTTGGTTTTTGGTCATCTGAACGCGGGCGGAGCCGCGGGCAATGCTAGTATAGTATTATATGATCTGTGATATTACATCATTTAACAATTGTCATGTTAATGTTATTTAATTGTAATGATATAATATGTAATTATTTATATTATTATATTATATTTACTATAGCCACACATTTTTCCTAAGTATTCGTATCAGAGTAACTAGTCAATTTTCTCAATTATCCTAGCAGGGTATCAAGAAATAACTAAGTGATTGCAGATACTATTTTCTATGTCTCGATTGCACTGCATTGAATCAGACTCAAACAATTTCACGGTCAGTATATATGTATAAGAAAGAAAAACAAGTATATTATATTTCAATGTAGATTCACTTATTTCTCGTACCATGTCTTCATTATAAATTACAAGTAAATTAATGGAATGGAAATATTAATACAACATTTTGATTTTTTCTTCTTTACCTATTTATGATAAGACATTTTACAGACGTATCAAAAATAATATGACTAGGAAAACACTATACTCTGATCGCAGAACCTTGATTTTACAATGTTTTTCTTCAAGAACTTTCCTGTAGACTAAACATGTCCCGTGTCAATCAATGTCTCATAAACATAACCACTAGCAAATATGCCTACAGTACTAATACACGGATTTAATTGATATTTCATTCATAATTTCAATTATATTTAATCATTTATAGGCATAAGGATAAATTAGTTTATAAAATATATATGTAACATTTGCAAGATGAGTGTGCGTGAAATGATATTACAAGCTTTTATTTAACTTGCAATGTTAGTATGAATATTTGTTCTGGTCAAACTTGTAAGTGAATCTTATAGCAGTTATCTTCAACCGATTGAGCATGAAATTTTGCATACACGTTTAGTTTAGATGACAATGAATGGATAAGTGACGTCATTCTAGATCTAACATAGCAGACTCCCAACGATGGCGGACTGTTTTTTATGCGCCTCCACGATATCAAATGAAAGGGTTTGCTGAGAAAAATACGAATAAATACCTAAAAAATATTAAGTTAAATATATATATTAATAAACAAAAACTACGCTTAAAAAAACCGACTTCAAAAAGCTAACAAGTATAAAAAACCTAATAAAGATTTAATTTAATACACCTCTAATGTACACCTAATACCTTTAATATTAATAAAATACTATTATTTGTATGTGCTACCTATTGATGGGTTTGAAGTCTGTGCCAAACCAAATGTAATAATTGTAGGTACCTACACTTGCCACGATCTGAGAAATCTATACTAAAGGCACCGACTTCAAACCTATCAATAGTTAGACAAAAATGGATTGATGATGTAGAGTCTAACGCCGAAATTTTTGAGCGGACTCCGCTACAAAAACTTCTTGTCGTACGAAAAATACCTCAAAGGGACGGCTGCACTATGGTTGAAGATTGAGCGACTATTCAAAAGTTGTGGTAAACTAAAAGTCGCAATAATTCAAGAATTTCTCGACTAGTTAGATGCAAAACTGATACACAAAATTATGAGCGCGAGAAAGAAAAGGCAGGATGAAAGCTGCATAAACTATATTTCCTAATGGAGGACTAGTCACTTAGTCCTCCATTAGGAACATATAGGTTACCCGAGAAAAAATGTAAGATAAAGTAGCTATTAAATATATTATTGATGGAACCGTATATAAAGAAATTAATAACAATATTATACGGAGTAAGTAATTATAAAGAATTAAAGGAGAACTTGAATATTTATGAAACAGTTATTGGTAAAATGAAAGAAGCCGAGAAAAATAAAAAAAAAACACAAAAGTTCGTCGTATTCGATGTTATGGTTGTGGTGAAGTGAACCACGTTTCTTTACAGTGCCCACATAAAGACAAGGGGCGTAAATGCTTTAAATGCAATGCATTTGTTCATAATAGTTTAACGTGTAATAGGAATGAATATAGATCATAATCGCACAACTTCGAATAAATTCGACAACAGAACGTCATAACTGTCAGACTATACTACCACTGCGAACAAAAAATTTGAAAATCGAAATGTATTGACAACAAAAACTTATGCCGTTAAAAATTTAAAAGAAAAAAAATCAGATAAATACGAGTGACGCACCTGTCAATAGAGATGCAATGCCAGTCAAAATTAATCTGTCTATATAAAAACAATAGAATCACTATGATCCTCAGTATATTGTAAAGCTCTATAGCGTGGATGGATTTTTTTTTCATTTTATTTAAAATTTAATTAAAATGACAAAGTTTGCAGTGCCAGAATGCAAGATAGATATCATTTGTTCCAAAAAGGCTATGTGGACACCATTTTACAAAAACTATTTTTAAAACTCTTAAAATGTCTACAGGTGGTTTTTTTTTATTTTTTTGTACTTTTTACATACTAGTTACAGAGTTTCATATAAAATTTCATCCCCATTTTACCCCCTTATGGGATTGAATTTCGAAAAACGCGAAAATCACTGTCATACCCAGTTTCAAGTAATTGTGATCATATATATTCTTTGCACGTATAAACTTTATACCGCATTTACCACTTTAGGGAAAGATATTCGAAAAAATCTATTAAATATATTTCTTATTTTGTATCTTAAAGCTAAACCCCACTTTCTGTGTATTTCACATTAAGAATGACAGACTATTTGTGGTGTTTCGTAATTTCTTCCGAAAATATATTATTATTAAAATAAATTATATAATATATTTATATTTTATTTACTTATGTTAATATACTTATTTTATTAATATGTTATATAAAAACACTATAAGTATTAGTAATAATAGTATGGTAGGTACCTAACAAATTCCCCTCATGGCTGCGGTTATCAGTGTCAAATGCACGATGCGACTTGATAAATTGATGTGTTTGATTGGAGAGAGAGAGGAATAACCCGATGTCCAATAATATCTTACTGAATCTTTATGGACTTAATCATAGAACATTAATTTAATTTGATTTATGAAGCATTTACAATTTACGAAAATTTGTAGAAATAATATTCGTTTTATATATTAATAAGAAGATTTTATTGTATTTTCATCTGTGAAACATTTCTAACATTATTACCACTTGTATTACGATAAAGGAAAACGCGAGGAAACCTGCAACCTGACTTAATAGAAAAATAAGGTTTGGATAACAGTGACAGTCGTTTACCGTCCGTTATCGCGCAATGAAAAATTTATTATCCTAAACTGTTGTTAATGCGATTTTCTTAAATCCGTTAATTTATTTAAAAAATATTTATTTTTGATATAATTATCACTTCATTCTTTATCTTCATATTCATCCTCTTGCATTGCTCCCGCTCAACACCCGAGGGAGCTGGGTGTAACTGAAAATCAGCGCTGCTTGAGATTTAGGTCTTAGCAGCATTAGCTGAGTTATTACCCTTTGCCATAAGTTACTTTAAGCCTTACTGATTCTGCTAACATTTGTTACTGTTTTTATGGCAATAAATATTATTTATTATTATTATTATTATCTTCGTGAACATTTCGTGTAGATTTCGAGGGTACACTGTTACGTAGGTATTTGCTTATTGTAAACATTGTATCGATTTATATAACATCTGTCAATTTATCGACATCTGTGTATATGTTGTTATCTTTTCGATCCTAACGATCATTCAAGTAGGTACATACGAGGTTTTCATTATATCACAGTTCAGTCATGCGAATCAATGCGAATCTATGTATCCATACTAATATTACAAATGTGAAAGTTTGTTTGTTTGTTTACATCGGGAGATTATCTCATTCCCATGAGATAATTACTTGAAACTTGGTAATAGTGCTCTTCAATACAATTAAATAAATACGTGTTTTAGTATTTTTTGAAATTCATCCCGTAAGGTGGTAAAATAGTTGGTATGAATGTTTTTTTTTGTGGTTAGCGCGAGCGAAGCCGCTAGTAAGTAGTAGTAGCAATATAAATTCTTCATAGAACACTAAAACCATACTCTTGCAAGGAATAATAAAAGATATTTTGTAATTGTTTGTCTTTAGTTATTCCTACATTGGTTTTACAATATTAAAGGAAAATTACAGACAAGTGCGAGCCGGACTCGCCCGACCCGAGGTTCCGTTTAAATTTGTAGGAAATGTGTTAATTTTCAACTTCTTTTATTTTTTGGACTTTTTCCTTTATTCGTGTCGGTGTTTGTGTTTGATTCCATGTTGGGCTAATGTGATAGTCATAAAGTTATTATCACAGTCCGATAAACAAAAAGTGCGACATTATAGGTTAACAGTACAGTAGTAGTAGATAAGGGGGTGAAATTTCACTGATCTCTACTTCACAAAAGAAAGTGCGTGGAAATAAACACGATAAATTTCTTTTGAATCACTTCAAGTTGTTGTAAAGTGTTTAAAGTCTAAGCAACCAAAGATATAGTTCAATAAAAACTAACTGAAAACATTTGTTAATCTATTATTATTTTTTTGTAACTTCTGTAATAAATAATAATATTAGCATAAAAATATTATAATATTTATATTTTTAAGTGGATATTTAAAACTATATTGTTACAATAAGAACCTATTATTTTCATTCCTTGCTGCCTGTATAAATACTCGTACATAATCTTTTGTCAATCGCACAATCAAGGCGCTTCTGACAATGCCATAATATATATAATTAAAATCCATAAATCTAGCTATAATATTCGAGAAGCAATACCCTCTTTATAATAACGTGGGGTATAAACTATACAATTTCACTACAATTGAACAGCTCAAATTCAAAAATAAAACAAAGAACTCAGTTCACATTTACAATTGCATTAGTCTAGACTAGACCGAGTATAAACAAAGCTTTTTAATCAATTTAACACGACCGTTTTTATCAAATCACTTCTAAAGAAAATTTTGTTCATATTGTTGAATTTATTTTGATTTTATATTTATATGATTATATATCTATATCAATAAATATCTTCATTATTCTTATTAACAAAGTTTTTCTTAATTGTGTTAGCACTCGCTAGTGTAAAACTTACGTAAGATTTTGTTGGCTATACCTAAATATATAGGTACTATATCCACCGCGCTGCCTAAAATATTAAGCAATACTTTAGAGTCAGAAAGAAAAGACTAATGAAGCTAAAATTTAACGTTTTTTTTCTATGTCAGGAGGTCCACCTCGGTGGGTGATGTGCCATGTGGGTTGCTCCTGGTACCTCTCTGATAGCAAAGTGGACCGTTGGAGCAACTCATGGCTGTTGTATTCTGCTTCGGCAGACCTGCCGTCGGGGTGTCGTGGTTGAGTGTGTAAGGGATACTGCGACGTCCTATTAAGACGGGGTAGGTTTTGTTGGGCTTTAGTGGGTAGTACTGACTTTTCTAGCCAGTGCGTCCCATATAGCCACCTGTTTACATATAGGTGGTATGAGTAAATGCATTTCCCAGCATTAAAAAAAGGGTTAGTGCAGTTTAACACTCTTTTATCTGCACTGTAGACTGAACAGGTAAGCTCGAGCTCAAGCAGTTGATGAAAGCTTTTTACGTTTACCAGTGAGTTTTAACTGTACAAAAAATACTGTACAGGTACATATATCCTTGTAATATAACATTCATTCAATGTGAGTAAATACAGGAAAGTAGAACAAATACTTTTCCAGTATAAAGAAAAATAGTGTATAAGTAGTATTCAAGTATAAACAGTGACTATAAACTGAAACATGTAATTTTTGGTGGGACGGTCCATTAACTGATTACAATAGATTTCTGTACTCAACGACATAAAAGCGTTCTGCAGAGACAAATAAAAAGTACACAGAATACCCTTTACGGTATCCCATAGATGAGAATCCAGACAAGTTTATTTTGAAATGAACTGAATATGTGTAATAGTACTGTTCTTTGTAGTCAATCTCTTTAGATTTTTATTTCATATGTACGTTGCACAATGTACATAAAGGCGGTATAATGAGATTGAAGAGAGAGATAAAGATAAAAGCGTCCTCGAAGGAGTAAAGTTCACATAATAAAAAGGGTTTAGATGATTTTTACATACACTTAGTTGATGTTAGCGAAGGCCATATCCGCTTTTTGGATGGACGTTTGTTTTTTTATTCCGAAAAAGAAAGACTAACAGGCATAATATTATTCTATAGAAAAGCGATAAAAGTGTGATACTGGAAACCATCAAAATAGTATTTTTAGATAAAAAAATATATATCAATAAATATTGTTAGGAGGTATATATACATATATATTAATAATTGATGACAGCAACCCAAAAATAAAACCGTACCAATTGTACCCTCATACATACTTTTACTGTACTGCAATTAATAAAAGCAAATTTTCTTAAAATGAACGTCTTTAAGAATGTATTATTTATTGAAAAATGCTAATTTTGGATTTATCTCAATATATGTAATTTATTCCTGTTAGAATTTTCGTAAATAAAATAACACTTTTAGAAGTAAATTTCTTAAAATAATAAATAGCAGACACACGTTGTCACTGCCATCATGCATTAATGCACGCTCCACACACACTTGTATTATGAAATTATAAATTAACTGTTACTGGAAACTGAATTCCTTCCGAAAGACAAAATGAAAAAAAAAAACATTGACAATTTTAAAAGTGATATCTTGCCTGTTGTTGGTTCTCCCTCTGCGTCACGAGGCGCGCCTCTACGCAGTCCCTAGTCTCTAGAAAGGCGCGCCGCTGTGCAAGCTCCCGCGGGTGGTGCGTCATGATGCCGGCTACATTGCAAGCAATCAGTGTCACCAGGCTGCAGAAGATCTATATAAAGAAATACACATAACTGTTTTACTGCTTTCTATGAATTTGAAAAATAGTTAAGAAGAATTGTAAGTTAAGAAGAAAACAATTTTCGGGCCTCGAGTTCCACGAATCAAATATGATTTAAAACATAATGATTTTACAAAAAAAAACGAACTATATTATATGTAAAAACTTATAAAATATACATACATATTATATGTAAATACGTATAACGGTTAAAAATATCTTATTTATTTAATAAAACTTCAATCTCTATAAATGAAATATTTGTATATAGCTGTTCTATAAAATTATGACCATTTTATTTGTCAATCGATGCCAAGAGTGTTTACTTGCACATACATTTTTGTATTATTTAAGCTGAATTATTTTTTAGTACCTATAACTAGAAAAATGATAATCTAGAACCTTAATCATTTTTCAATATGATCTACAAAATAATGGCTAACAATACATTTTTTTCTATAATATAAAAGTCTCCTTTACTCATAAATGTCTTTGTGCTGTAGCTTTCGTTTATCGTATTTGTACGCAAATGAGACAGTTTTAATCATTTTATTGATTTCTTATGTACTTTTGCAGTATACAAAATACTTATCAATACTTCCTGGTAGCCTATTCCTTTAAAAATGTACGCATCTACTACCCATGTTGAACTCTACTAGAAAATCTGTCTTGCCTAGTAAGTCAAATTTTTTTTTTCATTGAAGTTACACTTACCTTTCCTGTGATGCCCTTGTCC
Organism: Brenthis daphne; assembly: GCA_947093115.1. Taxonomy (NCBI): domain Eukaryota; kingdom Metazoa; phylum Arthropoda; class Insecta; order Lepidoptera; family Nymphalidae; genus Brenthis; species Brenthis daphne. Next base: position 15,796,383 of record OX352480.1, read on the forward strand.
TACAATTAGAAATTAATAAAGTATTACCGTGCGGTAGACAGTATCAGCTGAGCATAGGACCGAGATATCCTACCATTTTATTCGTTGGACGATGTGACCATTCAATTATGCACATTTTTAATAATAAATACTATGAAAATCAGTTAGTTATTAATAAATTTTATGGTGCTATTATTTTAATAAGTTTGGAGAGGAGGACGATTTGATCCAAAACCATCTGTTTTGTAGGACATTTTTTCCACACCACTCACAAGATTTTTTCTTGTCTTATGTTGGATTATCTCAAGATTAAGTCGTAAAACAACCTGTTAGTAACAAATTTTAGACAATCACCACTTCGAAATGTTCCGTGTTAATCCAAAATTGTACCTATCACTATGAAATTCTCGTAGAAAGAGAGAATTTGCTACTCGTGAAGTTTTATCTTGTTATTATTCATTAAAAGAAACCCGTGGAGGAATTTAAAACTCTATTGTCTACTTCGATTCTCTCTTTTAATTTATATTTAATTCATCTTTTTAGATGGATATGCATATGTAATTACTCTATATAGAGATTTGGACTAATCTAAATAAAATTATTAAGGGAAGCATTTTTATTTTTAATTATAAGATCTTATAATAATTTTCCTCGTCTATTTTGTTATATATATATATATACAGTGTGTAGAATGACTGATGGATCAAAGCTGGTAGGTGTCGAGGACTTTAGTAGGTACCTATCGGTTCAACTCCCATGTATGCCTAGCGATTTTTAATAATTCAAAAGTGATTAAGATCTTTAAAATAAATAGTGAAGACTATATTTTAGACTAAACTTCGAAATTAACTACATATATGATAGTGGTTTTTTCCCTAAAGTACTTGATTAACAATAAGACTTAAGACTAAAAGTTAGTATGGTTTTCTAACCATTAAATTAGTTTTATCAGAATCTTCTAAAAGTACTAATAATAATAAAATATTATCGCCAATTTATGGAGAATACACTCCATATATTAATTATCTAGGATCAAAGCTTCATTTGAAACAATTATGTTATTAAATTGACCTGGTACTAAAATAATTACTAGGGACTTTAAATAAATAGTGATTACAATTTCGTTTCAAACAAAACATGCTCTAGATATGATGATATATTAATTTGATCTTAATTTACAGACTGAATTGAAGGGGAAACGACCTTGCAACTTTTTTTCCGGTACTAGGATATTATGCCAAAAATATATCTATTTCAGTTATGCATCTTTTTTTATTTAATCCCTCCACGGCCGCGGACACGCCGGCGTGTCAGTTAACAATAGATTTCTTTGAAATTTAATTAAATTCTTTGAAATTTACCTGGAGGTGTTAATCACTAGTTTCTAAAACATTTGGACGAGTGCTTGTAATCTCGGAGCGTAAAAAAGTATAGATATCCCACGTATCTTTTAAAAAATACTATTCTTAAATAATAAAGATTCAGATTTCAACAATAGTACAACAATAGGAAAAGCTCCTGCTAGGACATTACTTTTATAAGGCACGTAAGTCTGTTAATTTATTTTCACTATTTATTTTTTAAAATCCCAATGGCATTGGAACCACTAAAAATCGCCGATAGGGGTTAATTTGCTAAGCTTTGATCCATCACACGTTACACGCTGCGTGGAGTTCGGAAATGAATGCATAAAGAGCTTAAAAATATTTTAGTAACAAATCATTTATATTCTACATTATAAGCAACACCTATTGCAGTGGAAATCTCTCAAGCACGTATGGTACATTATTAACGTGAGAGTAAATCTGTTCCTCTCTTTGTTACCATTTAAACCGCTTAACAGATTTCGATGAAATTTGGCAAGGACATAGATTATACATAGGGACTTACAGAGGCTACTTTTTATCCCACACCGCCACACATTTGACCGGAGATATATTAAAAATCTAGTTTAATTATAAATAAACTCACTGACTCTAAGTTTTTAAATGCTTCTTACCTGAGTATCTGTAGCCTTATTCATAATCAGTTGGGCACCAATATTGACGGCAGCTAGTGCAAGCCCGCCAATAGTTGCCTCGTGTAGTCTAACCGGGAGGGTCGCGTACGTCACATACGTAAAGAGAGCACACGTACCAGTGCTCAGATCTAATGACCTAAATGAGGACATAAAATTTTAAAGTTCATGATATTATCTTAAAATATTACACATATATAATATACTAATATTAAGTAACAATATTTAGTGTAAAAGGTGGTTAATATGTTGTCTATATTAATAAAAATCGATGTTTACTACTACGTTTCTACTCTATGTGTTTCTAAGCCATTTATTAAATTGCTTTACTGTTTCAGCTCAAAAAAAGAATTTTATGTGCATGTTTGTCCACTCATATTATGTTATTCATTTCCTAGGGATACATATGAGTATGAGCCAACATAGGTTAAAACACTGTTTTTTATACAAAACGAAGCTGGAGAATAATTGACAAAGATTCTCGCACAAGTAGAAAACTTTATTTTTTTTAGATTTCGGGTATGAAATGAGAAACGTTACTACTTTCTATTCGTGCAAATATCAATTTAAAGTGTACGTATTAAAATTATGATATGTCCGCTGGGGGGACGCTAGCTAACATATTTAATGTGTTGAAAATATGTACTTGGTTGATTTCATTCGAAATAAAATAATTATAATTTATTCTGATGTGACAATTTGCATAAAATTATCATCTATTATTTTATGTAAATTATATGTGCATGTTATATAGTTTTTATTACAATTGTGTATTAACATGACATAAATATTAAAAACATACGCTTAAGCGTACTAACAACAGTATACTTAAGTATACTAACACACAGAGAGAAATAAAAAAGATCAGTAGTTTTGCTACTATATCTACATATAACAATTCTTTTCAGCACTAAGATTTTTTTTTAACTTTTTTGGTAGAGATTATGTCTTACAATAAAAACTTAACTATTGTTCTTCTGCTACTCATATTCAAAACCATTTTGGATTTTTTTTACTGCCTACATTATAATTTTTGTTTTTAAAACATCTAAAAGTTAAAACTATTTGCCGCTTCACTCGCGTCTTCATTGGTAACTGCCTTTATTTATATACTAAACATTTAAAATATATTTTCATAATATTTATACCTATCTATTAACTTTTTATAATGATAGAATCAAATTTGATTGATAGCAAAATAATTTCATTTTGTTCCATTTCAAAATCATTTAAAAATAGGCACCGCCGTCTCAAAAGTTATTTACATATATTACACACAAGTATTCAAAACAAAATCACTCCAATGTAGCGTAATACACGGAACGAGCTCTGTAAAGGCTTTAAAGAAGAAAATTTCATTTTGAATAAAATTTGTAAAGTTTGCGAGACGATTTGAAATCACTTTCAACATGTGGTATATACAAACCTTTGTTTTGGATACGGTATTGTTTATTTGTTGAAAAGCAGATGGGGAAGTTAGTTGTGCATTTTTAATAGGACGAGTTGTAATTTTGTGATCAAGAAATTAAAATATGCATGAAGTGGTGGTGGTGATTTACCTTAGAACTGACGTTCCGGCGAGGGCCAACTCAATTAACAGGAATGTGACGAGCACGACGTATGAAATAGTGAGTAGGTAAATCTCATTCATCGCTGGTCGGCTCAGGCACGCCAGCAAACCTAGACAGTAACATAACATGGTTTCAGTTTCAGCCGAGAATAGCTGGCGTTAACAGATTTATTTGTCCATTCGATCTACTCACCACAAGATGTTTGTTAACATTTGTTAATAATAATAAATTCATTGTAATAATGAGAGTCGTATATTTTGAAATTAAATATGTGTCCAGAATATTTAGTAGCAATGCTTTAATTAAAAGCTGTACGTTATTATATTTATATTTATATAAATCAATTGCTATTCGTTAGTCTCGCTAAAACTCAAAAACGGCTGAACCGATTTGAATTATATTTTTTTGTTTTGTTGGAGGTATGAAGGGTGGTTTAAATATAAAAAAAAATAGGAAAAACCCATAAGAACAGCTGGAAATCGAAAAATTCAGAACTGGTTATTTTGTATTGGAATCACTACTTCGGATTACTTTCAATAGTGGTGGACCTACCATCTACAACAATACGTCAAGTTTAAGTTAGAAAAAATAATATATGTACATATTAACAGTATAATATGGTCTATCTATTCTGTACTAACCGTTAAAACGTATCCAGGGACGAAACCGAGCGAAACGAGGGTGAGTCGCTAGTATTTAATAAATCTAATGATTAAAATTGAAGGTAAATTGTTGTATTGTGTACTATTGAAGGGAAATTTCTTTGGGTGCGCTATGAGAGGGAAAAATAAGCATTATTGTAACGGAAACGGTTAAGTTGGGCGTTACGGAAGAGAATAAATAGTCAATTAAAAATTATGTAAACTATTATATGAATATTTCAAATAATAAATTAAATAAAAATAGATATTTATAAAAAAATATTTCGTACATTTATCGAAGTGAAACATCTATGAGAGAAAAAAAAGGATTGGAGTTACGATTTTTGTAACGGAAATGGTTAAGCTGGGCGGAAGTCAATAGATATTCAATTAAAAATTATTTAAACTCTAATGTCAAATATTTCAAAGAATAAATGAAATAAAAAAAGGCATTTATAAAAAAAAATGCGTCTTTCATTTCTTTTTAATTGAATGAAGGAATCATATCGAATGAATATTGTTAAAAAATTATTAACTTGATATAATTTTTATACATTATTAATAATTATTTATTTTTATTTATAATTTATTGATATGAATTGAATGAATTGATACCCGCACTCTTCATTTTTTTTATTTATTAAAGTACCGTACCTGAAAGGTCAAGAGACTAGCCCTATTGCTTTTTATACACCCATTTATTGAAAAATATTTAAAATAAGTAAATTTACTAATTCATTCTTCACTTTTTTGATTTAATAAAAGATAATATTACGCCTTATTTTAGTCTTTCTACCTTTTTGAGGTGTCATTGCGAAGTGAATTGTGCTTATCTGGCATCCTCAAAAGCCATTAACAAGAAAATTCAATTATGTCGTTTGACTTTACTATCTTATAACAGTATATATTATATACATTATATTTTTGAATCTCGTTTATATAATACCAAATGTTCAAATAAATGAACAGATTATAATATATACTCCAAAAAATCTTTATCTTAAAATTTAGTAAATCTAGGTAGGTACTTAAATTACATTAAAATAAACAATAGGTACTTACAGGTATAAACGAGTGATGTAATTCCAAAAACGATGATGTTTATAATGTGAGCAACACGCGCTTTTTCATAATAAATCCTTTTGACTTGAGTTGAATTAGAATCCGAGAGTTCGAAGTAGCTCATTGTTGACGGCAAACTTGTTGCTATCTCGTAGTGGCTGCGACGGAAATTTATTAATAAGTTATAATATAATAACGTGATTGAAAGTATTCATTACGAAATAATTCGGTATTTGTTTATTATAAAGCATAGACTATAATTTTAGTTTTTTTTACTAAATTTATAAGTTCGGAACTTATAAAAACTGTGACTATAAAAATGATTGGCAACATGACATAATACAAACATGATATAAAACATACCCAAATGGATCACTGTCCAAAAGTGTCTGTTCCGTGAATGGTAAAAGCCCGCCAAGAAAGTTCTGGGCGATTAGTAAAGTATTTATTTGGACGATGGTTAGTGCTACGGACACCGCCAGTAGGAGTCCGAGCAGGTGTGTCATATTAGTTTGGTTCATGCGCAAAAAATAGCGCTGGTATAGCATCTCGACCTGAAATAATGTACATATTACAGATATATTCATATCGATTAATTTAATCACGTTCATTCATCGACATATTAATTAAAATTTAGGTATTTAGGAAATTTTTCTGTAAATATTGTTTGCTATGTTTAATTAAGTCACGTAATAGATGTATCAGCCCGATGTTTCGTTATATAATTTATTTATCTTATACTTTATCCTTATTTATCGCTCACTAATTGCTACTGGACGCTCTCCTCGACTCTATCACTGATTTAGAAATAATCAAACTTGTTCGTATTTTTTTCTTACAAAAACTCATTGATTAATTATATTCGTAGGTAGGTAGTTCCTTAACTAAATCGATAAATGATATCTTTACAATATCTGATAGCAACACATACAAAGGAAAATATGTGCTGAAAGATGCATCTGGAACATGTTTGTGATGTAATAGAAGAGAAAATTATCAGCAAGTTTTTCCGTGTTAAACTATATTTAGTTTTTATTGTGACTAAAAAGCAAGTCTAAGGAAGCCGTGAGCGTCTGTTAGAGTAGTAAATAATTTACCTTAATAAATCAAATTATATTTATAGAAATATAAATGTAAACTAAAAGTTAAATTCACATCGCTCTTCCGAGATTACGCTCAAATGACTTTGATCAATAGCTGGCACGGATTAATAACTTAATGCTCGCTAACGTGAACATACAACACATTTCGACGCGTGTCAAAAAAATCCTATTCATTATATTTTTAGAAATATGATTTCAATGTTAAAAAACTCTAAGATTTGCGTTATCATTTGTTATTGTTTAAACTGCCAAAATGAATATATTCGGTACTATTTGCTGGTGCCATTTCGAGCTTCTGCTTTTTACCACAACACCGAAATATTGGCTTTATTCATCCCTTTAAGAACTTTTTATCAAACTAAAAAAAACGTGGTAGGCGGATCGCATACAATATTAATACTGTATAGTCCAATATACGTATTCAAACTCATCGTCAAAGATTTATAAAATTAAAATAATATTTTATCAATTCTATTAATTTTATGTTTTAAAGTTGTTTAAATGAGTTTAGTTTGTATAGTTAATTAGATGCTTTGGTAAAAGAAAAATTGTATGGTAGTTTGTATAATACGAACTAACGATAGACATTGTACGTTAAGCTATAAATTTGATGACCAATAGATTAAGCTTTTCATATAGATAAGTTATGATCTTTATAATACGTTATTACTAGCTGTGTCCCGCGGTTTCACCCGCATTAAATTTATTTTATTATAAACATCAGCTTTACAATAATTTATGGAAGTCTGCCCGATTTGTTGACATTTATGATTACTGTTCCGCTCCCTTAGGCAGTAGCATGAAGATATATAAACCTATAGCCATCCTCAATAAACCGGCTATGTAACGCAAAAAAAACAAATCGGATTAGTAGTTCCCGAGATTAGCGCGATCAAACAAACAAACTCTGCCTCTTTATAATATTAGTATAGATATTATGTTTCTTATATTATAAACTCGAAAGTTTGTATATGTATGTATGCTTGTTACTCCATTACGCTGAAACGGTTGCACATATTTAGATATTTAGTACAAAGATAGATCACAAATAAATGTTACCTGGAGTAACAAATATGCTACTGTTAAGCACCTGAGGAAGCAATAAAGCGAAGCGATTGCAAGTCTAGTGAATAAATAAATATTTTAATATAATAATATTATACATCCCCGTGTTCATTGTTGTACTATTGTTTAAGATTTAACAAGGGAATAATTATATTACAAACCTGTGCCACATTTGCTATTGATTTACAATTTATGCACAACACAGCGACGTGCAGCTCTTGATTCAGTTTGACCAATTATATCTAGTATCTAGTAGAGATGCGATTCAATCAATATGACTAACTTCTAATACATTGTGAAATTCCCGTACACGTTCATATTGTTTTAATCACTTATTTTAATATTATTATTACTTTCAATAGAAATATTTCGCAAATTTCGATAATATTTCTTCTTCCATAATATTTAAAATATTTATTTTATTAGAGTTTTTAGTTTCTATTACGTTCTTACATATTCCTCGAATATAGACTGTAAAAATATTTAATGCACTATTTTAATCTCGTTATGTCGATGGTAAAATATCATACTAGCGGTGTTCCCCATGGGGTTTCCATAGATAACTTTAAGGGCGCAACTATACGAATCTAACTTTGAAAATGGTGAACGTTCATACAAAATTTTGTCTATTTAGCCCAAAGGTATTTTGAAAAAGTGTTCCTTAGTGCTCACCTTTTTTACATAATCAACTCTTAGAAGCGATTAAAGCTGTAAATGACCCAATAAATTAAAAAAATATATGAAGTTTGTTGCACATGTTATATAGTAAGGCTATTTTCTATATGTACATTTTATTTGTTTATACTGTTTCTAGTATAAAGTATAACATTTATTAGATTATCTTGAATCATTGAGTTCGCGTGGTATTGTATTGTGGAGCAATTTATAATTACAAAAAATTAGTCTATCAGTCATTTCGTAGTATAAAACTGATTTTTTTTATTGTAATAGTGAAATATATTATATAACTGTTGTAAAAAGCTTTGCTCTATTATATATTGAGTATAAAACCTTTATTCCAAATATATCATAAAATCAGTAATCAGATATTACTTATTTCTAACACTTGTCAGCAAAAGCATATTAAATAATAAACATATTTTCATAATATAATAAAGATCATATAAATCGCCGGTAGAGTCGCTTTATGCAATAAAACAAAAATACAAACATAGGCAAAGTGTGTTTAAAAATATAAAGACAACTCATAAGACATAATTATAAGCATCTCAATTATATACTTGTTAAGGAAGTCCCCTGAAAAAATCAAGTAACGGGGAAGGCACGAAATTGGGGCAAGTGAAAAAGTTGATGCAGTCCTGAACGTGAATTTATTTTACGCTTTTCCTTCGTTGGTTATTTGAAAAGTTTCAAATCAGATAAAGAGAAGCGTCAACTTGGCCTGTCTACGAGCTTCCTTATATTTTTAGCTTATAGTTTGTCGTGAATACAAAAATTACTTAATATTTAAATGCCATTTAATTTATAAAATATTCTTTTATCATTAAAAGTTTTCACTAAATAAACAAAAAGAAAAACATCCTAAAATTGTTCTTTCGGCTCTTAAGGTATTATTCTGATACAATTTTACTATAATACTAGCGACTCACGCTCGCTCCGCTCGGGTTCGTCGTCGGTACGTTCGTCGGTCGCTTAGTATAGATTTCTCAGAGATAAGATATTTTTCCGCAGTAAAAATATCCTATATGTTGACCCGGGTAACTTTTAAAACGGTAAAAAAACTAAAAAGTTTACCTTTTGAAACCTTCCACCAAATATATTTTTTAATGGTTGTCCCATGAAAATGATGCTATTTCTAGTATAGTGTATTCCTTTTACAGCTATATTAATTTTTTGAAAATAATTAGAAAGGTATCCTAAACGTTGACCCGAGTAATAAGTTATCGCTACACAAAATTTAGTCAAAATCAGTTTAGTACACGGTGTAGTACTTTTTGCGTGAAACGCGCACATAGATTTCGCTAAGATACTGTTTTTCCATATCCATACACATAAATAAAATTGAAGTGTCTGTTCGTAATGTCAAAATAACGGTGCTTTACTAAATGCATATGATAATTATTTCGTTTCGATTTGAAATCTTTATAAATTATCGTCATAATTGTTTAATGTATTTATATATAGATATTATACAAAAAACCTTAAGAACCATACACTTAAACCTTCCTCATGAATTACTGCGTCCATTGGTGAAAACCGTATGAAATTTCGTTTGGTAGTTGTTGAAGTTTATTGTGATCAGACAGACAGATTGACAGACTCAGTGTGTGACTTTGTTTTCTAATATGTATTGATAAATCCGGTCTTAGTCTGGCCTTTGACAGTGCAAATAAAAGGACAAACAAAGCATCTAAAATTATATTGCATAATATTCTATTCAGTCCTTTCTTAACGTCCCACTGTTGGGCACGAGCAGCAAATTGAAGGGATTCAATGCGAGGAAGATCAGGCTATAGTTCACCACGCAGGCCAAGTGCGGGTTGGCGAACTTCACAAGTCTTTTGAAAACTTGCTAGGTTCTCTCAGACATGCAGGTTTCTTCACGATGTTTTTTTTTTCACCGTAAGACAAGTAGTAGTAATCATGTTGGAAATGATTCATACATGAAAATATCAGAGACCCGAGACCCGGGAGTTGAATCCACATCATTTGGGTTACCAAGCGAGCGCGTTGGCACTGGGCTACCATTGTCTTTATATTGCACTAGCGACTCACCATCGCTTCGCTTCGGGCTCGTTCCTAGACAAGTGGGAACCGTACTTTTTCCGGGATAAAAAATAACCTATGTGCTATCTATCCCAGACTATAATCTAACTCTGTGTCTGTAATCCAGATCTGTTCAGCCATTCTGGCGTGAAAGAGTAACAAACATCCACTCATCTATCGTCACAAACTTTCGCATTTATAATATTAATAGCAGAACACGCGGCTTTGCTCGCGCTTAAACTACAAGAAAATCTCTAAAAGGTAGGTAGTACCTAGGTTTCATACAAACTTTCATCCAATATTTTACCCCCTTATAGGATGAAATTCGAAAAATGTTAAAACACCTATTTATTTATTTGTATTGAAGAGCATTAATACCAAGTTTCAAGTAATTCTGATCAGACATAAATTTTTGGATTGTATTACAACGTGTTTTCCCGTTGGAATGAGGTAATCTCCCGCTATAAAAAGCCTATGTCACTCTCCAGCTCTCTAACTATCTTCACACCAAAAATAACGCCAATCCATCACTCCATTTTGACATGAAAGAAAGACAAACAAACAAACACGCTGTCACATTTATAATATTAGTATGGAAGTATGGATAATAATATACATTTAATAAATGTAATTACCTGTTCATGGAAACTCATTATAAATAGAATTATCTGTTCAGATTATAGTATCAAAACATTATTCTTAGAGAATATTAAATTTGTTTTAGCGTAATTTGAATAGTAAATGTAAAGCTAATTTTCCTTCTTTGAATTCCACGTGCAGAGCTTTTAACTACCTGGTAGTTTGATTAACCTTTCATACGATATTATTTGAAGCGCAAATATAAATCCTAATCAGATTTATTTTAAGTACAAGGCTAAAATAAATATTATTGACATTAAATATATATTACATATTATGTACAAAATAACATAATAACAAAAAGCTAACTTTAATCGAAATGATTAAAAAATTGAAAATATTTTTGGATTACTAAATAAATTTATCGTATGTTTGTGTCTAAAGAGGTAATAGAAAAAATAAGTTAAATGAAGCCCTGGATACAAATATATTTTGGAAAACATTTCTAGTTAATGTAACAGCGATTTAAAACAAATTGAAATAGGGATGCTATATAATTAGCGTTGTCGATAAATATAAAGGAGCTTTTTTGTTATTGTGTATTATAAAATCATGTCACAAATTTTATCGATTCGGGCTGTGATTCTATTCAACTCAGGTAACTGGGCTAAAACTCGTTAAGCGGATTCAATGAACCGTATACAAACGTATTGAAGGTTAAATATGATATTTATGAAAACGATAAATCGACTGGATATATCCAAGTTCAATTAATATGATTCTTATATTTTGTTATATTATCTTGTCCTTATCCGTATTAGATATAAAAAATATACTATATTATCCACTTATTTTTCTAAACAGTAAACATACATATACAATACAATATATAACCTGTAGCCTACTAAGGCTATTTATCCGATGTTTCCCTGAGAGCAGAAGATAAAAGAGTTAGGAGCTTTATAGGTCATTTATATAAATTTGGGCTCCGATATTTACATGAAAAGTGTCTGTGGCAGAAAGAGTCGCGGGCCGAATTGCCGAACAAACAAAATACTGTTCATGCAATTTACCCTGGATTTTGTTTGTTGTTAATAATAATAAAAGTTACATTAATAAATACATATTATATTTGTGACCTACTGCTTTATTGCTACAAAGGAATATTTCTAAAACTTCGTTAGTGAATTATTGGTTACATCTACAATTACCGCATTTAATGATTTTTTTTGTTTGAATTATTTCTAGATCTGCTGACGATTTTAGATACCTTCACCTGCATTGCAAGCGTAGTATTATAATATTTTATCTTTCTTCAATTTAATAATTTTATTTAATTTTCTTCATGTAACAATTACGAGCGCGTCTACCCTAGAATTGTTGAGTGTGCACGATGGTGCTTGTAGTTGGCGTAATCTTCATTCTAATTCATAGGGCAATTAAAATAATAACAATATCGACATGATAAATTAGAAAATGTGCACATTTCCAAAAATTGTATTCATGTAAAAATGTTACCAGAGTTCAATATTATTATTTCTATAGAAAGAATAGTGTGTGTGTACTTAGTTATACTTCTTTGGTGTAACAGAACAAAAATAGGTAAAGGTTTCATCCCGTATGTCACAACTCTCTGTGTGTAAAAGGAATGCAACTAACTTCATCATGTCGCTTTCAGCGAACTTCAATATGACGCTTATTGGCTGTTTGTGTGCGCGCACATCGTGAAAATTTTACTCTTATAATTTTTTCCAAACGTGTCAAAAAGAAGTTTAACTTTAAAAATAATTTTTGACCATAATATTTCCAATTAGCAACTCACCCTCGCTTCGCTCGGGTTCGTCCCTAGGTTATTTTAATTTTTTTGAGCGGAACCCTAATTCTTTTACTGAAATAAAAGTAGCCTAAGTTACTCCTTATAACATTGCCAGTAAAAGTCCGGTCATAATCGGCCTAGCCGTTTCGGAGATTAGCCGGAAAAAACAGACAGAATTTTTTTTCAAAAATTGTGTTTTTTTTATAAATACCGTATATACTCGTAATTCCATATGCATTGAATATATTAAAAAGCTGTTATTTTGACATTAAAAACAAATACTTCAATTTTATTTGTCTGTATAGATAAGATGAACTGATAACTAGGAGTAAGATATGCTTATAACAGGTTTTGCTGTCATCTAAAATGACAAGCTTTCGGTGTGTTTAGAGTTGCAGTAACAATAAGCTTACGCGAATTAGAAGAGCGCTCGGGCTCGACTAACCCTCTCACGGTCGTTTACATACTTATAAGATATACCGAACATGTATTTTATATGACTATACTTTAGTTGTTTGCTAGCAGTAACAACAAATAAAATTAAGGGTAAGCATATTAAACACTTATCTCCGGAAAAAAAACTTATTAAATTATTATTATTGATTTGTGGGGTCATAAATACTACAAGTACATACTACTAATATAATCTTCTTCTTCTTCTTTAAGTACCTCTCTGACTAGCGAAGGTTGGCAGTCAGCTTCGAATACTCCATCTTGTTCTTCGCGAGGCGAAAGAGCTCGGCAGCACTCGCGATTCCCGTCCATTCTCGAATGTTGCACAGCCAAGACTTTTTTCTGCGACCAACGGCTCTCTAGTTGTAAGAGTTCATATCTTTTATGTCTAAGCACGTGTCCGAGATATGCAACGTTTCTTTTCTTAACAGTCTCCAAAAGTTGCCGTTTTTGGTTGACGCGTCGCAGAACTTCTACGTTCGAGACCTTTTGAGTCGAACTAATGGCCAACATACGTCTGTATGCCCACATCTCAAATAATTCTATACGTTTCTTGAGGTCTTCTTTAATTGTCCACGCCTCGCATTCGTAAAGAAGTATAGGCCAGATGTAGGAGTCGTATACGCATAGGGATCTTAAGTCTGCGATTGCAGAGTACCTATTTTAACGCGTAGAAGGCACTTCGAGCTATTCGCATAGAATATTTACCTCCTGTTCAAAGCATCAGATGTTAAGCCGTGTCCCTAGATATTTGTATTTGCGTACCCTCTCAATTTTTTGGCCCGTTACAATGTTAGCAATGTCATCGAAGCTATGTTTTGATAAAACCATTATCTTCGTTTTTGATGTGTTCATCCGCAGACCAGCGATCTCACTGCACTCATTAACACGGGTCATAATCAACTGTAAACCTTTAGGAGATGATGCTCTTAGGACTGTATCGTCAGCGTATCTAATGTTATTAATATACCGGCCATTTATTTTGACTTTACAGTCTAGGTCTTCAATTACTTTTGCTATAATATAATCTAATATAACTAATATAAGAAATGTGCCTAAAAGTTTTCTTTAATTAATTATTATTTGATTATATTGATACTCCATTACGAAGATAAGCGCGAAAAATCACAATGCCCTTTATTCGACATCGTGTTGTGTGTGGAATTTTCGTTTCCATCTATTCAGACGGGTTATTGGCTGTAAATTCTTCACTTTATTGCTTTTCAGCACAGCTTTATTATGCTGCTTATTGACGTTTGATTTCCGTACTAAAATAGAAGAATATTATTTTTACAACATCGATTTTATTAATCGAGTCCTGAAATACTATCTTACTCGAGTTTCCTAATAATAGATAGGCAATAATAAACTACTGTTATTAAATTAACATAGATAGTATCTAAATGACTTATTTTTATGAATGTATTACGTAAAAAAAAAATGGTTTGCTTAAAAAAATATGAGAGAGAATTTTGTGATTGATTTGTACTGTTATTTTATAACTAAGTAGTTCTTACAATAATTTTTTCTATATAATTGTATGTCTGAATAAATCATACAAATTGAGTTAAGAGTTTAGATGCTAGAGTGGGTTTTGGTAAATTATGAGCTAAGCGAGTTAATGTTGAGTTGAGTTGAAACTAGCAGAACCCGCGGCTTCGCTCACGCTAAAAATACAAAAATTCTAAAAAAGTAGGTTACATACAAACTTTCATCACATATTTTACCTCCATATGGAATCGAAATAGATCCCATAAGGGATGAATTTCGAAAAATGCTGAAACATGTATTTATTTAATTGTACTGAAGAGTATTAATACCAAGTTTCAAGTAATTACGATCTTAAATATTTTTTTCGGTTGTATTATAACGTGTTTCACATAAGAATGAGATAATCTTCGGTAATAAAAAGCAGCCTATGGTACTCTCCAGCCCATCAACTATCTCCACACAAAAAACCACGCCAATCCGTCACTCTGTTTCGACGTGAAAGAAGGACAGACAAACAAACAAACATACAAACATACTTTCACATTTATAATATTAGTATGGATTTCAACATAAGATATTATTATTTTTAGTACATGTTCCGTCGAATCGTTTTATTTATAACAGTACCTTTAAGTGACGTAAGGGCAAAACAAAGTTTAGTTGACCAGACCACTGCCACGTCATACAATAGGGACGGGTTCAAACGCTACGTGTAAATAAAAAAAATTAGATATTTTGAAACTAAGTGTTATACATTATTAAGAAAAATGTAATATAAGCTTATAAAGTGATATACTTTTCAATACTTACATGTAAATTTTCAAATCGGTGCGTCTCGCACACCGCACGTATTGGACTAGGGCAGTTTTCAACACATTGGTGCCAACAGTCGTCATCATCCTCTTCCATGTCATCGTTGGTAGTGCCTGCTCCTCCCGCCTGATCAGTGCGTGGATCTAAATAACAAAAATTATTAATTATAGCTTAAATAACTTTGAAATTATATACGTATAATATTTATGTACTAAAATTCCGTGGAATAACAGTTAGACGTAGATGGAAGACAGAAAAGAATATAAAATCTTTTTTACATATAAATAAATAATAATAAGAAAGTGTATCAAGGCATTATGAAATAAAATCGATAGAAATGAGGAGGAGGAAATAAGTCAAGCGAAACGATGTAAATGTGATTAAGTTTGAAGATTCGACCTTGAAGGTGTATTCAATCAAATTCATTTTCTAAATATAATATGTTTATGTTCATAATATGTTTTGAAGTATTGAGTACCACCAAACAATAGTTATATTATTAACTAGCATTGCCCGCGGCTTCACCCGCGTTCAGATGACCAAAAACCAAAATCATAGCTTTTACAGATTAGTATACTCTTACATTGCAGTTTTATCTCAGAAAAGAGATATTTTCCCGCGGTAAAAAGTATCCTATATGTTGACCCAGATAACCAGCTATCACCATACCAAATAAAATCAAAATCCCTCTAGTGGTTTTCCTGTGATTCGGTAACAGACAGACAGACAGACAGAAATTCTATAATATATGTATAGCTCCAGCTATACTAATATAAGACGCAGTAGCCAAATACTGAGAATACCCTGGACCGCATTCAGGACTAACATCTCTATCCTCAAAGAACTCGGCATTAAGCAGCGTCTCTCCTCTATAGTTCAGGCTCGGATCTTGACCTACTTCGGTCACGTGTCTAGACGCAATAATGTGGCCATAGAACGATTAGTGATGAAAGGAAGGGTAGAGGCACAGACAATACAACCTAGGTTGTATTGTCTGTATGTGGGTAGAGGGCACCAGAGCACGTGGTAGATGGTGAGAAAAAAATGTGACAGAAAAATGTTCAATTTTTTTGTGGTGGACCATCCTTATCACTTAGGGGTATGAAAGATAGTTTACGTCCTGTTCTCACACAGAAAAGGTTGTATTGTCTGTCTGTTCTCAGATCTACTCAGGTCAAGCCGTTTCGGAGGAGTTTTGTTACAAACATTGTGACACGAGAATGTTATATATTAGAGAATATATTTATAATAATAATGTATACTGTAAAAGTTTAATTAAAAATGGTTCAGGATCTAAAAGATTAATAATAAATTAAATGGGAATTATAGCCTACTCTTTATTTACGAAAAGGGAAACGATTCCTTAGAAAAGAGAGAATCTTATCCATTGAGTACAAATCAATTGAATAATATTAACTTTTCCGGAAATAAAATGTCCATACATATTATCAACATTAATGACGACGACGACTCAAATATATTTTATACATTACATATTATAGTACCTAGATATCATGACATACAAAATATTTTTGAGACGATTCAAACTTTGCATGATACTGAAATATTCTATAGGTATTCGACCTACAATCGAATGCCCCTCACATTTTATAGCGACACGTTCATTTGCTTCGTCAGTCAATGTAAAAAGAATGTCAAAAGAAGTTTCGATATGTGTCGAATATGTTGGCACGAATTTTCTCAGAAATATTTTAAGAAAAATATTCGACATTTTGAATTCTATTACTCTTTACAAAAAGAAAAATGTAAAAAAATAAAGAAACGAATTTACAATTCAATTATTTATGATATAGTCCTACAAAGACGTATACAAAGTACTCCAAGACGGTCAGGTTAAGTTTGTTGACTTCCAGACGAGCGTGGTACACGGGAATGCTTTTCACTTACAAATAGTTCAAGTATGCCTAAAAGCTTAATAAATACTTAAAGTTGTAAATAATATTTAACTTTGAATTTATAAGAAAGTTATTTGATAGATCTTACGCAACCCGATTTATAATATGACATTATCCCCAAAATATGCAACCCTAAACTTGGTCAATAACTTTATAAGGTATTTTAATGCAGACTCCTGACACTAAATTAGGAAAACGAGGCTTCTACCTGTTACTCGGTTGCAGACGAAATAAAACAAGACTATAAAATGGTTTATTTGGTTCTTAACTGAGTGATGATCAGGGCATGAGGTTACGGAGTTTACGATAGTTTGAGGTGGGCGTGTTGGTAGGTTTTAGTATCCGAGTAGTTAGGTAAATATGTTCCTCAACTATCATACGAAGCTTATTATGTTTTTTATTTTATTTAAATTAACCAATTAAATAGGCGTGAAATATTCCTAAATTAATGAAAAAAAGTATAATTTTAATAGAGAAAGGTAGATATTTTGTGTAAAAAGGAAATTTATTTATTTATAACAAATTAATGTATGAGTAGACACTATAGGATTATGAATGAAATTATATATGTACTAAACTTAACAAAGGGTGGAATTGTATATGGGGTCACTAAGGGGCTTACGTTTTATCTTATGCGTACTTGTTCTTTTGTGGTCCATGACTTTTTTGCATACATGTAAATTGTTCATAATACTGATTTTTCAAATCCATTGTTGTCTATAGCTTAGTAATTTAATTAATTAAATTTCTTGTTAAACATTTTATATTACCATCTTAAATATTAAGGACCAGCTGTACCTGCGACTTTTTTCACGTGGATGTCAAAAAAACAAAAATGTGTTGCGTAGAAAGGTGTAAAGCAAGTACCTCAATTATCGAAAAAGAAGAGCCCTTAGAGCTGGTGATTTTTTTTCTATTAAGAAGCGCAGCTCATTTCCTTTAGGAAAATGTTGCTTATAATATATTCCTTCGTCAACTTGTTTTCATCTTTTTAGTTAGCTTTTATGCAGTCGGCTTTTTTATTTTTATAATATATTTTTTTATTTACAGCTTTTTAGATTTTGCCAACTATTTGAACTAATATTTAGCAATTTTTATCCTAAATTACTTTTAAACATATAAGTTGTATATATCCTACTCGATTGGTTTGGAAGAAATTTTTTTCATCATTTCCCATACACGAAAAATCAGGAAAGGAATAGACATTCATAGAAATATAAACTAATAAAACTTACATTCAAATAATTTTAATTCATTAAAAATTAGATACTACAATCGCTGTAATTAAGTCGTAGAAAGTATTATAATTTAGCAATGGGCCTATTCACATCTCACAATGAAAAGTACTTGACTTCTGTAGTCTTTTTCTCGAATGCGGACAGGCAGCAGTTAGTATTTTACAAGGACTATTGACTTACTGTAGTTTCAACCCCTAGTTCACCCCTTTCAAATTTCAGTTTCCTGACAAAATGTACAACTACAGACAGACTTACTTTCTAATATATATATATATATTATATATATATATATATATATATATATATATATATATAATATGAATCTCGTAAACGGCTCCAACGGCTTTTTCATAAAATTAAGCGTACAGCGGGTTTCGGGGGCGATAAATCGATCTAGATTAGTCTAATGTCTGAGAAAACGCGTGTTTTCGAGTTTTCATGCAGTTTTCTTTTGTATTATTCCACGCCAAATATGGTCGGTAATTTGCACGCTTGGGCATAAGCTTCGTGGTTAACCGGCCAAGGTGCAAGATCAACAATCAAAGGTGTCTAGTTTTTTTTCGTCGTGTTTCGAGTTCGAATCTCGGTCGCTAACAAAGTTTTTACTTTTGTTTTTTTTTATATTTATTCAAGTTTTTAGTTTAAAAAAAAAGAAAATTGTACTTTAGGCCAAAAACTTCGAGGCAAGCTCGGTAGCCCAGGTACTTAGTATTTACGTAGGTTAAATACTTTAGTTAAGTGCTAACCGTTAAGGTCAAATCTTTTTTTATGGGTTCGTTCACAATTATAAAGTTGTAAAAAACAGAGAAAATATGATTTTTACGCTTTTCCGTTAAATTATTGCAATTTTTCTCTTCGTTAGAATCTTTGTAGGGCTTCAACGAATATTTGAAAAAACAATTGCTGAATCGGTCTAGTCGTTCTCGAGTTACTTAGCAACACATTTAGATATTCATTTTTTAATAAGATTAATTATTAGCTTATATAATATATTTTTAGCATACATATATTCGTGCATCCAGCACTCATCATAGCATGTTAGGTATAGATATATTTAGATATATATTGGTATATTTAATATATTATTTGCTTATTTAAGACTCTACTATGATATAATTAAACTCGGTAGCTATTTCATTGATAAGCGTATTTGTAATCATTTATAAATTCACCGTTATATCTCCCAATATCTTCGAACCATACCGCCTTACCGTTGTTCCCAACAAACTACAACAAATCTTTATACTTCCGTATTCCTTATGGCAACCTATGGAAAATCATTTATGTACATTGTACATGGAAGCTGAATGCCCAAAGCTCAGTTATTACCTACTCTGTGAAGAAAACATTAATTTCCAGCCACGAGAACATCCTGATTAAATCGTAGATCGTCATTAACCAATCTTTGGATATATCGTGCTTTTTAAATTTGGATCAACATTTAAAATTCATTCCATCAATACTTGTTAAAAGTCCTCAAAGAGTTGCTGGTCCAGGGGTGTTACATACGCTGACGTGGCGCACCGTCACGAGTCGCCACTACACGTGTGCCCCCAAATTAGTACTCTGCATCAGCATTTTATAATCTTATATATTCCGATAGTAATAAGTAAATTGTATTATATATGTGACTCTAACATCGATCACTATTGTTTCATAGGTAATTTTTCTATTTTAAGTTATTTTAATTTAAGTTTTAAGTAATGATTTTGGTTTTTTAAGTACTCCGGCTGTCATAAACACAATTTGCATCATAGTAATGTAATTGACAGCTCATTTGATTATATGAAAGATAGATATTATATTACAGATTGCAATTTCAGTCAGAACTACTTAGTAATATAATATTTAGTTAAATGTAGTCGCGTTATTAGATGGGTTCAATGAAATCCTATAGTTTCATTGTCACAAGCAAATACCTTTGTCTTGACGGTCCATCGTGATAATCCCACACACATATTTTGTAGATAAGTATATATATATATATATATATATATATATATACCGTCCGTTAATTAAATCCGTTAATCTTAAATTTTTTTGTTTCTCAGTGCTGTACGTAAAATTTATATTTCAGTAAGACCATAATTCGCCTAGAATAAAAAGATCAAAGCTCATTTAGAATAAATTAATAACTTTATATATTACTTTTATAACATAGGAAACATTTATTGTTATAAATATAGCATCTCGCTAACTCATTTAATTGAATCCTTATTAAATTAGGATAGTAATTTTATTTATGTACGTGTATATTTTATTTACGTAGTAAGTAGATTTTATGTATGGATATAAGACGTTTACGTGAATGTCAAAAGAATTATGGTGAGCAACGAAGGACAAGATGGACGGGGAGAGCGGTTTAGTGAGAAAAAGAAGAAAACATGTCTTTTTAATATTTTGTAATTGTTTTAATATACATATATTATAATTTTTCTTACACCACAATTGAAGCGCTTTGAGTTTGAAAAGGTTTTTGAGAATGGTGTATGCTAGTTTTTTGGAAATTCCACAGAACGGCCTGATATTAGAAGCTTTGATATTTAATATTTAAAATATTTAGATGCTATGAATATATATATTTTATTAAGGTTGAATATATTTTATTTAGTTAAGGATCGAAAATTTATATACTTTGTCGTATTATTTATATTTTATTGCTATTGGAAACTCAGGAATCATTTGTAAATCGTACGTGTAGTAAGTATTTTTTATTATTCATTGCGGTATTTGCACAGTTACCGCCTATTTCAGTTGCAAAGCAATAAATTTTACCACTTATTCAACTAACCACTACCGCTATGAATATTACTTATTCCCTTTTTATACCCTAGTTTTTCCTACATTTCAAATTTACATTAACCAATCTTTTATCTATATATGTATATAAAAATCGATGTATGGATAATGCATGTGGCAATTTTCGGGCAATCTTCAGATTGGCCCAGAGGGTGCTTCTGTAAAGTTTGGTAGCCATCGGAAGTTTGAACGCGGGCGAAGCCGCATGTACTGCTAGTATTGCATACAATATAAAAATCAGGAGTATGCAATAAGAGCCCAGTTATCTACGATAACTATTTTAATCGGAAGTGATTCATGAGATATTATATTTTAAATTCCGTAGTGTGCATGATTTATTTGAATTCAGAATTAATTGGGCAATTTATTCCAGTGTTATAAGCGTCACGTAAGAACAATATACGATGAATGAAAAATTATAATTAGGACCTCATAACTTTTTCAATTTACAAGGTGCAAACGCTTTGTAGTATAATTAAGATGAAAATAAATTTTCTTACAAAATATAATATACGTACGTAGTTTATTATTATTATTTATTGAAATAATTAGTCGGCTATTGAAATATATTATGACGCAAAAGTCTTCATAAAGGTATTAAAAATTAAACATTTTTTTATAAAATTGGAGCGTTGGAGAGGAAGATAATAAAACGATGATCCCAACACAAAGGGCGGGAAGTGGCGCATAGAGCTAACTTTGTCTCAACAAGTTCACCGATAGAGCAGGGTAAGTAGGTATAGGTTTTATAAATAAAATAAACTTATAGGAGACTTTTAAAATAGCATAGAAACGATATTATAATAAGCAATCACCCTTTATTTTAGCGGAACTGCTATTAAATCCAAGAGTTGTCAAAAATACTAATTTTCATGGTGAACTGTTTCGAAGTTAATCTACCATTTTGTGGAAAATTACAGTTATATACGTCAACCCTAAGGCCGTTTTCCAACTGTCATATAAATACACAAGTATCGTAGTAGGGTAAGCTTCTCCTATGTCTAACCTCGCACGCCCCCCCTCCCACATTTGTACCATCTAGAAGCTTCTGTTATACCTACCTATTATTTCGTATGCGTATTTCATTGCACCATTCATGGATGTGCAATACTTACATGTGCTTTATGCACTCCTATATATATATAACACCAATAACTTTTATTAAATGTTATTTTCTTTGATATAGTCGCCTTTTAGCATAATACATTTGGAATATCTTTTTTCTGAGTTTAAAATTCATTTCATAAAAATGTCTGTATTCTGAGCACTTGTGCTACAGCGACTACTGCTTCTTTATTTTCAGAGAACCGTTAAAACGCACCTAGGACGAACCAAAGCGAACAGACGGTGAGCCGCTACTTACGTTATAAAATAGAACTAGCGAACTAGGTATGTTTTAACGGTTAGTATGGAATAGATAAACTTATATTGTATGATGATATATATATATATATATATATAGCCTTAAGTCGGATTAGTAGTTACTCAGATTAGCGCTTTCAAAGAATCAAACAATAAACAAATAAAAACAAACAAACAAACTCTCCTACTTTATAATACTAGTATAGATAGTACAGATGATACCTACAAATGTGTGATGATTATAGCAAACTAGCTTCTCACCCTCGCTTCACTCGGGTTCGTCTATACGAAAACAAAAATAAACCTATCCCACGGGAACCGTATATTTTTCCGAGATTAAAAGTAGCTATGTGTTATTTCAGACTATAATCTATTTTTGTGCCAAATTTCATCCAGATCCGTTTAGCCGTTCTGGCTTGAAAGAGTAACAGATATCCATACTCACAAACTTTCACATTTATAATATTAATACGATTTATTATACGATTATCAATTGATAATAATTATCTTTTGAATACTATTGTAAAACTAGCCACTTTGTATTTGTCGAAATTATAAAAGGTCGAGAAGTGTCGAATTGTATAACATTTTTTTTTATTTTGCATTAAACACGATTGCTTTATATGGCGACTTAAATCATTTCAAAGGCAATTTATATATTTATGAAAGCTTTGAACGCAGTAACAGAATTTTCAACAAACTATACAATTATTGTACAATTTCCTGGAGGGACAACGGTTGGCCAATTTCAGATAAACTTTGTCGGAAATTTATAACGTAGCTAAAGTTATGTATAAACATAAAATTTTAAAATTTATATTCAGGCGAATTTAATATATATATGTATACCTACTTAGAAGTGAGGCAAAGAAGAGTGGAGCGAGTCAACAATTTTATTAGTTTTCCATATAATAGAACGTTATATTTTTGAAGTTATACTTCTTATGACACATTTGGAAAAAATATAAGAGTAAAATTTTTACGACGCGCCTGCACACCGACAGTCAAAAAGCGACATGATGAAGTCAGCTGCATTTCTTTTACAAACAAGAGAGTTGTGACATACGGGATGAAATCTTTAGCTATTTTTGTTCTGTTACGCCAAAGAAGTTTAACTTCTTACGTGCGTACATAAGTACACACATACGTTTTTTATGTTTAAACAATATACTTCTTTAGATTTACGCAAATATTTGAATTTAAATAAAACTATCATTTTGAATTTTTGGTAGCCGACATTTCGAATGCTTTACAGCAATCATGGTCACGGGAGGGACTAAAGTTTTAGTCGCGGGTTCTGCTAGTTATCTAATAAACTAATGACGAATACTTTAAATGCCAGAAGTTTTTGCAATTTCCACGTGTCAATTCACTACGCCATGAAACAGGCGATAATAGGCAAAAATAAGATAAATGCGACTCCATATACAATTATTATTTATCTGGTCAAAATTAAAAAGCTCGTCATCTTTATGCAAAAATCCAAACTGAAACCTTTTTTCCAGTTTTTCTATGTACATGTATTTCGCTATATATGTATATCGTTCTATAAATAAAGATAGAAAAACAGAAATAGTTTTCTTTGCTTCACGGCGTTATCGAAATAAATCATGGTATGTATATTCTATGTACAATTTTTACTAGAGATGTCTGTTGTAGAAACTTTTTATCTAAACAAATATTAACATTTGTTTCAGTTATCAATATAATTATAGTTAATATTTTTTATTTGTTTCGACTAATGCTCACTAAGAACCACTTCGATTACTTAGCAAAGTCAACACATATATGTATGTATAAGCTGTTATTACTAATAATATTATTTATATGATAAACAATGCTTGTGTGTTAATGTTAGCAATATTTTCAGCCGTGTAATAGAGATTAAAGACAAAACCAGTATAATAGCTGACAGTATTGCATTTGTGAGTTATTGTATTTTAATATATGTATGTACTATGTTAGTATGTAAATATTTTACTTTTATTGATTTGGTTTTTAAAAGTCTTCTCGCTTCACAGAGTCCACCTAAAAAAAAGTTTATTTTCAAAACATTGAAATCCACGTTATTTTTATAAGAATAGATGAATTTTTTAAATGTTGGATTTTTTGTTGGCAAAACGAAAAACTGTAATAATACGGCATAATATGAAACTTTTATCATTATCACTTATCAAACACTTATCATTGTCACTAGTGTCTAGTATGGTATTATATGATCTGTGCCAGTTCGTTGTGTATACAGTGTAGTTTCGAAAACTCAATTCTTTGTAATCTCAAAGTTTTAATGGTTTAAGTAGTGTAATATTTAAATTTACTTACGTTCCTGGTCAATACCATAGCGAACAAAGTCCGAGATGACAACTCAAATTTATCACGTATTGATGTGATAAATTTGATGTATGATGGTGGAGGAATTTTTCGCCAAAACTCTGATTTTATCTCGGCGGAATCCACAAATGTAAAAATGTAAAAACTGTCTTATAAGTACTATTAGACAAATTAAAACGTTTAAAAATCTATAATAATATAGTATCTAAAAAAATATCTTCACAGACGTAAATTATTGATTTTATGGATTGTTTTTCCAATATCGCCTTGCCAGATTCAACGATTTTTTTCGCATATTTTTATCATGAGGCACAGGTATAAACCATTTCTCAGTTGTCTTATTGGTATTATTTTCACATAAGGGCACTAAACAATACTGATAATACTTTATTGCACTCATTTTCGATATTCTTGTTCTTTTTTCAATTAATAATTAATCGATCGAGCCCACAGATTACGGAATATAATCGAGCCCTTTACAGTCAATACACGTTCTGTATGATAAGTGACGTCACGCTCGACGATTGTTAAAAGAGTGGCGTTTTAGCGCGAAATTCAAAGTAAACAATAAACTGAGATACCTATCATAAAACAGTCCAAGACCCTATTGAAATTAATTTCTCACACATTTAAAGTACTTTAAAAATAGTACCTACATATATTACTGAGTTACAACCATTTTCTTTACTGGCGGGATATCCATACTAATATTATAAATGTGAAAGTGAGTTTGTTTGTTTGTTTGTTTGTTTGTTTGTTTGTTTGTTTGTTTGTTTGTTTGTTTGTTTGTTTGTTTGTTTATTTGTTTGTTTTTTTGTTTGTTTGTATGTCTTTCTTTTACGTCATAACGGAGTGACGGGTTGGCGTGATTTTTTGTGTGGAGATAGTTGGAGGGCTGGAGAGTGTACATAGGCTACTTTTTACCGCGGGAGATTATCTAATTCTCACAACGCGTTATAATACAATTCAAAAAAATATTTATGATCAGAATTACTTGAAACTTGGTATTAATACTCTTCAATAAAATTAAATAAATACGTGTGTTGGCATTTTTCGTAATTCATGCTATAAGGGGGTAAAATAGGGGATGAAAGTTTGTATGAAACTACCTAAACTACACTAAACTACTTTTTAGAGATTTTTTGTAGTTTTAGCGCGAGCGAATCCACGGGTTCTGCTATTGCTACCTTTTCCTCCTCCATTTATCAACCGATTTTTTGGTTTATATACTAGATAGGTATATTCTATTCATATATGTTTTCCTTAAATTTTCAATAATGTTTATCATCAGATTTCGACCACTAGACAAAAACTAATTTACTTAAAAGTTACTAGTCTTTTGTCTTTAAATAATATACGTATATCTAGCTAAATATAATTTTTGTTACCTCATTTAAAGTTAAGTTATTATCAAGCACTTGAGTGAATGCTAAGATAGATAAAACATGATTACATAAAGAGCAACGTGTAACCTTTCTCTTTCATAAAATATGTGCCAAGGGCGTAGATTTAGCTAAGT
Source organism: Brenthis daphne (assembly GCA_947093115.1). NCBI lineage: Eukaryota > Metazoa > Arthropoda > Insecta > Lepidoptera > Nymphalidae > Brenthis > Brenthis daphne. The sequence goes on from OX352480.1 coordinate 15,822,865, forward strand.
GAACTTTTTGTCACAAAATGCCGTTCTCGGATTTCTTTCCAATTAGCAATTCAAATGTATTTTTATTTCCCATTGATGTTACTCGGTGCCTACCCTTGGATCACGTAATGCATTTTTCTTAGTAAATTTGCGTTTTACTTTCTTGTTATTTGTCGTTAAACAAATTTGCATAAGCTATTTAAAATATTAAAAAAATATATATATTAGAGTATTGCTTTGGACCTATTTACTAATAGTAGGACCCTTCTTATTCGAATATGTTATAAGATGCACAAAAAGGACGCCATAATGATGTTTCACAAAATTTGATCATTTTTAATTCTATGATTAATCATACAATATTAATACCTAATTAATAAAATCAATAAATCATTATATATGACAACACGACAATTTTTTTTGAAAGTTCAACAACTATTTGTCCATATTCGTAGCTTTTCAATAAACATGTGCATAATATAAATACAACGGTTTAGCAGAAAAAAGATAGGTAGGGAAAAATGAAAACGATTTGTAGTCCATAAAGTTTCAGAAAAATTCAATGTGAGAACAAGTTGTAAAGTCAATTGTATATCATATTTTATTTCCTGGAAGCAAGTAGACGCTCATTGTGTGTGAGAATATATACTATATTTTATATCCGTTGTTATGAAAAGAATCAGAACACGTATGACGCGCTGTTGTAGTCTAGACTCGACTTTTCCTTGTAACACTAATGTTGACAACTTTGGTTCTAAACACTGATTCTAGGAATAACACTCGAAGATTTTCTACATTAAAACATGTTACTAAGTCTTTATTCCATAAATTGTATTGAAGTACATCTTATAAAAAAATCTTATTCAGTAATATAAACAAATTATTGTGTATGAATTTGGTCAATGACATTTATAGAATACTAGCATTGCCCGCGGCTCCGCCCGCGTTCAGATGACCAAAAACCAAATTTTTAGGTTTTACATATTAGTATACTCTTATATTGCAGTTTTTGTATTTTTTTCTCAGAAATGAGACATTCTCTCACTGTAAAAAGTGTCCTATATGTTGACCCGGATAACCAGCTACCATCATACCAAATTTCATCAAAATCCTTTCAGTGGTTTTCCCGTGATGCGCTAACAGACAGGCAGACAGACAGACACACAGACAGACAGACAAAAATTCTAAAAACTATAGATTCGGCCTCTCTATCGTTAATAATGTCTATTTCAATAAGATTTTCCAAAAAATATTTAATATACAGATTCGTCTTAGTTAGAATTTTATTATATGTATAGATTTATAGCTTAATATCTATATAGAAAACAAAAAAGCTTAGGATGTTTGAAAAATGAATGATGGATTGAACAGTCAAAACTTTGTGCCATTTATATAATCTGTACAGTGGCTACCTAAAATATTTATACAGAGATAGGCAAGTTTGTTTTGTTGCAGTTGATAACTGCACAATACTATTGCCGCTCGGTCTTCTCAAAGTTTGGAAAATCAAATTTTACACGGAATTGTTTGAAAGTTCGATTTTACTCAGAATTGTTTCAAAACATTTTCAATAGACAGCTCTGTCTTAATACTTTCATAAATAAATGGTACCCAAGTAATGTAGAAAATAACAATAAAATATATTATCTATCTATATATAACTTATTACTATCAACATTATTATTTATTTATTATCATTCATGAATTTTGTAACAATCCATCCATGCTAATGTTTAAATGCGAAAGTAACTCTGTCTGTCTATCTGTTATCTTTTCACTCTTAACCTGCTGAACTGATTTTGATGAAATTTGGTATGGAGATAGTTTGAGACCCTGGGAAGGACATAGTATAATTTTTATCCCTTAAGGCGATGAAAAGGGTGGATATGGGGAATTAATCATTTATTATGTAAGGAATATAAAACTAATCGTACATATGTACATATATAGTCTATCTATAATATTATCGCTTTGATTTAGTTTAAGATTATTACATCTATCTAAACTTGCAGCACTGGCTATATAAAAAGAACTAGATGACTATTTATTTCTTTATTCAATTATTTCTTTATTTATTAAGGATCTCCAACAGAAGTACATGTAAAAATACAAAAAATAGAAACTCTTTGGACAGTGTTTAAAATGTACACCCAATTACTGGAGTACACAACATGCACTAGAACAATGGTGATATTTTGCATTGCTAAAAGTTCATAGGTGATACTAAATCTGACTAAACTGATGAACAAAACCAAATTAAAAAATATAAAAATAAAATAGTTTTGTTATGAGAAATATTTACATCATGAATAGAAAGCGTAACATTTCTTTTTAAAAGTATAAAATGTGTCGAAACCCATGTCTGCTGTTGGTATTGCATTAAATAATTGCGAAATTCGGGCTAATGGGCGATATTTTCCTAAATTAGTTCTGCTTCTACTCGTTTCGAGAAATTGACATGGATTTCGAGGTGGTTTCCATGGTACATTTAATTTAATTTTCTCAAGCAGACAACTACTATCGACTTCGTTATGAAAAAGCTTATACAGAAAGATTAGGTCCAATATATTTCATCGTACATGTAGAGGTTGCAATTCAAAGTACTTAAGTTGAACACTATAGCTTCTTAGAGGTCTTCTCATACTATAAGATAAATGTCTAACAAAACTTTTTTGGACCTTTTCAATGCGATCAATATACACTTTATATATATAATGGGGACCAAACTTGACAACAATATTCAAGCTTACTTATCAGTTATAAAGTCGAATCATGGTTGATATTTTTTTAAAGTCTTTAAATTGTCTAATAATGAAACCCAACGACTTTAACGCAGAAGTGACAATGACATCAATATGAGCATCGAAACGCAAATTGCTGTCAAATAAAACACCTAAATCACGAATTGTATTGGTTTCTTTTAAAGCTTTATCGGAAACTGAATAGGAGCTCATTGTTCGTTTCCTTTTTCTGGTAAATTTTATAAAGCAGCACTTCAATAGATTTATATGCATTGTATTGATTCTATTGTATTGGTATTATAAATTGTGCGTATACTCTTGGTTTGGCTTTAATATTGACTACTGGACAGCCATTTGCATAATAATTCAGAGTGGTGTAGTCATAATACGGTTACTCTACTTAATGAGTTATGCCATTTTCGCTTTTTGTACTATTTGCCATTAGTGTTTAAATAAAGCGAATATTGTTGTATAATGATTGTATGTTTTCCATGCCTTAATAATAAAACTGTATAGCTTACCTTCACATAGCAATGGCTGTGCATCAACATCCGGTTTCCCGGCGGGGCAGAGTGGGAGTGACGGGGGTGGAGCGACGACACCACCTTCTGTTTCCACCTGAAAATAAATATTTCTTATAGTATTCGCTTCATTCATTATTAATAATACAGTTTAAAAATATGAACCTTATTAATTACACTCGTATTTACTTCTATATTTAATAATTTTAGATATTAAATTTTTAATACTAAATCATTTTTTTACGTAGAATCACTATTATGGTAAGATAGTACTATTGTCAAAAGTAGAACGAAAAAGATATTGTTTTTAAGCTTCGCGTTATTTTATTTATAAAACTATAAACAGGTAGAGATCACATAGAGCAGAGCGATAAGTTGTAATTGGTGGACAGTCCCTTTCCTCCAATTTGACTGAAACGTAAGATATATGTACACTGTACAGTTACTTAAATATCAAAATCGTGCGGGTCCTAAAGAGACACATATCACATGACAGCGGCGACATGGAAAACGTCATACGACGGATATGAGATAAAAAAGTCCTTCAGCGGCGATTTGACGGTCCTTCCGATGAAGGCTCTATTGCGCCTTTATGTATAATCACAGAGTAAACGATACAATAAAGGGAAATAATATTGTACGTTTATCTAGTCTATTTATCTATCTATATAAATAAAAATGAATGTTGCTAAGCGCAAAACTTGAGAACGGCTCGACCAATTCAGCTATTTTTTTCGTATGTTCCTTAAGGTACATGGAAAGATTTAATAAAGAGAAAAAATCTATACAGATGAATAAAATTGAAGTGTATGTTTGTAATATCAAAATAACAGCGTTTTACTAAATGCATATGAAATTATTTATATATGGTATTTATAAGAAAAACTCAATTTTTTATTTTTTAGTTTTTCTGTCTGTCTGTGTGTTTGTTCCAGATAATCTCTGAAACGGCTGGACTGATTTGATGGGACTTTTACTGGAAGATAGCTGATATTATAGGGAGTAACATGGGCTACTTTTATTTTAGGAAAAGAATTAGGGTTCCGCTCAAAAAAATTAAAAGCGCGAGGGTGAGTCGCTAGTTAGAAATAAATAATCGGATTGTTTAGCACAATAATGTATACAACAGATTGTAATGACTAGAAAAACTAACTCTACACAATATCATTCAATAAAAAATGAAAAATGACAGAAATATATGAGATAACTTGTACCAATATAAAAGTTTTATTCCATTACAATATTCTAAATTCTTACTAAAGTATATAGTTCGACGATGAACGCTTTAAAAAGTTTAAGTGATGTGTAAACTACGTTCAATAGAAAGTTTAAAACTCACATTCTTACCTTTCTTCGAGTTAATATTTGTTGACATTTACGGGACTTTTCAACAGTTTTAATATTTGAAAATAAAATCCCACTGATAGAGTAGTGTAAAATATATTAAGAATTACAAGAAAAAAGAAAATGTGAATGAGAATACGAAGCATCATATTTAAAATTATAGTATGATTTCATTTATTGAATGAAGCTATTAAAATTATGCAAAATAATTTTTCACATTTACTTTGGCTTTTTTTTGACAAAATAAATATAACAGATTAGTAAATTTTTTAGAACCGTAAATATAAGAACTTAAAATAGCATCTTATGAAAAATTATATATTAAACTTATTCAATTCCATTAAAAATTAAAAATAATGTTAGTATTTCTTTAATGCTTAGATATAGGAAAATTATAAATGTAATTAAAATCCAAAATTGTGTCTAGAAGCCTACCAAGTGCTTACAATTTTTTTTAAACCCTACATGTATAATGGTGCATCTCTCAAGGAAGGATGGGCACCAATAGAATTTATTTATGTTATACGAAAGAAAATCTACATTACAAATGTAATTAAGTTTCATTTAAATTTGTAATCATTAGCTTGCTTTCTTATACAAATGTTCGGTTGCAGGTCCGGAGACTGGTTAACTCTTAATTTGGGCCATGTACAGTTATTGAGCTTTTTTTAAGAATAGGAAAGCTTCATACGTTTAAAGGGTAACTAAAATAAGTTCAAGTGCCATGTTAGTGCTTAAAACTTACTTAACAATATTAATATAAGAATGAACGTGGAGAGGCATTTTTAGTATTAAATATTATTTTTAACGAAACAACCACATTTCATTTTTTACACATGTGACAAGTACGATGCACCAAACGTTTTTAGGATTATTTAGTCAAATCTCTAAAACGGAATCCCTTTAATTTCGTCATGTCAGTCGGTCCATACGTCACAGATATTTTATTCGAGTAGGCTGTAAACAACTACATGAAACTAAAGGAGACATTTTTTTTAAGTAAATGTAAGCGTGCAGTCTCTGTATAGGTCTTTAAGATTCATAGATTGCTGAGTTATGTGCAACTAAAGTCGTAAACATTCTTTCTCAGTCTATCTTTCGAAGTATAGGGTAGAGAACAATGACATTTAAAAAATATATAATTAGTATCAATTAGACAATTGAGCTTCCGAAATAATTTCAACAAAAATGATTTTAAAGAAGATACATTGAGTAGTTTTTGTTTAGTATTGTAGTTGGCTGGCAACTTTTGAAAAGCATTGGATTACGTACGTACAAAATAAAAAAATATATGGCCAGAAATAAATTACATTCAAGGATTGAATTTGTAAATATATTTTCTTACCAGATTGTTATTTTAAAAACACAACAAATATTTCATCGCTATAGGTACAGTGATAAGATCTGGGCGTTGATAAATCAGTCAGGACAAGCTACTTTATGTAGGTACAAGCAAGCCCGGTGAAATTTCCCTTTGGTAACATAAACAGAAGCAATTTTAATATTTCCAATTTCAAAGTGACAAACTTTCACCTCCTTTGACCACTTGATAGATGATTCTTGTGTAAAATTTTGTATTTTTAGGTTCTTTTTTAAATTTTATTTAGGCCTTCGATCAACTCCACTATGCATTTCAAATATTTGTGATGTACATATAGATTTCAATATTCTTCAGTTAGATTAAATCAAATATCAGTTGTTAAAAACAAGATTTTTTTCAATATATTTATTATCTCCGTTTATTCTATATTTCGATTTAATTTGTAATGCTACTGACTCGACATAACTTCACCAATGATTATTAATATAAGATAAAGTTATATATAGGTATGACAATAGAATAACAGTGAAGACGATACATTCTGACATTTTCAAAGCGAACTGCAAGTTTCTAAGACCGTCAATGTCGACTTGGCTATTTGTAATATAGATTTATTCATTGAATTTAAATAGGTCAAAGGAAGATCTTACAAGAATCTAATAGGTCATACTTAATAGTATATGTATGTATGCGATGGTTTCATACAATCTTCTTCGTTTAGTTGTACTAAAACAGCTCAAATATTTTTCATACTTCATACATCACATAAACTATGTTTTCCTCATGGCAAAAAGTTGATGGGTAAGGAATTCTCCTTAATCAATATCAAACCAATTCTATTGAATTATATTAATATTTCAATATAATTATTAATATTTCAATATAATTTTTATAATTATTTATTCTATATATTTGCTTTATTATTTATTATTATTTTTCTTTTTTTGGTACAATATTTAAGTATATTCAACAATCGCTACAACATATTAATTGTTACAAGCAATAACAGCCCTTGGTATATATCAGGGCGATTTACCCAAGGATCTATACGAAGTTTCAATTATTAATTAACAAGTAATTTCACAGTTTATACTCAAACTTCGTCATCGTTAGGAATATCGTGTTTGCTAACTGTTTTATTTATTTATATTAGATGATATTATGTATGTACAAGTATACATTATGTATATTATATCTTATATCTTTAAACAAGCAATTCTTGTATATATATAATCTCAATCTCGGAAACGGCTCCAACGATTTTCATGAAATTTAGTACACAGGGAGTTTCGAGGACGACAAATCGATCTAGATTAGTCTTATGTCTGAGAAAATGTGTGTTTTCGAGTTTTCATGCAGTTTTCTTTTGCATTATTCCACGCAAAATATGGTCACTAATTTGCACGCTCGGGCATAAGCATCGTGGACAAGAGGCCAACGTGCAAGATCAACAATCACAGTTGTCCAGGTTCGAATCTCGGTAGCATACAAAGTTTTTACTTTTGTTTTTTTTATATTTATTCAAGTTTTTAGTTTATTTTTTAAAAAGGAAAATTGTACTTTAGGCCAAAAACTCCGAACGAAGCTCGTTAGCCCAGGTACTATGTAATATCACAAAAATAGTTTAACCTCAATAGTTGTCACTGTAAAACTCAATTTATTAACTTTTTTCCAATGGATTCGTACAAAAGTCTAATCTGTACAAAAATATTTGTGAGCTTTTATTCTATTTTTATTTTATATACATAATGCGCATGTATACATCATGTTAAGTTGCAGTTACTAATAATAAGATTGAAGTTAAGGAAATTAAAATATTGATCTAACTATGTAACTCTATTCTCGTAGCTCTTTCTTTTTTTAAATAATGTTGTTTTCGTATTTAGTTGTCGTTAGGATTTTATTTGTTTTTTTTTTGTTTTGTTTTTTTTTTAAATAAAACTATCTTTTCGGAGTTTGTCGCGGATTTATTTGCATTTTTGTTTCCCGACGTTTCGAATGCTTTACAGCATCCATGGTCACGGGAGAGACTGAGGTGTTACATGTCTTGAATGTATAGTTGTTACAGACAGCCTACCCACAATTAACAAAATGAAAATTGCACCAATTACATTGCAATATTTTGTTAACTTTAAACATTTTTATAATTTTAATTATAATTGAATATGGAAAATTATTTATTTAATTTTTTGCTATTATTTTTATAATTATTCCAATTTTAAAATATTAATTAGTAATCTATATTTAGTGTTGCCATTATTATATTTATAACCATAAAGAAAAATATAAAATATAGTATTAATTATTTAAGCCATATAATTGTTCTATGTGTAATTTAAAAAGTTAAAATTAATTAAGGATAATAATTTTAATTTAGTTTGCTATTATTTAAAAACAACTTACTAAGCAACACTATTAATATATACTTTTACAAATGAAAAAATGTAAAAGTATATATTAATAGTGTTTGTTTTAACAAAAAAGTAAAAGTAAAAGTATATATTAATAGTGTTTGTTTGTTGTTGTTTTACAAATGAAAAAATATACGCTTAACACAAAGCGTATATTTTTCCTGAAAAGAGGAGGGATCCTTACAAGATCACATTAAATGAAAGCAAGCGAAGTCTACTTCATAGACTCTTAATCTAGATTGGATTAAATTACTGAGAGACATAAGTGCCGTTGAGTTCTGAGTAAAATGTACAGCGAGAGTTGAACTGATTTTAGTTACAGTGTTTATATATTTGGAGCCGTTTCCGAGATTCAGATTATATATATATATTTATATATATATGTCGGATACGAGTCATAATCACAACTAATCGGAACGCGAGCGCCACCTTTTTGGGCTCGACAGAGTCTACGACGTGACACTCGACCTGGTTTGGCAGAGTTACGCTTGGTCGGTTGCACAGTGAACACTAGTAGAAACTGTCTTACGTTCCGTATTGTCTATACGTGGTAATAGTGAAGTGAAGTGCTTGCTATATGGTTGTGTAGTGAAGTTTAATTATAATAGGTCGAAATATGTTAGAGGATCCTTCAAAGTATCATCGGTAACAGAGAAACACAAAGAGGGAATACTCAGGTACTCAGTACCGCCACGTGATGAGGAAAGACGAGAGCTACTCAGTGAATAGAGTGCTAAACATTAGTACTATGAAAAGAGATGACAGACCAACAGTCTCGTGGTTGTCCACTGTCGACGAAGACCTGAAAAAAAAAACAAAATATCCCATCGTCTCAACGGGATAGCCCAGAACAGATCATACTCGCGCAGACGCATAAGTAGGTCAAACCTCAAAAGAAGTTTGGAAAGGAGCAGCAGGAAAAAGAAGAGAAGGTCGAGTGTAAGTTAAAGAATTATAAATACATATATAAATATCCATTTATTATGCTATAGCAAATGACCTCTGGCTACTTGGAAGGTCTGATGAACGTCATGTATATATTTTATTGTATACGAAATGTCCATCCCGAAAGGATCAACATAATGTTACTTGACCCTCTCAATTTACCTGTACAGAAATGAATAGACAGAATAGGAAAAATGCTCCTCAAAATAAAAATAACGTAATACGATATGGGAAAGTAATCCGATTTGCATTCGAAACGTAGTCTAAATCTCGTTCGAGAGTACTTACGAGCTGACATTTTAAAACCTACTTTTCCAGGACTTTTCGTTACGTCAATATGTAAGATAACTAAAACAAATTTTACAATAATAATTAAAGTAATATGCTATTATGTCTTAATTAATTTATAGCGGGATCATTATACATAATATATGTACGTTGTACATGAACATTACATATAGCAAATACACTATTTAAAATCATTACATTCGCTTAGTATCTAATTTTGCATGAAATTACAAATGAATGAGGCAAGCAGAAACACAACATTAAAATTGTAAAGCTTACATTAAAAGTTAAACCCGTTTTCAGAACTTTTGTTTGTGTATTTCAATGTTTAATGCCAATGGCATTAAAAGTGTTTTAACATATTATGTATAGGATAATGTAATTAATAACTTTTTCATTTTTATTCCAATGCCTAATAAGTATGTCATGTTTTCTTAATATTATTAAATTAAAAAATTTAAAACTATCAAAAATATATTTAGACTAATACTTTTTCGCATAAATCTAAGAAGATTTATATTATCTCTAACAGTAAGTAGCCTATGTAGTATTCCAGGTCTGTCTGTGTACTAAATTTCATCCACCTTTCAACGTAAAGGAGTAACAAAAATATAAACCCACATATTAACTGTATTTTATATTAAAATGAAGTCACAGGTTAAATAGGTATGTTGTTCTGTAAAATGTACGTGACATTTAAGATTTCAATTGGTCAATTAATTTCATATATTGAAAACCCCAGGCCAGTTCTCTCTTTGTTATTATTAATCAATGATTTATTTTGCTTCGGCTACAAACATACAACGGAATTGCAAAGTGAACCGGAAACGATGAACTGAAACGAATAAATCATTTTGAATAAAAGTGACGAATTTCATGGCTCAGTAGTGCATGTATCGGCCAGTGTCATTACAAATGGCTTTAGTAGCAGGATTCAAATATGCAAAAGATTAGAAGAATGTAATAATTTGATAAAACATAAACAAAAATATATTTATAGGTACTAGCGAATCACCCGCGTTTCGCTCGGGTTCGACCCGAGGTACCTACTTTAACATGTAGTATTTATTAGATTTCTCAGAGGTGTGATATTTTCCCACAGCAAAAAGTATCCTATATGTTAACCCGGATAACCCGCTATCGTCATACCAAATTTCATCAAAATCTGTCCAGTGGTCTTATGATGCGTTGCCAGACATATGAATTCAGCCTCTGTATCGATAATAATGACTATTTCAATAATATTTTCCAAAAAATATTTAATGTCCAGATTCGACTCAGAATTTTATTATATGTATAGATAATATAATAAATAATAATAGTAGTTAAGATAATTGTTGATGAACTTGGGTGAGAAGGTGTTGTTTTATTTTCTTTTTAAAGCAAGTAACAGAGGGACTTAATTGGACGTATTTAGGGAGTCTGTTCTAGAGCAATACGCCATACAACGAAAAAGAATGTAAAAGGAACTTTGTGGTGCTCTTGGGTATGACGAGCATCGCAATGATGCAAGGCCACCTGGAACGTAAAGTAGGATGATATATTAACTCATGCCTTGTCCTACGATGTGTCGAAAACATTGCACTGTATAATATTGTTTTACAATATTATACAATGCAATTTATGTTGATGTTGCATGCTTTCCACTCTTACGACCGGTAATCAATTCTGTGATGTTCTTTGTACATTTAATGAGTCTCTTTAAACGCATAAAAGATCGACGTTTAATTTCCGTAAAACACATCTGTGTACAATAATGAAAACGGAATTATAAGCAGCCTTAAAAATACATTATGTACCAATAATATTTTGATACAATAAAAGAAAATACACGTAGATTTAAAAAAAAGTTATTACGTGAAGGCTTCTTCAATGCAAATCCACGGTTAGACTCGTGAGAGCATCTAGATACTTTGAGGTGCAAGGACGGTTCGCTAGTAAAGAATAAAAGTCACAAATAGCGCATTAACCGGGTGAGGAGTTTCCTTCAAGAGTCTGAGCTTTCATAAATCGACTCTAGTATATAAATAAACGACTGATAAAATATGTTCCTAGTTTAATTAAGCGTTGTTGTTCTATAATATTGTATTACACGTTGTTGCATGCTTTTCACTCTTACGACCGGTAATTAATTCTGTGATGTTCTTTGTACATTTAATGAGCCTTGTTAAACGAATAAAAGATCGACGTTTAATTTTCGTAAAAATATATGTGTACAATAATGAAAACGGAATTATAAGCAGCCTTAAAAATACATTATGTACCAATTCATATACATTATAATTAGTTTTTACGCATAACGCGTAACGGCGGAAGTCGATAGTTTGTATCAGTCTTTCGATTACCTCTATCTACCACAGAAAGACCCATAAAAATCGTAATAAATTTCATTTTAATTTCTTATCATGTGAAATCACTTTGTATTTTCTACAGGATATTAATTTAATTGAAAAATAAAAATTTTAGTATAGTTACTCCCAAGCAGTATAAATTAAAGTGTTAAGAAAAAAAAATGCATTATGAAGCAGAGACTATAATATGTATGCATCTACTTTAATATTAAGTTTTAGACGCCTAAAAATTTCGATATTTACTTATAAAAAAACATATCTACGAAAGTCTACGAAAAGCTTTTTTTGAAATTCGATCCCTAAAGTGGTAAAAGGCCGTGGCAAAATTCGAATAGAAAATAATTTAATAATAATATAACTGAGAAATTTACTGTAAAATTGCTATTTATTGTGTGTCAACGATTTAAAATTCATCGCGTCGAGGAAAGGGAATTGTATCCAGGTTAGGTTTCTAGATAAGTATTTTAACTTGTCTTACTAAACTGTTTGAACTGAAGCGCTGAAAGTGCTAGCCATACGATTTTCTTAATAACATGAATTATTAATAAGAATTTTTGAAGTATAATCCCACTAGCGACTCACTCTCGCTTCGCTCGGTTTCGTCTCTAGGTTGGTTCTCCAACCAAACTTTCATCCCCATTTTTAATCCCTCAAAGAATAATTTCCGGAATGAAATGTATCCTATGTCCCTTCCAGGGTCTCAAACTATCTTCTTACCAAATTTCATTTAAATCGGTTTTGTAGATCCAGAGATAATCTCCTACAACCTCATAAACTCACAACTTTACCTCTTCATAATATTAGTATAGATAAGAATGTAAAAAAGGGGTACCAAAGTTTGTTTAAAAAGTGATATTTTTAGGCTTAAATTAGCATATTCAATTTTTGGTAAATAAGTCTTATTACCAGTTGTGTATATTAAAATCGATTGGTCAAAAAAAAACAATATTAGATGTCAAACAAATTTACAATGCGAAAAGTGCTTAAGTTTGGATGGTTTCAGATCCGATATCATGAAATAGGAAAAGATTTTATTATTGTATGGTATACATAAAAGGTTTATTTATATAAGCATAATGTTATTAATAATAATATTTTTATGTATATTATAAGTACATACTTTTTAAATGTATTGTATTGAAATGATAAGGAGAGAAAAAACGATAGCAAAAATAAATATGAAGGACGCAATCCAGAACTTCAGGTTTATTTATATTCTGATGGGTTTTAAAGTTAGCGAAGAAATCAGCGGAATTTTTTAATACTAGACTTTACTAAAGGTCTGTCTTCAGTCTGGCTTTTTAATATATAATTTTTATCAGTTTAGAGAATGAGATTTTCTTCTATAACTGAGAACAATAGCAGTAAGCTTTCACACTTATAAAATTTTAATGCAAAAGAAGACTGGCAACTGCTTATACATAGCTAAAAAAGTTTTAATTGGGCGTTATTTCAAAATGAATATTTTCTTCAAACTGATAAATAATTTATTTAATAAAATAATATTATGTAAAATATATAAGAATGTGAAAATATCAAATATATTCCACAGAAAGTTTTAATCATATATTCATTCGTAAGTCATGAATAGCAGAATTGGAACGTGATTTAATTAAACTGATAGCAGCTTGGTGTTTTTGTACCGTATTTTCTGTAAAATAGATCTTTTTATTAATCAAGTTAGACATTAATTAATTAATATTTTTTACCTTTCATATTATTGCTGTTGATTAGAAATATTTAAACAATAAAATATTATTCCACACTCGATATGCCTTATACGCCGATCTGTCCGAACGTCACATCCATTTTACTCGAAGACTGTTAGAGCTTTATTACTGTTTGGTTGGTAGATGCTTGATGTATACCGCTATAACTACACTAATTCGAGAAAGTATTTAATAAAACTTGCTAAAAATTATATGAAAATTTGTATGAACCTAACTTTTTCTTCCTACTAGGCTCAGATGAAATTAAATAGTGTACGCCTAAACAAATCTTACAGTTTATTATAACGGCAGGGTTAAGTGGGTTACTCTAGCTCAAAATGCGGCGTACCTACTATAAACCAGATATGGTCTATCGTGATCGCCGCATATTGAACTAGAAAAACAAAGAAAAAACACTGTTCTTTTAAAGTTTTCCCTTAAAACGAACCAACGAGGTACCTTAACAGGTCACGTAAATATGGTTATAAAGTATAAAAAAATATTATTTAAGTGTATCCGGTAAACCGGCTATAATATTTATTAGCTATTAGGGCTGCTAATATCACAGAAAGATAAAAAATGAGCAATACAGCCTGTACAGTCTTCGAGTAGTCTTAGAGTGACAGACCGAGAGACATACGGACATAGCGAAATTATGGGCTATTGACTACTACACACTAAGAGGATTTGTGTAACTGGTTAAAATATTTGACATCTAATGTCACGTTGTTTTCAGAATTTAATTTCACCTTCATTTATTAAGAGAAGCACACTAACATTAAATCTAGTGCGACCTATTCGTTCGAGTCCTACTGGGGGCGAGCATTCATTTGTGTGATGAGTACAAATCCTTTTACTCCAGTCATGGGTGCTCAATGCTTATATTTATAATATGTATTTATTTAAACTATCCACTATCTGGTATCCATAACACAAGCCTCGTAGCTTACCATGGAACTAGATAGTGCTGTGTGTTAATGTCCCAACTTATTTATTATTTATCTTACTATTTTAGAGAAGAAATAAATGAGAGGCTAAATGTAGACACAGGTTATTTCGAATTACTAGAATGTTGGTAAATACTAAGTTCTATGTAAATATTTTAACTACTGCACAAATTCAAAGCATATTTCTTCTTTGAGAACATAGAAAGTATTTACGTAATAAAGTACGTAACAAGTTAAGTGTATATTTTTTGCACATTTAAGCTTATTGTAAATATTTGTTTTGAATTTGTAGAAATTAGTGCAACATTATTAATTTTATTTTTATTTTATAAACATTGTATCAACTCTACAATCGCCCCACTTCAATACACTAACAAAACATTGAAAGAGTTTATTTGCTCTCAAGTCTAAATTAATCCGAATTTATTCTCAAGGGAACAAAGGTATTTGAAAAAATACAAGATGTAAGTAGCGTCCCAAGTCAGGATAAGTAAACACTCGGATCCGTGCAATCAAACTCGGTGAGCCGCCGGTAACTCAAATACCAATCTTAGGATGTCTCATTCAATTAAGGCCGCCTTGAGGTCGGAAGTCGCGACTGGCTACTTTCACCTACTAATTATATATTTAAATATCTAATAAACAAGTCCTAAAATACTCTTACATCTCATATCTGTTACGCTTCTAAGTCAGACAGTTGACCTTTTCAACCGACTTCAAAAAGGAGGAGGTTCTCAATTCGACTGTATGTTTTTTTTTTATGTTTGTTACCTCAGAACTCCGTCATTTATTAACCGATTTGGACAATTTTTATTTTGTTTGAAAGGGTATACTTCTAGATTGGTCCCATTTAAATTTCAAAAAAAAATACCACCCCTAAGGGTGGAAAAACAACTAATGATGAATTTAACCTACTTCTAATTGTCATATTGACTTGAAACTTTGCAAGTATTTCTATTTCCGTTGATAGTACAGTGGTTCGGTGTTGTTGACCTGATCTAATGGCAAGGCCAGAAGGTGGATAGGTAGAACTCTTCAACGGCTAATAGTAGATACTTTGAGTTTGGGCTTATTTTGTTTGATTTGACAAGCCTAACACGTTAGAATCCTTACTTCGCTACTATTGTCTACACTAAAAAGGGAGAAATAAAAACTTTTTAACAAAAAAATAAAAACCGACTTCAAACAAAAGCACTAAAAAGTAAAAAATAACTGATTGGTAGTTTTCATTTACTATACATACCTAATCAAATATTTTCGAAGTCGGTGTGCTTTGGCTAAGTAATTAAAGCCTACCTATTAAATACATACCTAATCAAATATTTTCGAAATCGACGCCAGCCCATACAAAGCAAATCAATATCTAATTTCAATAATTCAAAATACAACTATTCAAATTTTAGGTTCTGTATTACTGTATGAAATCACAATCAAAATACCAATAGTACTTACCTAATTTCAATTTCAAAATATCTACGAATTTAAAAGACACTAAAGACTTTTAGTTTGTTAATTTAACCAAACATCAAATAAAATTTAATATTAAAAATTCCTGATTTGATTCAAAATACAAAAAAATAAATAAATGAAGTATACGAAATTCTACAAATACCGTTATAATATTTTATATAGTCAATTAAGATGGCTAAATTTTTTGAGAAAATTTTAGTATGGATCATTTTGAAAGCATTTCTTAACCGAAATAATCTAATAAGACGTCTAAACGACTATCAAAGCTCAGATTCGAACTTCACTGAGCAAACTGAAAATATTAATCGAATTAAATTTTCATCTACTGTCAATCTGATTTTCAATTGTGCTATATCATTCATTATATTCCTCAAATATAATTTATATTTTTCTAACGAACTGTATAATATCCACATCCGTACTTACTAATATTATAAATGTGAAAGTGTGTTTGTATGTTTGTCTTCCTTTCACGTCGAAACGGAGTGACGGATTGGCGTGATTTTTTGTGTAAAGATAATAATAATGTCATCCTGACCGATTTAGGTCACCGCGGCCAATCTCATTGAGACTAGCCAACTAAGCAGGAGATATTATGATGATGATGATGATGTTCTCCTAGCCGATTCCGGCTACGGCGGCCAAACTCATTGAGATTAGCCAACTGCGCAGGAGATATTATAGTGCACAAATGTACGCGCAGACACAAGTGCACTCTCTATTCCTATCACTCTCATACTCCGGTGGGACGACCACTCGACACGACCGGTGAGAGTTAAGGCGCAGGACCGACGGCTTTACGTGCTCTCCGAGGCACGGGGGTGAAACACCGCCAACTTCCCAACTCCGGGCTGTTACTGAGGCTTAGTATACAGAAATACTCAATAACTAAATTTGGCCCGACCCGGGACTCGAACCCAGGACCTCCGGGTGTGAAGCCGTACATGCTAGCCACTACACTACCGAGGTAGTAGGAGATATTATAGGTCTCTAATTCGTTCATGATTATAGTGTACAAGTGTGCATACAGACAAAAGTCCACTTTCTATTGAGAGAGTGACAGGAATAGACAGTGGACTTTTGTCTGCGCTTCACTAGTCGTCCCACCGGAGTATGAACTCCGGTGGGACGACTACTCGACACGACCGGTGAGAGTTAAGGGGCAGGACCGATAGTTTTACGTGCTTGCATGGGGGTGACACCGCCAACTTCCCAACTCCGGTCTGTTACTGAAGCTTACTATACAGAAATACTCAATAACTAAGCTTGGTCCGACCCGGGACTCGGACCAAGGACGTCCGGGTGTACAGCTGTACATGGTAGCCACTACACTACCGAGGCAGTTGTGTGAAGATAGTTGAAGGGCTGAAGAGTGACATAGGTTACTTTACCGCGGGAGATTATCTCATTCCCACGAGAAAACACGTTATAATTTTTTTTCAAACAACGACTGTAACGTTTTGTGTGCAGAATATAGACCCCTAGACAATAATAGTTAAAAAATTGTCTGTTTTTATGTCCTTTTTCTTTATAACTGTGTACATTTCTCGCTAAAATTAAGAACCAATTTTAGCCAAATTGTGTAGTGATAACTTATTATTCGGATCAACATGTAGGATATCTGTAACTATAGGAAAATGTTTCATTTCTTCTGGAAAACATCATCACTGATTCTGTCGAGTCGTTCTTAGCCATTTATATGTCTCACGCTGGCTACAATTTAAGAGATACATCAAAACAAAGTACTACAAAATTGCAGGCCTTTAAAGGCCTACAGAAAAATTGGCAAAAGCATAAATTTTCTTCTAAGGTACACTCAAAATAACTATTTATATCTATTTAAATCATATCTAAGGACGAACTCGAGTGAAGTGAGGGCAAGTCGCTAGTCTGTAATAAATCTAAATTAAGAAATGAAACGTAAGGAAGTGAAAAAGTATAGATTTACAGTAAAAGGTAAAACGAATTTGTAATTATGACTAATTTGTACCCTAAATTATTTATTCTCATTATGTACTCTGTATGAATCCCGCAACAACTTTTTAAGCTACCTTTGTGGCCGTATAGTATTCTATCCTATTTTACTTATTAGCAAATAAATTTTAAAACATGACGTCACTTGTACTGATTTATTATTGATATTTTAGTAAAATTATATGCCTATTATAGGCATATAAAATTTTACTTAAATATAAGCACAGTAGGCCCCATATATATGTTATTTATAAAAAATCAACATAGGAATTTTAGGTTCAATATTATATAAATTATATATATACAAAGGGGTTATATTTATAAGTATTTTTACAGGTGGTGCTGTTTGTATTTTAAGAGTATGTTTATACCCGGTCACAAACATTAAATTCTAGCAACCAAAATTTGTTTTATTTCTGCATTTGACTGTATTTTAAATATTTTTGCTTAAAATTAAGATATAACATCTCAAACAAGTATCTGGGGTTACCGTTCTTTTATAATGCGTAGCATATTATTAAAATGAAATAATGTCTTTTATATTATAACAGTAAACCTTTTTTTAATTCTTTAAGGACAAAATAATTTTGGCTGTGCCAAAGGTAAACGTTATTTTTCAGCGCAAAAAGCTCTTTGTTGAATATGCTTTTTAGAAAAATGCCTCTCTAGATTTTGTTGGGGCAGGTTTTTTTTTCTGCGTGTCCCAGCAAGATTATAAGCGTTTTTTAAATTAAAATGGTGTTTGCTAACTTTTGTTTTAGTTTCCTAGTTAACAGATATCTTTCGGATATCTAAAATAATTGTATCATTTCCCTATAAGTAAAATTTCTTCGAAATGTAATGATTTTATAAATTACTTTAACTCTTACCTACGCGACTTTAATATATTATGTACCTTTCCCAAATGAATACAATTGGGGAATAATATACAATTTCTACACCAAACTTTTATAATGAGAAGTAAAATTTGTATAAAATTACATAAAAGAGTGTTTGTTTTTCGGAGTTTATTAGTCCGAGGGTAGAAATTACATAAATACATTATATGTTTTTGAGTTCAACAGTTAAAACAGGCATTGGTAGCGTGAGTTGATTGGTTACATACTCTAAATTGGTATGTTTAATTTAAAGAAATAAATTATTTCAAAATGTTACAATTCACACAACATTCTATCACTCTAGATGTCTGGCTTGTTATAGAGAATTTTCCTAAAATCACTTACTCCAAAGCGAGTTTTTGTTCACGACTACATGTTCTTAACTTCACGAAACATATTCTTATGGAAGTACCTACTAGCGACTCACCCTCTCTTCGCTCAGGTTCGTACCTACTTACGTTTAAAGGTTTTCTATAGATTTCTCAAAGATGAATTATTTTCCCGTAGTAAAAAGTATCCTATATCCAGACAGACAAAAATTCTAAAAACTATAGATTCGGCCTCTGTATCAGTAATAATGACTATTTCAATAAGATTTTCCAAAAAATATTTAATGTACAGATTCAGCTTAGTTAGAGTTTTATTATATGTATAGATAGATTATAACGGAACGGAACGTATATAAGTCATGATATACATTTAACAAAAATACGTTTTTAATACTAAACAACAGTTATTTGACTTGGACTTCACTTTGAACGACGCGAACGAAAACAATTTCTATTATATTCTCCTGCGCTGGAAAAGCAAAGTGATTTTAGCTCATACAGTCATGAACGTGATGCGTGCTTTTATTTAATTGATTAAAGCGTTTTGTAAACTGCAATTATTTGTATATGCTCACTTTATTTACCATTCAATAACGGCAATATTTTTATTCTACACATCAATGATTTTAGATTATTTATTCGTACTTTTTTTTAAAGAAAAACTTGCTTCAATTTTTGACTACGACGTGCAATTATTATTAACAACATAAAAATACAGCGTAAACGTAATGAGGACCAAATTTTCTTTTTTGGCGATATCATTAAAATATCGTACAATAGAAATGATATACCTATTTATATGATCTAAATGTAATTTGTAGGTAAGTAAAAATAAAACCATATCTATACATAATATAATAAAATTGTAACTAAGCCGAATCAGTACATTAGATATTTTTTGGAAAATCTTATTGAAATAAACATTATTATCCATACATAGGCCAACTTTATAGTTTTTAGAATTTTTGTCTGTCTGTCTGTCTGTCTGTCTGTTACCGCATCACAGAAAAACCACTAGAGGGATTTTGATGAAATTTGGTATGATGATAGCTGGTAATCCGGATGAACATATAAGATACTTTTTTCTGTGGGAAAATATCTCATTTTTGAGAAAAAATACAAAAACTGCAATCTAAGAGTATACTAATATGTAAAACGTAAGAATTTGGTTTTTGGTCATCTGAACGTGGGCGGAGCCGCGGGCAATGCTAGTGACATTATAAATGTATTTTGCCTCAGGGATGCCGATTTCGTTGTATAAGAGCGAGGAAGTAATTAGTCTAAATGTATGATTTATGATGACGAATCTCTTATGCTTGTAGTAGAGCTCATTGAAATTCTAAGCAGAAAATGATATGCGGACACGTTTCACAGTCCAAGCTTCTCTCATCTATGTCGTATTTCAATAGCATATGTATACGTGCATACGAGCATTTTAATTAATAACATTATTGATACTACCTTCATATATTCCTCTAAAGTGAAATAAGATTTTTCTTTTAATTAACTTGTCGAGTGCTTGTTTTGTCAAAGTAGTTCTTAATATTATATACACTTTAATTTTTTGAATAAATAAGAAGCGGTTAAAGTGGTCTTGTGTATTTTGTACTGTAGTAAATATTAAATGCAAAACTTAGATAAACAGTTGAGAAAGTTAACGCATGGTTTAACTTCTGCTGGCAACAGAGAGACATAATGTTTAAGGGTTTGGGCATCCCTTGTAAACAACGGCATTCTACGTGAACAGGCTTCTTCGTATAAAACAACGTGCTGACCGCTTTGTTAACTAAAACAATAGAAAATTTCATAATAAAAAAAAACATGAAGCGTTATTTATTCTGCTGTGATTTCCCTTTGAAACAAATACTCCCATACTTTCATTTTCTTTAAATATATATAATGCCTATTGCTTTACCTACTCTATTCGGACTTATAGACTCACGTAGAAACTATATGGACAGATGTAATCTTACACAAATGTACTTGCGTGAATGTCTCTGAAATCGGAGAGAAGAAAAGGTAAAATAGCCCGAGGTACTTTTTAATTAATATTTGTAGTTAAAATGGTCGTTGCTTGAGGTCTTTTTAACTCTATTTACTTAGAACTGAAGCATTTTCTTACTTTTACTTCAGATTATTAAATATGAAATTATTAGAGATTAACTTCTACATTCTTGACGCCCTCTGGTTATGACGTTAATTAGCGGTGCGTTGGTCCTAATAAAACCATCTCCTTGTTGCCTGTAGGCTTTACAGTGCAATTATTCTATACTTCCACTCAACCTCGCTTCGCTCGGGTTCGCCCTTAGGTACGTTTTAACGGTTAGTACAGAATAGAAACGCTAATATATTAATACAAAAGTACGTTGAATTTTATATCCCTTACTTGAGAAATGAAATTGATCCCTATACAAACTTTCATCCCGTTTTCACTCACTTAATTGATGATTTCCGGGATAAAAACGATGCTATATCCTTCCAAAGGGTCATAAATTATCTTCATACTAAATTTCATTACAAACATAAATAGTATTTTTTCCTGTTTAGAATATTATTATAGATATTCAGTAGTTAGGTACATATAATTATATCAAAGCACTTATGCCCCTATAAAGTAAATAATAGCTTATATGTAAAATTTACGAATTTTTGTCAAATGCTTTCTCAAATAAAATTTGAAAAATACTGTAAACTTCAAAAAAACTTCATAATGTATGTATATTGAAAAAATCATGATTTAACATAGTCTATATAGTGGAGATTCGAGTCAAAAATATTGTGCAAAATTGGAATTCCACTATTGCTATTTATCCAATAATCGGTTTTTGAAACGATATAAAATATCTTTATTATTAAATTTCTTAAGAGGTGATAAAATATTTCAAACTCTTTTTTCATTCTAACACATTTGAAATTAGGCATTTTTTTTCTATTTGGTATGTAAAAGCAGGTAGAAAAAAGCGAGTGCAGAAAATGCTTAGCATGTTTATTAAATATGTAAGTCACGCAAGTACAATTTCATTTTATTATAAAAATCTACCACCACTGAGAACCATTCCAACTCCCAGTACATGATCTTACTACTCTCTTGTGCCAGCTTGGACGGGATTAGCTTGTTTCTAATTTGTAACATAATATCGAACCGTACCGGAACATGTTATATCTACTTTTCTATGTGGAATATACAAATAAACTTATTACCTACTTCTACTTTGATAATATAGTACTGTTGATTTAATTCATGTTTTATATTTAATTTTATTTATAAGCATTTATGACTTTATCTAAAATGATTTACACATAAAAGCTTTTGTTGATTTTATTGATAAGAAGTAAAAGTTATATTTATTTTATAATTTGTATTCATAAAATAAATAAAAAAAAATAATCATTTTCCATTTTCCAAGTAATATTAGATTGGGGAATGAGAATTATAAGTGAAGTTATATTAAAAGTAATTTTTATTTAGAACGTTTTCTCCTATTTAAAAAACTTCTTGGTCATTATTCTGACATTTTCTATATCCAATGCCAACTTCGTTAAATGAAAATGGAAAGGCATTATTCGATTATCGTATATAACCGACGACTTTTCTTTTTGTTTCCATATTGATTGCTATATTTTTCTACATAGATGTATAGTGATATTTGCAAAGGTAATGGTTATTAATGGAACATGATAGATTACCGATGTGGTATTCAATATGAGCGTGAGAAAAATTTTATATGTACGAAGTGTTAAAATATTCAAGAGCACGTAACTACATTCCATCAAATCATCTAAGTATCACGTTTGCTCTTCCCCAAACTCTTATAAAGGCTGAAGTATAACAAAATATTTTCCCACACAATTTTATGGTGAAAGGTTGGAATGATAACTAAATCACGTATTTATATTTCGTAGCATAAATAAAATAAACATCGAGAATGTATTATAAATAGTTAATATTGACAGTAGTATTAACTGAATACAATCAGCCCTTTTTATCCATGTTAATTTTTAGACCACCTCGTTCGGAGACTCCATTGAGATCATTGATTATACTGAGGTCCTCCATGGTCTCAGCCATAACCACTATATCATCGGCAAGTCGAAGGTGAGTGATGTACTCGCCGTTAAATTTGATGCCTATGCTGTTTCAGTCCAGGACCTTAAAGACATCTTCCAATGCAGCGGTGAACAATTTCGGCGAGATGACAACGCCCTGTCGTACTCCTTGTTGTAACTGGATGGGTCTTGAGTACCGGCCCTAAAGTCGGACTACATAGTGGCGTTTTCATATAAACACTTCAACACTTCACACGCTGGAGAAACTGCAGCACAGCCCAAGTGTCGATCGAATCAAAGACTTTCGTAATCGTAATCGGTCTTCTGTATAACCTGCCGCAGCGTATGAATGTGGTCTACGGTACTAAAACCTCTACGGAAACCAGCTTGTTCGGGAGGCTGGAAGTCGTCAAACCTTTGCATGCATTCAAGTCGATTTATGAATGAACTCTTGAAAACAGATTGTAGCCATGGCTGAGAAGCGATATGGGTCTGTAATTCTTGCAAGGTATTATCGCCCTTTTTAAAGTACAGTACCACTTTGCTTCTGCTTCGTGATGTTTTTCCTTGGAGTATGACGGAATTAAATAACATCTGAAGGGCCATAAGGATCGGTTCTCCACCCGTCTTCAGAAGTTCGGCTGTAATTCCATCTGCTAAACAACAAGCTAATCTCGCTCAGGCTGACGTCCGGGATTTCTTCGGTATAATGTCGGGTTAGTCTGGCCCTTGGATGGCAGCTGGGTTTACTAATGTAATTTCGGTGACAGTTAAATATTATGTTACCATCGAGCTGATCTGGCTGATGGGACCGGGATGTAGGGACTGAAACTCCCTGATGGAATACGACATGATTGTAGGACAACCGAATTTGGACAAGTATGTTTTTATTTTTAGTGAACATTTTTGTAATAAAAGTAGGTTTTTAAAAATCCTTTTTACTTTTAATTTATTAATAATTATGTTTGTTAACACATTAATACGTATAGTTTCCATCTTTAAATTGAATCTCCTCAAAATCCATACTAATATTATAAATGTGACAGTGTGATAGTTCGTTTGTTCGTTTGACTTTCTTTTAAGTCGAATCAGAGTGATGGATTGGCGTGATATTATCTCATTCCCACGAGAACACATGTTATAATACAACCCATAATAACTGATCATACCTATATAGATATAAATATATAGTCTATCTATTTTATACTACGAGTAAACATTAAAACGTACCTAGGGACGAACCTTAGCAAAGCGAGGGTGAGCCGCTAGTATTTAATATATTTAGTAAAATGAAATTGAAACATTTCGACACCAGCAACTTTGTCAAAGCATTACGCTTACTGGAAAGTTCAATTTCCGTTTTTAATACCAAATAGTTTGTTACAGTATTTTAATAATATGTAAAATGTTTTGTGAGAATTGATAAATAGGGAACTGGCTAATTAAAAGCTAGTCTAAAATAGTTTATTCCCAGTTATAAATGAAGTGAGTTTTATACAAAATATAGTTTTGAACTTTTGGTAAGTTAGATAGCGATGAAATGGCACAGAATTTCATAATTTAATAAAAAAATAAAAAGGCTAATGAATTGTAAGATGGCAGATTATTTGAAAGCTTTGCAATATATCTATAACTAGCGACTGATCCTTGCTTCACTCAATAAATAGACTTCATATTAATTATGTACATACTCGTATATATACATAGGTATAAGGAGTTATTGTGGGTGGTATTACTGATGTACTTTACCGTGGGAATGAGATAATCTCCTGCGGTAAAAAGTAGCCTATGTGGCTCTTCAGAGCTCCAACTATCTCCACACATTATATATAGATATTATAATTTTGTGACAAAAATAATGTAGAAAATTATGTTTAAATCATAAATCAAACCTATGTACATCACTGTTACCTGTTTAATTAAGATTAATATTTGTTTATGGTGTAATTTAATCGTAACCTTACCAGTTCTTTCACATTTTTTTCTAAGTTTTGCTTGTACATTTTACAATAATGCATTAAAAATAATAGTTTCTTATTTTCTTTAAATTGTTATCCGATATTTAAAATAACATATTCTATACATATTTCGATTTAATGGAAGTTAAAGCTTAAAATTTATTTCGCCTTTTAGGCACCATTTGCGAATTTTTGTATTCAATCACATAAGCTTTAGTATTTAAGCTTTTGTTTACCATATAGACTTTTATTGCAGACTGAATCTGGGGATTTCGTAAATCTAAAAGGCTCTATAAATGCAGTTTTTAACGTGTTGGCTTTATCTTATGTACATAAACATTTAATGTACAATATATGACTGTTAAATTTAAAACTAAAAATTATGATGTACAAACTCTTTATAGTTAGACTGTTCTGTAATCGTCGTTAATTTCGAACGTTTACCTAATCTTTCTTTTGTTTTTTTTTTATGTTGGAAAAAGGAGATACCTAACCTATCTGTCATTAATAAAACCTGTTATGTAATAAACTCAAAAATCATCGTCCTACTAATATTATAAACGCGAAAATTGGTGAAGATAGAGGGATGGATAGATGTTTGCTATTTCACGCACAAACTACGGAACGGACTTTGATGAAATTACACAGTAACATTCCTTGAACATCAAAATAACACATATCGGAATAACGCTTGTTTACTATAAAAGAGCTTGCATTTTATAACTTATTTTTTGTTAAATCCCAATATAAATAAAACATAAGGTTTACTGATGTATAGTAATAAATTTTATTTATTATATATAAATACCTATTATATAACTTTAAAAATAATTGCAGTAATGTAATAAATATTTGTATGAAATAGTTAAAAACAATTTCTTAGACGCTCATAGTTTGTAAATAATAATTAAAATATAAACTTATAAAGTTGGTAGCATAAAGCGTACTTCATAAACAATATCCGTAGCCGTAAAGTCTTTGGCGCCCTTAATTGAATTAAAACCGAAAGGCGGCTTAAATATAAAATAAAGGATTTTCAATTTTATAGCCTTATTATATTATATTATATTGAATACTTACAGAAGTTGGGCTCTTCTTACTCCTATTGGAAGAGAAATGTTCAATAACTTCCCAGTTTGATTTCTTAGGCGCAGGTGTGTCAGCCGGCGATGGAGAGGCGCGGTGCACAGCGGACGGGGTGCTACGGCCCGAGTCGTCGGGTCGAAGCGGCGTAGCAGCAGACCGTAGAGATGCACATCGCCTTCCACGTAGAGCATCCTGTAGAGTGAACATTGTTGTTATATCGATCATATTCAAGCTGATATGGCGGATGAAACAATGGAAGAATTTGCATTAGTACACAGATAGACTATGTCCTGGAATAACATTAAACACCTAACAGGGCATCCCCAGGTGGCTAAAAGTAGCGAAGCGAGGGTAAGTCGCTGGTATCCTAACAAATATAATAACATAATAAAGTAGAATTCTCTTTGTAGGTTGAGATTGAAATAATTACCAAAATAATTTAAAATACTGTTTTGTCCTTTTATAAATATTATTCATATTAAAAATTCAAAAGTAAATGCTTTAACACAGTAATCGAATCATTGATCGTAGGCAAGGATAGTGACGGTTTCCATAGAGAGGACCATAGGGCACTTTTAAGTTTTATTATAGTCCCTTGTTATCAAGTGATTCCTTTGAAATATTATATATGTTATATACTTAATATTGCAACAATCAATAGGAAAGTTTTATTTTGAATTATAAATCACCCCATATGTCTTTTATTTTATTTTTTAGTAGTTTTAGTACGAGTCCTTTTATTTTATCTTTAACCTATTGAATTAAATTATAAAGGTATTACTATACCAATGACAATTTTATTTTTTTATTGAACATAAAAATAACGCTAACAAAAATATGGTATTCATAGGTTTAGAAATGTTAAAAACAGATATGAAAAATTAATTTCAGAAAACTCTACATTCTCTGAACTCAATACTTGACTTTGATTGTGCGGTGGCATTGTTATACTGCGGTGCACAAGACTTTAAGTGGCAGAAGGGTGCGTGAGTATAATTGCGGACTAAAATTATATTCCCACTTTGTACTAGCTCTGGCGTACAACTTAAATTATGTTTAACTTAGTATAAATAGAACAGTGAGTATTATCTTTATTTTAAGTAAACTGTGGTAGCCTGTTTTAATGTTATGAAAAAAGTTACTTGAAAATATTATGTGTCTTATTCAGAACCATCGCATATAGGTAGGAACTTGAAATTCAGAGAAAGATTTTTTTTTAAATTACTAATAAAAAAGTCCTTCTGAGCTATAGCTATAAGTGTTACTCTATTTTTTATGTTTCTTCTATAAGTAGATCTGTACAATAAAGTATATTTTATTTAACAGTTTTTTGTCTAAATTAGACACGGTAATATATATACATCGACCTATTAGCAGCATAATTAAAAAGAATCATGCAACCTTAATCTTAATGAAGAAAAGCAAGTGTATAGATTACTAATTAAACGGTAGTAACCTTTGGAATTTTATAACTCCTACGTTATGATATATTCGTTATAACGAAAAGTAGCTCTTTTATTAATCAATGATGGGGCGCAAGCTGATGTTTAGTAAATCAAAAACGAATGACGGATCACATTCATCTATCAACGTCGCATAAATCAACGCATTTTCACTACTGAAGTGTTGTGTCAATAATAAAAGTAGTAGACTGAGATTCCAGAGTCACCAGACCTACCCTACTTTAGAAAAGCTAATATGTTAAAGATTAATAATCTAAAATGCAGTTAAGACTTAAATACTTGCTAGTTCGAAAGCGGGGCCAATTTGCAGGTAACAGTACTAAAGGTGCATAAAAATCTTACTCGATTACGTTAAACTAGAAAAGCTGGTTCTTAAATATGTTTTACAGAATATTGTCAAATTACAATATTCATTATTGCCAGACACTTTTCATGGGCGTTAACTCCAGACACGTGTAAAATTCTCCTAAAAATTTAGGCAAACTAAGTTATTTTAAAATGCCTAAATTTTATATATATGTTAATTAGGGAACTATTTTAAGAAAGGGTCTAAGCAGCCAGACCAATCCAATGGGTCAAACATCTCCCCAGATACGACAAACCTACCATTGGGAGTGCAAGTGTGAGATCGTTATTCATATGCATGAGTGCAAGTGAGTGCATTTGATGACTGTAAGGTAAAAAAAATAGTTTAAGTATTACTATTTGTTATTGATTTTTTATGTTCGGAACTGCTTTTAAACTTATGCTTTAAAATTACTGTTAAATGTCTTGTAGCTTTTTCAAAAAAAATTAATTTAATTTTCAGACCATCTCCGTGTAAATGGCAAAAGAAAATTTTTCAACAAGTCGTCGTTTCTGACAAAAAAATCAAAAGATTTCCAAGCCGACTGCGTAGGTGGTTTAGCTGGCGACTCCTATTTATAAACTACATAAATGCCAAATTTTAACTTTATAGGTCAAGCAAGTACTTTAAGACATTTTGTGTTTAGTTATCTGACTACTATCTGTTAATACCTTCTAGCTGCGTCGTGATATTAGAAGTGTATGAAGTTAAGTCAGAATTCCTTTCAGAGAAAATTATCAATGTTTAATCACATAGTTTCATATGAGTTAAAAGTACATTTCAAAAGCTTTTGAACATGTTTGCTTATTTATATCAGTGTACAACACGTGTTGAAATTCTGATATAACTTAGAAATTTGGTACAATCTTTTAAAAATCATGTACTATAGTTGTCTTGTTGGTGCACATTAATTTAATGGTTCATTCAAAAAAAGTGAATAAAGTTGTTAAAGTACATGTATATGGTAAGACTTGGGCTTGAGCCATCCGCATCCAGTGGATTCCGGTTCCTTACACCAGATCATCAGTCTACTTCCTAGTATTCCTAATAGTCTAGGGAGGCTACCAAGATACGGCCCTATGCTCTTGGAGATTCGGCGGCCTATATCGATAACCTTGGTCCTTCTACGTACTCCTCTCTTCTTTTTTTTCTATAAATTTCTGATTCGTCAAGGTAATATTAAGCTTTTGTATACCGGCTGTCAAAATCACCAAAATCTTTGCTATTATACACATTTTTCAATAATAGATGGTTTAGGAATGAGAATTTTGGCTAGAAGCGTAAAATATTATAATATTATTTATCTACTGTGAAATATGTAATGTCATATTAAAGGTCATATTAATGTCATATTTTTTATCTGTTTTCTTATTTATTATATCATTGATATTTTACTCAACTTATACTTGTTTTGTACATTTACTAGTTATACTGTTTATTCAATTTTCTTCTTTTTGTTGTGTCAGATGACATAAAACTACCGCTGATGAGAAAAAATTACTTGTTGCTCGAGAGATGGCAAATTTCACGGGAAATTGAATGGCCACCTGTACTTAATATATAAATAAAGATTATTATAATTAAAAGAAATTTATAGATTCTCATCTAATATTTTAAATTTAAAGGAATTCATTTTTATGTCATCGTCAAAGAGGAAATATATAATGAATTTTATGGAAATGAATATTTATAAAGCACTTTTTAGAAATTTAAGGCAGCAAAATGTATAAATAAATTATAATTAAGTGTCTTTGAGAGTCCGATGAACAGTGTTTATCAAGCGGAAAGCCCATTTGTAAGCTAATTTCTGGCCAATATTATCGCAGATCAGTCTTGAAATGGCTACATACCGTAACTGTATTCCCATTTACTATTAATAGATTTGGTTTATAGATACATACAGTATGTATACACCAATCTATTACTAGTAAACGGTAATGTTAATAAGCAATCAATTCTATTATAAAGAAGGAGACATAAACTAATCATTGCTAATACTTTCTTAGATTTACGCGAATGTTTGACATCCATACAATATTATAAATGTGAAAGTGTGTTTGTTTGTTTGTTTATCGTTCTTTTACGTAGAAAAGAAATGATAAATTGTCGTGATTTTTTGTGTGGCGTTAGTTGGAGGGCTGGAGAGTGACATAGGCTACTTTTTACCGCGGGAGATTATAAACATATATTTTAACTGTCTGAAATTACTTTAGTGACTCATATTACTTTACGAAATTAGCATTCAACCATTAAAAGGGACCCTGAGAAAGCATACACATAGTTTGCAAAATAGTTGGGACGTCTCTTAAATAATTGGTTTGTGGTGACCGTACCTTAATAGCATTTATTGCCTCTGGCACTGTCAACTTCCGATATACATACATAAATATTTAAATGTAATGGTAAACTACTATAATATGTATACCGAGAAGGATTTATTTTTGGTATTTATGGAATTAATAAAAAAATAATTTCTAATTTAAGGAACATATCACGTATTTAAATATTTTGAAAGTTTTCTAATTGATATTAACATCATACTATACAATAAAATGTCCGTGCTTCAAAATTAAGTTATTGTTAAGTTGTTTCTTAATTTGATATACATTTTTATCAATTTATTGTAAACAACTCGAATCTGATATTTGTATAAACATTTCAAGTTATATGTATCTACCTATGTATGTAACTTTCTAGTTTATGCACAGAAATGTATACAGCTAATAACAACACTTAAAACCAGTGCAACCAAAGACTTTGAAGCTTGACGTACCTTTGACAGCTTAATAATGTTGCCATATCAAAACTTTTAAGAAAACTCCAGGACACACTTTCGTTAGCCAGACTCTATATTAGCATGTTCAAACTATTCAGCATTATATTGTTAATATCGACATTAGATACATATATGTATAATCATTGAAGCGTCTGTTGGCGACCGTGTAACTTCAGACCGACTTGACTAATTGAGGTCGTATATAGGCATTGTATTAGTTTTGTCTAGTCGATAGATCCATAGGATGTAAAAATTAGCACTGCAATACAGTAATTTTAAAAGAACAATATTTATATAGACTTAACCATATTCGTTTTGCATTTGCATTGCATTGTCAAAAAACATAATCTGGACCTGACAGGTGGTGCGGTATCCGAGTAACTAACTAATGAATTTTAAGATTCTTGAAATCTGCCAGTGCAGCTTGTGAATTTACAAACGTTTTTATATACATATTATTTTTAGAAAAATAGTATATAATTTATGTAGTTATAGTATTTGTTTTCTAGACTGATGTTATGAAGCTTAATATAACAAAGTGTCTGAATAGCATTCATTATAACAGCTTTAAGATATTCGTTCAAACGTTTGTATTGTCCATACAGATTTGTACCAATCTACAGTACCTTTTGTTGCAAAATCAGATGGAATAGCAAAATAGAATGTGAGTTAAATAGAGTCTTTGTTCGCTATTTTCAATAAGAATAGATAGAATTTACATGAAATAAACGATTTATTCTTAATGTAAGCATCCAAGTATATTTTCATAATATAAATTATATTATTCGAATACTACTATTATGAATAAATTCTATTTTTACCCGACTTCTAATAATACACTTAATCAAATATTAGAAGAGGTAATTGGATTTCGCTATTACATTGGAAATGTTTGATATAGAAACAGATTATACATGTATAATTAAAAAATCGGATTATATCACAAAAAAAATAGAAAAAAATCTATTTCATACTAAGCGTTAAAACGTACGACGGCAAGAAACCTCAGCGAAGCTGAGCTGAGCTTTTTGGGATGAAAAGTAATTAAAATGTGGACCGGGTATTTTAGGGGGATATATATAATCGCTCCAACAGTTTCGAAGATTAGCCCGTACAAACAGACAAAGAGACAGAGAAATATAAAAATTGAACTAAAACTGGATTTGATCTATTTCTCTTTTGACTCGGTTTTTAGATTTTTTTCTATGTACAGACACTACAGTTTTATTATATGTATATTGAATAATATATTTGATAATACTTTTTAATAATTCTTAAATATCAGAGGACAAGTATGACCTAATATAAGGTTTATACCTAATTTTATAATTAGTTAAGATTATATACAATATGACAAATCTTAGTTCCTAGTACACATCTACGTGTTACCTTTTAATGGTTAAACCGATTGTTAAATCACAAGCTCTGGCTTGTGTTTCATTGCAATATTGTAATTAGATTGAAGTCATACGAGAGTTCTGTTTTTGTGGGGAAATTACTAGATGGAATGATGTAAACTATCATCATTTTTAATACAAAGGCTATGAGGTACACCAAAGTTAATTAGATTAAAGAAAATTCTATTGTTTATTTATCAATATTTGGGCCCTTTTAACGGCTTAATATTAGGTAAAGGGCTCCCCTTAATGTTAGGTAGGATTAGGCCATAATCCACCACGCTGGTTAATGGTATGGTAACAGATTTCACACGTATTTCGAAACTCTCTAAGTCTTATGCAGTTTTCATTCACCGTAGGCAGTAATCATATTTGGAATGATTCTCGCGTGAAAAGTCAAGAGTTGCAAGATCTGGAATTAAACTCGCTTTTATTGGTTTTTCAAGTAGCCATGAATCGATTTTTTATAATATTAAATGTGATTTGTTTCAAAATTACTTGCATACGAATATCTGCTGAGTACCAAAAAAACTTATTACTATTTAACCTAGCACTAGTTTACCATAACGTATGTATATAATACAATGTTACATGTAATCTTTAGATTATGTATTAAAAGAAAGATACATAAAAATCATATAGAACGTAAAAACGTGAATATTGTGTGTTTTTTTCTGAACATTTATATAATATAGCTCTAAAAAGTACTCTTTATAAAATCTTATCTTCCTAACATAAAGTTT
Source organism: Brenthis daphne (assembly GCA_947093115.1). NCBI lineage: Eukaryota > Metazoa > Arthropoda > Insecta > Lepidoptera > Nymphalidae > Brenthis > Brenthis daphne. The sequence goes on from OX352480.1 coordinate 15,855,889, forward strand.
TTACTTAAAATGTCTCGCGGCATAACTTGTCATTTTAAGTTAAATGATATAGAAGTTGACATTTTAAAGGTTGTTTCAGTCTCGTAGTTCTTGTCGCGGAAAATAGAGTTTTAAAAAATGTTCTTCTACGAAGAGATGCTGCCAAGGCGAAAGCTCCATTATGTTAAGCGAAAGCTCTATTATGTGTTAATGATTTGTACAATTAATTTTCGTAATGTTTTAAAATTAATATCTCATAAAGTTTTGAAATAATTAACCGTTACCGTAAGTTATCTTTCTAAGGATATATTTTAATATATTTTTTTGAATATATCAAGCGACGAAATTTATAATTGCTCTATTTTTTTTTTCTTTTGTTACCTACTTATAATGACAGATATTCACATATACAAACTAAAAAGCCTGGAAGATAGAAAAGTTACCTATGTCAGATTTGTGTATTCTCCATAAAATAGACAACGATGGTTTCAACAAGAAATTGTAACAAAAATTGTAATTTAAAATTTATACCCACACACACAATTTTTTTAAATACCTTCGGCAACTAATAATATTTCCCAAAACATCAAACATCCTTTACACAGAATGTATAAAACATATAGTTTTAATACTTAAACTTGTAGCTTAAATAATAATTGATATTTTTAACAATAGTTTTAAATCATTCAAGGAAAAAATATAGGAAAGTTCCTAAATAATTATTATTCTATCTTTTATATCTTAGATATAATACATGTTTTCTTTCTATTACTTTTCTTTTTTGTGTTGTTTCGTTGTTTTTTTTAATGAAATGAATGAAATATTAGTTTAGTTTTGTTCGACCCTAGCATGTTTCCCCATACAAACTTTCATCCCCATTATCGCCCTCTTAAGGGATAATTTCCGCGATAAAAACTATCCTATGTCCTTCCCAGGGTCTCAAATTATCTTTTTACCAAACTTTATGTACATCGATTCAGTGGATTCAGAGATTACCCCCTACAACCTCACAAACTCACAATCTTTACCTCTTTATACGTAATATTAGTATAGGTAATAAAAGTAGTTATAGTGAGTGTCCCTTAGGAGATCTTTTTAAGACCTACAATTTTGTATTACATTGTTTTGATGTATCTCTTAAGGTTTAGCCAGTGTTAGCCATATAAATTTTTAAAGACGACTCGACAGAACCAGTTATCGTGTTTTCCCGTGGTAATGAAAAATTTGCCTGTAGTAAAAGGTATCCTAAATGTTGACGCGAATAATAAGTTATCACTACAAAAAATTTAGCTAAAATCGGTTCAGTACTTTTTTCGTGAAACGCGCACAACGATTTGACGAAGTTAGTTTTATTATAGGTATAGATAAGAGTAGATATTGCGAGCGTACCTTACTAGATAGGCATATACAAAAATTACAGATTTTTCTGTAGGCCTTTTCACCTACAATATTTCAGTACCTCGTTTTGATGTACATATGACTTAAGGTTTAGCCAGCGGAAGGTTTCTTAGGAGACCTCGATAAAACCAGTTATTGTGCTTTCCCGTGGGAAAGATAGATTTTCTTGAAGTAAAAGCTATCCTAAATGTTAACGCGACTAATAAGTTATCACTTCACAAAAGTTCGCTGAAATCGTTTCACTACTTTTTGCGTCAAACGCGCACACACAGATATACAGACAAACGAACAAAAATTTTAATAACTATTGTTTTGGGGTCTATATTGTGTACAAAATACGTTGCAGTAATTGTTTTTAAAAACTATTTTATGTACAGATTTTGCTAAGTTACTGCTTTATTATAGTATACATACTTAATAATATAATATTATAACCTGATTATTCCTGATTTTTTCAAGTGGTCAAAAAAGTACTAAGACTATTTTCCTTTCATTTTAATTCCAAGCAGTGCTTCTTTATTTCCTTTATATTATAATAACCGTCTTTGATTAAAAATAGTTAAGATTAGGTAAGATACAGTCTCATGTATATCAGTATAATATCTTATAAATCTAGATAAAAGAGATAAATATAATACTAAGTATAAGTAAAAAATACTTCCTTGCTACTTGCTTACCATTTGCGATATAACTAAGTAAAACAAAGCACTATTTTTATATTTAGCTTAGTTATCACAATAAGTTTTCTTTGTACATATGATGATTTTTGTTTCATAAAATTCTCGTAATATAGTATTTTATAGAAAAATTTTCTTGAAAGATTCCAAATAAGGAACATAATGGATATAAATTCAAAGTAAAAGGTGTTTAATAACACTTCATTATAAGTACTCATCGAAACTAATTCAATGTATACTAAATGAAGTTGACAGCGTGCTAAGGTAAATTAATTATTTATTCAAAGTATTGATCACTATTTCACGTATTAACAATGAAGTTTATTGTATTCATTGGTTTAGGCAGCTAAATAATTTAAATTGTATAAATGATTTGTGTATGATAACAATTATAATAAATTAAATCAGTCAAGTGCAAGTAGGACTCGCAAACAAAGAGTTCCTTACCATCGTACAAGATATAACATTACGTGCTAATCGATTTTATTTAATTTGCATGACGGCCATTTTGTAATTTGCCATGTTTGATTTATATTGTTATAGCGGCAAGATTTTCACACACTCTGTAAAAATGTCAACTCTCTACCTATTGATGTTCATGAGATAGCCCGCTGAAAAACAGACGGACGGACAGTAGAGGCTTAGTATTGGCACCCTTCGGGTACGGAACCCTAAAAATGAAAGCTGAAGTATATTTTACATTACGACAAATAATATTCTTAGAAAACTTAACTAAACAAAATAACATATTTAATTACCATCAATAGAACTTGGTACAAAAGCAATAAAAGTAGATATGTACAAATCACCACATACAGCATATTTCGAGTAAATCCATGCGAGTGAGTTTCAAGTTAAGAGTGTTTTATGATATACTACATTTTTTTATTTGGCCAGAAATCAGTGTGAAAGGAAATAATGGAAACTAAGAGAATATTATGTCAGCTTCATCCAAGTGGAAAATTTAATTAGATCACATTTCTGCCACAGTAGATTTATATAAGCTGCTGTGAAGTGAGTAACCGTCACAAACTGTAAAAAATAAAAGCCTTGCTCATTTTTGAAAGTGAAATTTCATAAATTGGTGAAAGATTCTGAAGAAATATTGTAGGTAATCGTTCGTAGAGACGAATGGAAAAGTGTAGAATAATAATAACAATATGTTTTATTGGTCATTAAACAATGGATACAAAATATTTTTACAATACAAAAGAAACGGTAGCCGCTTTGCCTTGTAAGGCAAATATTATGTCCCCGTCTGTCTCTTAAAAAGCAGAAACCATAACAGTGTATTAAACATATAAAATTATTAATTATAGTATTTGTATCAATCGTACGTTAAAGCTAAAAAAGCGGCAACAATGTTATTTTTAAAGTTATTTTTGAAAAAGCTCATTACTATTCCAGCCGAGCCTATGATCCACTACAATCATTACCATAAGCAAACACATCACGTGTACATGCTCAAATATTTGTTTAGGCTTAGTCGTTTCAACAGATGGGATAAAAAAACACTTAATATTTGTACTGTTTCATATTCCACGTATGTGAATATAAATACTGTAAGCGTGCATTTTTCAGTGCTTTGAGTTTAGTGTAATTAGGTTGTGAGAAAAATGATTTTTATTTTTCACTAGCGGCAAACGAAAACAAATCTAACCGTATATTATTTGTTATTCTGATGTATAATATAGTACATACATATTATTGTAAAGTTTAAAATCCAATCAGTAGTTTTTGTGTCCTAAGCTGTATAAGTTACTATAGTATTTTAACTATCCCACGGGAACTCTTTAATTTTCCGGGATGAAAAGTATCTAAAATATTGACAGGGGATATAAGGTACCACCATGCAAAAATTACTTAAATTGTTTGATACAAAAAAGATTGTCGAATATTTCAAAAGAATATGTTCAATTAATAGAGCACACACTTTTAAAGGTACTATTATCCGTACTTAGTAATATTTGCACGTACATACAAGAATATTCTTATTATTGAATATATATTAGAGTGATATTAAAGCAATTTATTATTTGTTTTAATAGATCTAAGTACTATGCAGTTGGCAGTTTTAGTAGGCTAGACAAACTAGACAAGCAGAGCATATACTGATATAAAGCGTGGCATGATAGGGGATAGCACCTTGAACGATTACGCTTATCATTTGCAAATGAAAAAGAATTTTATTAAGATTTTAAAATCTTACTAATATTATAAATGAAAGTTCAGATGTTTGGATGATGTTGGTTACTCAACGCCAGAATGGCTGAACGCTACTTTGAAATGCTACTTTTTATCCCGGAAAAAAATGTACAGTCCCCGTGGGATAGATTTGTTGTAATAAATCTTATAGTTATTATCTTCATTTATTATAGAAATATATCCGCATTGACTGGGCTATGTAATAGATACTAGCTAGATTGCTTTTTTGTTTAGTTTTGTTGTATAACTAGTGACCTTAGTCAGCCTTAGTCATCCGAAGAATTTTTTTGAATGAAATTATAAATCTTAACTTCTTTATCAAAAACCCATTTTTTTCTTACGTTAAAAGTAGCCTATCTCTTTCTCGCTTAAATTAAGATTTGGTGTAGTCTAATTAACGAAACCTATTAATTATAATTATTCTATGAAACTATAGTTTTTTAGTAATTAATTATTCTTGCCTTTATGTTTGAAGATTCACTGAGCAAATAGTATGTGACTGTGACTATAAAGTAGGTTAAATTATCATCAGTAGAATGAGCGAACTGTAGGAAAACGCCAATATCTTTAAGAGTACCCTAAATCGAAGCTAGACTCGTAATATTATAATATTTATATTACACTTTATCTAGTGACGATTTTTTTTTTAAATTAAAATCTTTTACAAGTTAAACTAGAAGTAAAGTTCAATATCCAATTTGTTTTAATATTTCTTTATGATATTAATAAATTTATTAATGGAAGAAAAAAAAGAAAATTATTGTAGATATAAAAATTATATATACTATAATATATAATTATTAATTTTCAATAAAATCAAACTCCTATAAAAGATCAAAGAACCATTTTTATTAGTTACTTTACCAAAACTTCTTAATGGAAACCTGTTGATAACAATTATCCATTTCGATATGAACGTGTAGATGTTATCATTTCATTTTCCGCGTGGTATTTTAGAAAGAGAAAATTATTCGTTTTACTTGAGAGAATAATCTTTCTTTGTTTTAGATTATTCAATTATATATTTTGTTATTTTAGATACCATATTGTAGTCCATTTTCACATATAAATACATACATAGCAGCTTTTTCTTTCAATTACTTCTGGCTTCTAAGGAATTTAAAATAGTAATCAATAAAGTTGTCATAATCTCTCTGGTTTTTCATCTCGTGATATTGCTCAACTTGGTCTACTTGGTAACTAGATTTATCAAATCCTCTGTATTAAGGACTTATTGACTTTTAATCGCATTGCACTTAATAGGTAATGTAGCTTTTTTGTCGTCATAAACTAAGATTTTTATCGCCTTTTTAAATAAAAGTATAATAAGAGAATTAAAGATAATGTGGAGTTTTGTTGCTCTTTTTTTTTAATAGAAATATTTTAAATGTAACAAAAATAGGATAAGAAGTGAAAATTGAGAGATGCTAGGTAAAATGACACAATTTTGATGATCAAATTTAAATATTCTCTATAGCCAGTCAAACACACTTATATTGTAGCTTTCTATTAATAATTATCTGCCTTATTAATATATATATATATATATATATATATATATATATATATATATATATATATGATTACCACTTGCTTTACGGTGAAGGAAAACGTTGTGAGGAAACCTGTATGTCTGAGAAAACATGTGACATGTGAAGTCCGCCAACCCACACTTGCCAGCGTGGTGGACTATGGTCTGATCCCCCTCGTATTGAAAGGAGGCCCGTGCCTAGCGGTGGGACGTTAAAAAGGGTGAATATATACATACATACATTAATAATAAAAAATATTAACAGAATACTACAATATGACTGTACTAGTTAGAATATTTTATTTATTCAAATAGTTATGGTCTGAGACGAGCGAGGGCGTGTCGCTAATAACTTAATAAAATTAAGGAAAACGCTAGTAACTTACTAAAGTTAGAAAGGGTGGGAAATAAAATTCACGTGCGTCAGCCGTCGGTATAAGCTTGTATAAAATCGATATGGTTTCTAAGGATCCTCAAATATTCGAGGAGGGTAAAGAAAATCTAAAATATACAAATGTACCAAACGTAAATAAGTCCATATTTCTAATATATAGCCCAAATATAAAATGATCAGTAACTGCCAGTGGGCAGATCAATCACAGTTAAATATAATTGAATGTAGTGCAATTTAAGTTGACAGCTCTCATAACGAATCGGTTATCGATACTACGCCTATGTATTGAGGCTTGGAAGATAGAATAATTTGATACAGAGATTGTAGTTGTGATGTCTGTGAACATAATAATATTTAAAATGTAATAATGATTTACTGAAACAAAGTAAACTACCGCAGTAAATGCTCTTCATTTCTAAGCGGCTGGAGGATTTTACTGTTTCTACCGTATTCTTGCCCTGCCACTGTATAACTTAAAAATGAAATTGTAATTATTGTTAAATATTCATATGGTAAGCTTTTAAAGGTTTTGATTAAAGAAACATACAAAAATATAATAATTGAATGTTTATACATATATATATATATATATATATATATATATATATATATATATATATATATATATATATATATATATATATATATATACAGATAACCCTCAAACACATAACCCTCCTTTGGTCTTCCCAGCAGTCGGTTAAAAATATGCTTTTCTTTGTTTAATAACAACTATGGTTCGCAGTTTCACTTTTTAGCACATTTCAGATATAAATTTATTTATTTCATTCTGCGCGCTGTCAAAATGGTGGAATTTATAAATTTGCTTTGAAAATAACCAAATCCAATAAAAACTGTATTCTTTACCCTATACACCTGACATTAGAAGACAAATGCTCCCCGTGTCCTGTCAGTTGAAGAGAAAATAGGTCGTGATAGACAAACTGAAAGGATGACATGCACAGTACCTATTGTTTTATGAAAAGTCAATTTTATATTAATTTTAAACAATATAAAATTTGGTTTTTAATAATATGCTTATAATAATTCATTTTAAAATTTCCATTTTAACTGAATGAAATTGGGAAACAAAATTAAAGCTCCGATTGTTATTGATGAATTATTTAAAGAACAAAATCTATTTTACAATTGTTTTACTCTTTTATCTTTGGGTAACGTTTTGAAATTTACTGTATTAACGTTATTGTTTTCTAAGAGTTTCATTTTTAAAATAATTTTAATAAAATATAATATTATAAAATGGCAGCAAGTAGGTACGTGTGCTGCATTAAGCTCTTTACTTAAATGTATAAAATGTATGTAAAGCATTTTAACTGGTATGGCTAGAGTTTTTAGGACTACCCAAGCCCTTCAAAATGACTTAACATGCCTTTGAAAACTGAGTCTCTCCCGCCGGGAACTAATAATTTAATAATTAATAATTAGAAAATCATTCAATATGTATGTTATGCCTATATATTTGTACATTAATTTTTTTGGAATTAAAATAGCGACAACTTTTGATGACTTTCTAAATAAAACCTAACGAATTAATATTCGTTATTTTTACTTATAAAATATGCTTTTGATACCCTTTTTTTTTCAAAAGACAATATCCGGACCAGACATTAATATAAATTTATCATTTTTGCTCTATTTAATAATATTGCTGTAGTAATATGTTCAATAGTTTCAATGTGTTTTTATTCTAACCAGCTTATGTATTTTTTTAGAAATGAGATTTTATTTACAGTAAAAAGTATTCTATATGTTAACTCAAATAATGTGCTATCACCATATCAAATTTCATCAAAATCTGTCCAGTGGTTTTCCCGTGATGCGGTTACAGTCAGACAGAAAGACAAAAGTTTTAAAAATTATAGATTCGGCCTTTTGATAATAATAATGACTATTTCAATAAGATTTTTCAAAAAGTATTTAATGTACAGATTCGGCTTAGTTATAATTTTATTACACGTAAAGATAATATATAAACAAATATATTAGATATATTGACTAAAAAAAATAATCAAAGCTACCCAAGTAATCAAAAATAATGTTATTCGTTTAGTTTAATTCAATCTTACTTTGATACATCAGATCTATATACATAGATACGTAGTATATGTGTGTACGATATGTAGTAGATTAAAGAAAAATAATGACAATTGTAACTATATTACTTACCACGCTATGCCCACTGCGGCTTCGAAGACTGAGCCTCATCTTCCAGTCCCGCTTAGAGGCACCGCCCTCGGAGCTGAAGGACCGCTTCATCGGCAGCGACATCTTGCTGCGTTTCACTAACACTTTACGATTCTAACAAAAAACATTATGCGTCTCTATCGCAAAATATTATCACTTTAAACTGTCACTATATGTCAATGTATGTAAACCATCTTGCTTTAGTTATCACATCATTGAAAACAGCAAAACCATATTTTTATATATTTTACATATTAAATAAATAAAATTTAACCTTAATAAGAACAAATAGGAAAACTAGTTACACCACTTTTTCAAGTCATTAGGTAAAGAAACCGAAGACCGAACGTAAACATTTTGATATTAATTTAAAGAACAGTTTAACATTATTTAGAAAAACAAAAATTTTCAATAAACACAAACACAGGATATCTGAAACAAAGAAAATAAAATTAGTACATTCTTACTCAGTGTATTTTTGTTTAAAAACCACATGTCAAATGCAGACAACATTTTACAAAACACATGGAATTTTCTTGTAGGTCTTGTGGCACACAGTATCTAATGTCGACATTAGGGAAAGATTTTCCAATAGAAGTCGAATATTTTTCGTGCCAAACCATGCTTTCACTTCCTTTTATGTTAAATATTTTAAGGTGAAAATTTCAAAAGATTCAGAGAAATTCCAAGTGTATTGTAGTGAAGTGTTTTACACTTGAAAATGTTCATATCATTACAAAAATTACAAGTGTATTATCTACTTTATTTGTTTATATCATAGAAGTAAATAATAATATCATAAGGTCAATAAAAATCGATCGAACTTATAATTAATAAACATGGTATAGTTCAGAATTTTTCAAAAACGATATATACCGTCTTAAAGAAATAACCTTAGAATCCGTCTTAATAGAGATTAAAGATGGGCTAAGTCGTTTCGGACCAATTGCATAAAAAACATACGAGCGAAATATGACATTAGTTAAGATCTAAGTTCGGCAACATATATTTCGTTTATTTAATGAATTACTTTTATTTATAGATGGGAAGGACAGACAGACAAAGACTTAGTTAAAGTGTATCACCTTAATATTGTAATTATCAAATTAAATATGACTAGCGATTCTTATAGACGTTGTCCTGCCCGAAAGTTAACTTGGCTCCGCTAGTAATAAAAATAAAAAATCCTAGAACCCGACTGCAACGCCGCCTACCGGATCCAGTTGTGAATCTAAATCATCTAGGGAACCTCTCAAACACACACAAACAAAAAAATCATTAAAATCGGTCCAGCCATTTATGAGGAGCTCAGTGACATACACACGTACAGAAGAACTATATAATAATATGTATTTTATTATTTTATGAATGTACTAACTAATGTACTAAAACATACTTAAGGCATTTAAGTCTGATTAAGAATTGCAAGTTGCCCTTGGAATAAGTGGCTTATTTCGAAATGATAATTAGGCTCATGAACGAATTGGATAATTCGTTCATGATTAGGCTTTATAAAATATAAACAAATAAATTAAGCTATACATATATACAATATATGTGTATATATATAGATCGTAATTTAACGTGTAATTGCAGCTACTAAACATGTTCGATGATAACAATGATGGCGACCAAATATGTTTGTTAAATCATTAACTTTACAAGAAACACGTCCGTATGTCTTATATAAAATATTTCAATATACTCGTATGTTTACTTACAATGTACAAATTTGACCTTGTTACAATTTTATGATAAGTATAAATAGATGATACAATATTGGTAAATCCAGTTTTAGCTTTTAATCTTCTCGATCTTACAGTAAATTTAAACACGAAAGTGAAAGCTTGTAGAAATACGGTGTCTCTAAATCATAATTATTCACTCACCCGTATCTTGTGATATATAAACCTTTGAAAGGAAGGTGACGTATGTATAAATATTTTAGTTAACATATATATATATATATATATATATATATATATATGTATATATTTCTCTACAGAGTAAATGAGAGGTGTGCCAAAGGCTTACGCCTTCGCAATTTCGTCAAAAAAGACATAGGATTTCTTTTATTTTAAAAAGCTACTGATTTATAGAAGAATTCGGATAAATGAAAAAAAGCCTCTCGAGTGTGAAAGATGAATAATAAATTATAAAATTTTAAATAAATGCAGAGTTATAATTTGCTTTTGTATACGTAAACGTGAAATATGTTCATAAGAAGCAGGTAAATTAAATTTAAAATATGTTTATTAGAAAATCGTTCAAAGCTGCTTAGCATAATTGAGAATAATGAGCTTAATACCCATACAATAAGAAAGTAAATCTTTGTGCTACGCTAGTTTATATCGTGGTTATCGTATACGGGTGCAGATCATAAAGTTTGATTTTGAGTGCTCAATAAAAACAAAAATGGATTTTTCGATCGAAAACTTTACTCTAGAAGAATCTACACATGAAATATATTATGTAGGTAGCGTTATAATCCCGTGATACATAATTACTTCTAAAGTTTTATTTACTTAAATGATTTTAGCAGATTAATAGAGAGAGACTAATATAAATACCATTTAAGAGTCCAAGAAATATATTTTCTTCATTTACTTAAGCTTTAGTAAACAAAGAAAATATATTTTTACAGAATTTAGTATAAAATATATTGAATAACGATGGAAATGAAGATTAATCTCTCTCTAGGTTATAAATAAGTACCTACAATAATGTTTCGACATAATTGGAAAGATAGAGCTTTGCAAGTTTCGCAGGTATTATTAAATTCTTTTTATTTCCAACAAGCAATGATTTAGATGTGATATATTAATTAGTATTTTTTAATAATATTAATTACTAAATAAAAAAATTAAACAGTTTCACGATTAAAGTAAATTAATTTTTCATATGCAAAAGACCTAAGCAATGAATTAGGCATTATTACTTTGTATTTTAACTTATACTTCTTTTGGAACGTTTGGAAAAATATATGAGAGTAAAATTTGTACCAATAGCCTTAATGCGGCATGATGAAGTTAGCTGATAACTATGTATTTGCTGCCATGGTAACCGTGGTTTGTCTGACAAATGATACATAATATTATATTCTTTTCTTAAATGATATTCTATGAATATGTGATTGTAATATGCATAATATGCCTTATTTAATTATTTTATTAATTTATCATTCCTTTTACAAACAGAGAGTTGTGACATACGGGTTGAAATCTTTAGCTGTTTTTGTTCTGTTACGCCAAAGAAGTATTACTTCTCACGTGCGTACATATGTACACACACACGTTCTTCTTTTTTATTAAAAAATGTCCTACTAAAGCTTTTTCATTAATCTTTTTAGTAGCAGCAATTTTTACTTGAAAAAATCACCTTGTGCACTTTCATTTGGAGTAAAATTTCTCTTAATTTGGATGGAAGCAGCGGCATACCAGTAGTAACGCGTTTACTTAGGAAAACAAGTGGGTTGAAGTTCTGGATCTCGTCCGACTTTTCTGTATGTCTGAAAGAACTCTACAAGACTTGGTAGACTATGGCCCGACATCCTTTATATTGAAGGGAGGCCCGTGCCTATATATATATATATATATATATATATAGTAAAACGTTATAAAAGGTTGAAAATAATATATTGGATACTGCTTTTTCATGAATATTATTGAAATTTAAATAGTTACGTCCTCTATACTTTTGTAATGATATGTTATACAACATATCATTACAAAAAGTCCACCACGGTGGCCTAGTGCGGGATGGCGGACTTTTAAAAACTTGCTAGGTTCTCTCAGACAAGCAGGTTTCTTCGCGATGTTTTTCCTTCACCGTTAAGACAAGTGCGAATCATGTTGGAATTGATTCGCACATGATAATATCTGAGGTGCGAGATCCGAGATTTGAACTTGCTTCACTCGGTTTACTAAGCGAGCGCGCTACCACTGGGCTACCACTGTCTTACAAAAAGTTGTAAGACAGTGGTATGTTATCATTAATTATTAACGGATTGGGCGAAGTATTTAGTTCAGCAAATAAGCTTTACCTTGAATGGAATCCAAAGCAATATGATTGAGACATTCTAAAATACTACTTTAACCGACAAAGGCTATTTTTTGGAAATATTATATGTGTATATAATTATATTATAAAATTTTTAACTTATGCAACCTTCTTCGCTCTACAGGCATGATTATCTATAATGATCACTACTAGGAGTATCATAAATGTGCTTAAGTGCTGCGCAAAACCACAAAGATCCTAACTGTTATCCTGGGATATAATTTATTAGTAAGTACTATTATCATTATCGTTTATCTGGTGAAGTTATGACCATAAAATGACATATCATAGTTATAGTGCAGCTTTTAAACTAAATAAATCGAAATGTTTGTATTGTAATCTATACATATAATAAAATTCTGTGTGGAATCTGTACATTACATATGTTATGGAAAATCTTATTGAAATAGTTATTATTATCGATACAGAGGCTGAATCTATAGTTTTTAGAATTTTTGTCTGTCCATCTGTCTGTCTATCTGTCTGGGAACGCATCATTAGAAAGCCACTAGATAGATTTTGATGAAATGTGGTATGATGATAGATGGTTATCCGGGTCAACATAATATAGTATCCTTTATACTCCGAGAAAATATCTTATCTATGAGAAATCTATACTAACCTTTAAAACTTATCGGGGTTAGTACGTAGTTAACAATAATCTACACGATATTTTTCATTGCTTTACTTAATAAGTGATATGAAATGTAAAAAAAAATAACCAATTCTTTACTTGAAAAGAGAAAATCGTCAAAAATTTAATTTGTTTCATTTACTCCGCTTGCATACAAACGTGGATACGTTACGTAACGTTATTATAGGTACGCAATACAGTATAAATAAAAGCTTTCAATGTTGATAATAGTTAATTGTTAGCTATTTGACACAATGTGGCATATAATATGACACAAAAATATGGCTAAATACTTCGTTCGATCAACAATACTACTAGATATCGGGTCAACGTAAGAAATCCGTCTCGGTAAATATAAGCTCACTTGAAAACTGAGCGTCTATTTCGATTAGTTCTATTGAAACACTGCAAGCGTAAACACGTTCACAATGCCACAGTATGTATTTAAAAGTTACTAACCTACGAAATAATATAAAAATGAAATTTTGAACAATTTTAAATCCGCAAAAAAGTTGGCTCAGGTCGGCCAATACAGGCGCAAATTCTAAGAAGCAAACAGAAACAAAACAACGATTTAGCTCACAAAGCAACAAGGGGAAAAAGTGCTTTGAGTTTTATGATATAAGGTTGATTTTACAATAAAGATTATGAAACTTACGAAATGATCGTAAGTGTATGATGATAATTTGAAGATTTGTGACTTTATTACGAGGTGCTATGGTGTTGATTAGGTTAAAAATATAACTATTATAAGACTTTGTCATGGTTCGTTAGTATACAAATGTAGCTATATAAGTACATATTCGCGCGGACAGAATTTAGCGTTGATTTTGTATGTGACACGTTATCTAGTAGTATTGTTGATCGAAGGCTGAATAAGATAAGAGAAACCTTTATTTGAGTAACGTAAAGGTAAGTACATACAATTAAACCCAAAATCTTTGGATAATCATTGGCCAATGCAAATTATCCTTATCATTACATCATTACATATCATCTTAAAATAATAAATACGTCGGTAATAAAAAATAAGAGTTTATATCGTTAAAATAATATAACAATTATGTATGATATAGTGAACAGAGATCACAACGTACAAACTGAACGGATAATAATACGGAGAGCATCTTAAATAAATTTCACCTTAGATAGGTATATGTACGTAAACATTTCACATACTTCGTACGAAAGCTTTTTCAATTTAAATAAAATTGCTTACAAAATGGGCCCTACCCAAATAAAAAAGAATACGTAAAAGCATTTCGTGCCTCTTTAATTCAAAATTGATGCCATATTACAAAATGCGCATTCAAATTGCTGTGACATTTCTCTTAAAAAAATTATTTGATATTTCTAAAATAAAATATCATACTAACGAGTACTCTTTAACAATCGTTTATTTATATCTTTTATACTACTAACTTGATAGATATCAATGATTAGATATGTGCGTGATAAATGTTAAATTAATTTTTAACATGATTTCTATTATAAAGTAACTAAGCAATCCATGTATTTTAATCAAATATGAACCTACAATATAACAGTCGTTAACGTATACAAAAGAGTCTATATGAAACAATAACGACATATTTATTATTTACGACCTTACTATCAATTAAAAGATAGTACAAAACATAAAGTCATAATGAAACTACATGTCGTTCACTTTGTTATGGGAAATAAATATATTAGAAGGTTAATAATTCGTGTAAACTTTTGTACTTATATTATAAAGGCGAGTGTGTTTAATACACCTTCTTTCAGTACCGAACTGAACGATTGACGTGATTTTGCATAGATATTATATGGCGAGAGAGTGACATAGGCTACTTTTTACCCGATAGCAGCCAAGCCCAAAGGAGGGTCATGTGCTTAATTTGTATGTATGTATGTCCGATCCTATGTTCCCTCGTAATTACTTAAGGGCTTAACCAACTTTAATGATTTATAAGTCATTAGATTCGTCGTGATAACGTGAGTGTTATAGGCTATATTATGGACCTTATTAAAAAAACAATGGCAACGATATCTGAGTATTGAAAAAAAAACTTCCTAGCCTATTGGAGTGGGGTATCAAAATTAATGTTTTTAATGTTTAATAAATGTTTTTAACACGCGATCACAAAAATATATACAACAATATGTTCGTTTTTATATAATTTAGGATAGAAATTATTATTAAATTATGTTAGTTGTAAATAGAAAAATTATAAAAATAAAAATACCGACGGCCTAAAATACTAAAAAGATGCACAAAGAACATAGTGCTATGCAGTTGGAGACATGCACCTAGCAAGACTCACAGCAAGTAACTTATATTTTGAAAACTAGGCTTGGAAATGCAAAAATATTTCGTATCTGTGCCGAGGATGTGTACAGGTATAACATACTAAAATATAACTGAAATCGGAAACTTGACCCTCTTTTCGTTCGTGGATGCTACAATAACAGTAGTTAGGACTATAATGAATCCTTGATGGGTAATTTGCAATGTGTACTTGTCATACGTCATTATTAATAACGGCATGCAAGCTATACAGCGTTGATAACAGATAAAGTGTTGTTTTATATCGTATTGATATAAATCGACTATTTACGAGCTGATAATCAATATCTTTTTGATAATATTAAGAATATCTGGATAAACAGATAGCACCATTACATAGTGATAGTGTATCTACTAAATTACATGATTATAATATAATAATTTATCGTGTTTTCTTTTCTAATATTTAACGTTAAAATGACACTCTTTTACTCAAAAGTAAAATGAGAATATATAGATTCAACATTTTACATTATCAAGTTCAAGCAGATTTTCTTAGCGGTGGTACTAAGCTGAGCTCTCTAGCACTACGCTTTTGTCTTTAAAAGCCACACTATGGCCTTTCAACTAGACGGAGCCCTACGTTGATAGTCATTACTTATATTAATTTATGAAATTAATCAATGCCCGTAAAAGAATATTTAATTAATTAAATTCAATATTATATTTGCCACGAACTAAATATCTTTATTTGTATAGATTATTAAAAGCACTATTATTTTAGAAAAAAATAATAATTGTAGGAAATAAAAGATCACACAAATGAGGAAACATTTAAGTCTAGAATATTAAGAGCTTACGCAAATACACTTGGATTTAATTTTGCTATTTAATTTAAAAATATATTTTTAATCAGAAAAAAGGTATTGAGATTATGATCTTCATTTTCAAAATCGATTTTAGTGAAGATAGACAATCTCCTCGAGTCTGGCCAAATAATTAAGCAAAAAATATTATATTCATAGCTGAACCAACTCAGGTATACTTTAAATTCTCTTACTTACCTGTTAGTTCCAAAAGATAATTCCATTCCAAAAGGTAATTAGACAAAAACGATAAGCGATCAAGCCAAAGTGGTTCTTTATGTTATGAGGGAAAAGGATGCAACACCACCACCGGTCTGATACTACCAATTGTCTTAGACAAACTTAACACCTCCAGGTAAATTTCTAAGAAATTAATTAAATTTCTAAGAAATCTATTGTTAACTGTAACGCCGGCGTGTCCGCGGTCGTTGAGGGATTAATAAGGCTATCACTTAATTAGCAAGCATAAGCTGAAACCACCTAAGCAATCCCTAGTCAAGGGCAAGTTTACATATTCGGCACTCACTGTGTCTCACTTTTAGTAACTGTTAGATGGATGTTCAGAGCTTGCTTATCATAAATAACAAAATTCTGAGTCGAAACTGTACATTAGATATTTTTTGGAAAATTTTATTCAAATAGTCATTATTATCGATACAGAAGCCGAATCTATAGTTTTTAGATTTTTTTCTGCCTGTCTGTCTGTCTACTTATCTGTCTATCAGCCTAGGAACGCGTCACGAGAAAACCATTGGCCAAATTTTCATGAAATTTGGTATCATGATTGCTGGTTATCCGGGTCAAAATATAGGACTTTTTACTGCGGTAAAATATCTTATCTCTGAGAAATCTATACTAGCCGTTAAAACGTTTCTAGGGACGAACACGAGCCGAGCGAGGGTGAGTCGCTAGTTAAAAATAAAATCATTCAGAGTAAAAATAACTTCCTACTAGAATACAAGTTTAGTTTTGATTAGAAAAATTCTTAACTAAACATAATTCACCTTCATCTTTCATGAATTTACGAAAGTACTAGTGAATGCCGATATAGCTCTCATTTTCGGCTACCGCGACCTTGATACTGGCGGTTAAATGGAGATAGATCTGGGCGCTCATGGCAAAAACAAATGATCTTATGAATGAAAAAACGCACCGCTACGCAATCGTGGCGGGCAAACAAAACGTATAATTGAAATTTTTGCTTTAATTGAAACTGTATTCGACGTGCTATTGGTTTAGGACATCGTAATCCCGAGGGCTCGTTTTTGAATAATGCGCGTTTAAATTGTTTTCATCATAAATAATTTTTTATGAAGGTATTCTTAAATATGTATGAATAATTGAATTATTTTGACGACAATACTTACAAAAGTGATAATAACCTTGTATTGAGAATATTACTCGACAAAATTAAATAACCTAATGAATAATTATAAAATTATTTTCAAACGGTGCACTTTTGGAAAAAATAAAATTTACAACAGTATTAGGTATATAAAGTATTTTATTTAATATGTACTTATTTATATAATAATTAGTTTGGAAAAAAATATTTGTATTGTTCTAAATGCAAAATAAAACACAACTTTTACTGTGAAACAACTGTGGAACTCGGGGAATGAATCGATATTTTACTTAATTATTGTACAAGTTTTGTGGTTAGACGCTTTTATAATAATTATAACTTTCGTGATCATGTTCGCTGTAAAGTATTTAAAACGTCTGAAACAAAGAATCAAAATTAAACCACGAAAACTTAGAAAAAAAATAGTTAATAGTAAATTAAAATTGCAAATATTCTAGCAAATCTAACTTAAAATATATTTTGTAAGTTTAACCTTCAAGAGAAAAGCGTTAAACTATTAAATAAAATCGTTTACTGACATGATTTTGATTTAAGATATTACTGTCATTACATAAGTGGATCTGTTTCAGACATATTCCTCTAAGTCTTATTAACATTAATAAAAGCCGGTTAAGTCCGACAGCACTAAGCTTGCATTAACTAAAGTAATAAGTTTAGAATGCGGTTATTAGAGGATAGTGGTGGCTGTTATCACTAGAGTTCGTACTAGTGACATTTAATAAATTCTGTATCAGAAAGAGCAATATAAATATTACCATTATCAAAGCCTTAGTCTAAGAATAGATAAGTTTTGTTAATTTTAATACCAGTTGGAAGAAATTAATTACAAAAATGTTTTAATATTTCAATATAAGATATTTGAAATATCTGCTCTAATTCGTACTGTTTCTTATTAACAAGAAAAATCAAATTTACCGCATTTAGCATTTGGCTAAACATGAACATTACTCTAATAAGTGCCTTTCACAGAGAATTAATTACAAGCCCCTAACTTAACCTTTCATTTTCAATGGTTTAGTCTACACAGTACCCTTGTATAGTTTATATTATTTACCCATACACGCCCTAATCTACCTGACCTCCAAATATCGTCCTTCATCACCTTAATAACAGATTATGACAACATTTTCGTAAAAGCTTTGATAATTTTCTTGCAATAGTTCAATATTAAATAAACAGTCTTGATTACGGTCAATTATGATATTTGTTTTTTTAAAGTATTAGCGTAAATATTTCCATTCCATGCCAAATCGGATATATATATATATATATATATATATATATATATATATATATATACCAAATTTCATCAAAATCTGTCCAGTGGTTTTCCCGTGATGCGGTAACAGACAGACAGACAAAAATTTTAAAAACTATTGATTCGGACTCTGTATTGATAATAATGTCTATTTCAATTAGATTTTCCAAAAAATATATAATGTACAGATTTGACTTAGTTACAATTTCATTATATGTATATATATAATATATATATATATATATATATATATATATATATATATATATATATATATAAAGCTGAAGAGTTAGCTTGTTTATACACACAAATTTCTATAATTATTTCTGCGTTTTATAGCCTATATACTAATATAGGCTATCTGTCATAGAACCGACGAGGGAAGAGTAATTTTATAAAATTAAATTGAGAAAAAAAACCCAGAATGATAAATGTGGTATTAGAAACACCACTCGTTCTTGTGAAAACATTATTATTATAACCTTTTCGTGTATTTATTGAATAAAGCTTTTAACATAGTTTAAGTCGCAGGAAAGAACATGACCGACTTCCGCTCCGAGAATCTGTCAATCCTGCATATTGTAACATATTACCTGTTATTAGAATGGACGGAAGGTAAGAAGGGATTGTATTGTTTAGTTAGGTACGTGTTTATCAATCCTTGTTAAAGAAGGTTTGCACAGGATCTCAAAGCTCTACATCCAAGGTAGTTATCAACATTCATATTGGTTATGCCATAATGATAAACCTGTCAATCATAACAATGATATATTTGTCATAATATTATAAGCTAAAGCTACCTTTTGGGATAACTGATAAGCTCCTACAATAAAGAACTTATCTTTTGATAATTTCTGCTATATGTACGAGTGAAAATAGCAGGGAATTATACTCACGCACGAGATGACTTTGTACTCGTATATACATCTCACAGCTCTTAAGTTTGAAAGGGGCTTATTTTTGATATTGCCACTTAATACGAGCAAAACAAAATAAAGATAAAATATGTTAGTGCCGTCTGTTTATTTAAGAATGTCTGTCACGTGTGTTGTTACTAGGGTGCCGGATTCGAATAAAATACGAGTTAAATTCATTTGTACTCGCCTAGAATATTTTTATTGTAAATAGGAATTTTAGCTCGCAGTAAAACTGCCTTTGAGCGTACAGTCCTAAAATTCTGAAATCCGATTCGAACGAGCTATATAAAATATTTCATAAATAATCTAGCGATTCACATAAAACATCTACGATCTAAGCAATGATACTAATAATCTGCTACTAAAATTGATATTATAATATGTAAGACGAAGATATATAGACTTGCAAGATTACAATAAAATCAAACACATAAAAAATTGATTTTTAAAACGTATTTGGTACATTCAAGCAAACGTCTATTCTCTCCGTTGTATTTAAGTTATAGCTATCTGTTCGTAGTGGTAAGTTGAAATAGCAAAAGCAAAACCAATGGCTTAGAAGACGGATTTCATAGAACTTATGGCAAAAAACTTAGTTGCCAAAAATGTATGATTATTTTGTTAAAACTATAAGAATGAATGAGCAACACTTAAAGAAAAATGTTGAATTAAATAAAGAAAAGAAAGATAATTGTATTTTTACAAGAAAAAAAAGTTTAAATATATATGAAGTATAAATCTTACTTCATTAGCTAACTAATTACCCGTAAATGGACTTCAAACAACACAAGATAGATACAGTATAAACTAATGAAACACTGAAACACGAACTTTCCAATTCCATGTAACACTACAACGTTCGATCTAATTAGTCTCGCAGTCGTTCAACCAAAATTGATTCATGCGATTAGCTGAGCGACCCTTAACGAACAAGTACTAATAATAAACCGTCTGTAACAGTATGCCAATGCGAGCTTTGGTACTAAAGAGTAATGCCGTATTTAAGTAAAATCTCGAAAAACCTTAACTTACTCCAGGGAAATATACAATATTTATTTTGACGAGGATAAAATATTAGCTAATAAATATTACGATACGATACGGAATGCGCGACCTTGAAAAAATATTTTAGCCGGAAAATGTACTATATACATGAAACTACATTTGATAGTGGATATCTTTATTAGGGTATTTCAAAACCTTTAACGTATAAGTCCTCCTGACCGAATCTCAGTGAAACGTAAACTAAATTAAAATGGGGTCAAAGTTATTGTTAGATATATTATATTATCATATTATAAACGAAACCAAATATAAAAAAAACCTTATCGTTATTTGTAAATTATGTGCAAAATTTTCAAGTGGGTCAACACTACAGAACTTGTTTATAACAGACATGGTTACGAACATAATACAACGCTAAAGTTTCTATTTAAGTTTCTTGACTTTGCAATAACATTAAGTTGTTCAAGACCTAACAAAGAAAGCTTTATCGTTATTTGTTAATTATAACGCATAATTTTCCAGTATATATATATATATATATATATATATATATATAGTCTAAAATTATATATATATATATAATTTTAGACAACAAAAACAATATGTACTAGCTTTGGGAGTATATGGTTGTTAAACGAGATTTTCATTTCCCAATGAGGAATTTTAATTTAAAGGATCATATTGCACTATGATTTCATGCCACTTTTCATGATGACAAAACATTTTTACGAGCCTCATCGTTGAATATTATTATGAAAATTAAAATAAGAGAAGGGTTTGGGACACAGTTGAAGCTAAAGGAAAATTTATAAAACTACTTATTATAAATCTCATATTATGACTTATTAAATAGCACATTTAATTTTAAGCGTTATAGATATTTAAAGATACAATTTAAGTTCAACGTTTAATGCAAAGTTGTATAAAGCCTCAGTCATGTAAAGAGGTACTGATTAAAATGCACTCACGCGATAAGCTAAACGTAAAAGCTAGTATGAAACAAGCTTACAAGAAGCTGTCAGTAAAATACTTATTTACCCTATTTTCTTCTCTTTCTCTTATAAATAAAAACTTTAAAAAAGGGTTCGGATTTGATGGATTTTCTCATGATAAAATATATTTAACCTTAAAAAAACTGAACAAATATAACCTTAAAAATAATAAACAACATTAAATTAACTAAAGTTTTAAACAATAATTATGAATGCTTGAAAGCTTATAGAAATTTTTTGTGTAAATCTTCTTTTTAGGGGATCGTTACATACGCCTGCGGTTGCTTTAATTTTTTTATATGAAACTTTCTATTTTGATATTACTGCCAAAAGCATAATTTAGACATAGTATTTGTATATTGTAATAATACATACAAAGTATAAGCACATTAAAACTTAATTATAATGGCTTATCGGCGAAACGACTTATTGAATAAATCCCTATTAGATAATACAACTTAAATTTTGAAGGAGGTGGGTAGTTCGCAAATTATTATCTTGATAACAACATTAGATCCAAGTGTTAAAAATTTTTCAAGGCGTAAGACAATTTGGTTATTTTAATATATTTTAGCGTAATATATTTTTACAAAAATACTTGTTAATGTGCGTATTTCAATGAGAATTATCTATACAAATAATAAAATTGTAACTTAGCCGAATCTGTACATTTTTTTTTAAATCTTATTGAAATAGACATTATTATCGATTTAGAGGCCGAATCTATAGTTTTTAGAATTTTTGTCTGTGTCTGTTACGTCAAAACCATTGGCACATCACGAAAAAACCACTATACAGATTTTGATGAAATTTGGTATGATGATAGCTGATTATCCGGGTCAACATGTAGGATACTTTTTACTGCGGGAAAATATCTCATCTCTGAGAAATATATACAAAACGTTAGAACGTAAGTAGGAAGTTAGTAACGAACCCGAGCGGAGCGAGGGTGAGGGTGAGTCATTAGTATAGTATATAAGTTTCAAAAGATATAATCAGAAAAGTATTGTTGCCAATAAAAACTTTGGCCATTTTTTCTTTGCTAAGACTTTGTTTTTTATTAATTGCCTCGAAGATCTACATATGTTTATCACCAAGTTTTATGTTATAAGATACATATGTGCGTGTTTTTTAAACACTAGCTTACATCGTTTTCAAAAAAATATCCAGTTTAAAAAAAATTACTATAAGAACATATTTTTTAGATATCATACAGATACGGCTACTTCAAACGTCCACCATTTTCGATATATAGTCGTCAGTCTATAGCAATCAAAGAGCGAAAGGTCTAGATTGTTATATTCGCAAACACCAAATAACAGCGCTCTGTTATTAAAGACTTTGACATCACATTCGTCTGACCAATGGCATTGAGTTTAAACTATTTTGAATTTCTCACCTATTGTTGAACTTTTTGATAATTATTTTATTAATAAATAGAAAATTACATTAAAAAATATTGATATAGGGTAATTCAAGCAATAAAGATTATAAAAAAAGTATTTCATCTTTATTTAAATCACCCTTTATTTAATTCCCTATTCTTCAGAGAAATTTGTTTTTGTTTTTGTCGTATAGGAATATACTGCAAATATTTATGTTTATAATATGCTCTTTAACTCTAACGCGTTCATTTTATTCGTTAATTTTCCATCAGGATATAATTTAATCGAAACCTCCTAAGAATAAAATCCAAATCAGTAAATTGCTAGTTTCATTTTGTGTTAAGTGGTTATATGCTTGTCTCTAGTATAATAATAATTAATTAATGTGTTAAACAAAAAAAAACTTAAATTACTACCTCGATAGTCTAGTGGTTCATTGTTCACATGTTCCAGAGCTTCTAGGTTCGAGTCACAGGTCAGGCAAAAATTATTTTGTGAGTTTTTCTGTTAAAATATTCTCAGTAGTAGCCCGGAAGACTACCCTAGTCGGCAGTGTTATGTACACTCTCGTGCTTCGGAGAGCACTTAAAGCCATCGGTCCTGCACTAAAACTTTCACCGGTCGACATATCTTCCCATCGGACTTTGAGAGTAAACGGAATAGAGTGTGTACTTGTGTTTGCGTGCACACTTGTGCACTATAATATATCCTGCGCAGTTACCTAGTCTAAGTGAGATTGGCCGCTGTAGCCGAAATCGATCAAACCATCGCACTAAAGAAGTACTATTGTTATTAAACGTATAATTCAGGCAAATTTACAAATAAATATGCATATAACAGCCCTACTACCTAATATGCATATATATTGCAGAAGCGAGAAAACCTTACAAACAAAATTTTAAAAACATATTAAGTCAAGTACGTTATTAAAATTTACATCGGCATTTTATATGGGCTTTATAAAATGTTGTGAAAAGTACTATTCATACAAAGGCATGATTATGCAATTATTATATATAAAAATATAAGGGACACAACAAATTAATATAACAGAATCGTGAATTGTTAAAGATATAGAGCATTTAAAATTCGAGTGCCTCTGATGTAAAGTTGCAACTTTATACTTTAAATATTATTCGTGGGATAACATGATTCGTATGTGGGTATTCTATTTGATATTGAAAGGCAAATTTAACATTCATAACAATTTAATTCTGCTAAAATACACTTCTATCTTCTTTCAAATTACGATGCGATGTTTCATTTAAAAAGAAAACCGAATTTCGGCAAAACCAAAATTAACTAGCAGCCCCGCCAATTTTATACGTAGAAAATTATTACTATTCGATTTTAAAGTATATAGGTACCTTATATTAGATTTTTTTGCTTATACTTATATAATTAAATTTACTATACTTTACTTAATCGGTGGTAGGACTCTAGTCCCCTTATCTATTTCTGCCGCCAAGCAACAATGATTACATTGTTGTGTTCCGGTTTGAAGGATAATGTAGCCAGCGCAATTACAGGCAAGAGGCATATCATCTTAGATCTCGCAGTGACAACACACCTGCGGTTCTGCATTTTTGTGACATAAAACCGAAAAGTGCACGAACCGTAGGTGTTATGGGCGAACACTTCGGTGGGCGGTGGAAGGTGGCCCTCTTCGGGGGGCGATGTACCATGCGGGTTGCTCCTAGTACTTCTCTGATAGCAGAGTGGACCTTGGACCAACCCCGTGGTTGTGGTGGTCTGCTTCGGCAGACCTGCCGTCGGGGCGTCGTAGTTGAATGCGTAAGCGATCCTGCGACGCCCCATTAAGACGGGGGAAGGTTTTGTTGGGTTTTAGTGGGTAGTACTGGCTGTATTACGCCGGTGAGTCCCACACGTCGTGCGTAAAAGCATTTCCCAACGTTAAAAAAAAAGGTGTTATGGGCGAAAGATTCTACTTTCCATCAGATGCTCTGTCTGCTCGTTTGTCACTGAACGCCATAAAAAAAATTTGCAATTTTGCAGATAAGACACACAGACAGATATAAATAGATAAACTTAAAAAGCAAAACCTTATCTACGTACAAAATTATGGGTATGGATATACAAGAATCGCTCATTTAATTTATAAGATAAGATAAAGATGGTTATTATTAAATTTACTTAGAGACAAAAATTAAATTAACTAAATAAAAAAATCTTTATAGGATATTTTTACCCGACTGCAACGAAGCTCAAACGAGAATGTAATGGATGGACGATGTGTTTAACCTATGTATGTTTATCCGGTCCTACATAATATGTTCACTCGTGTAATTACTAAGCGACTTGGCCAATTTTGGCGATTCATACGTCGTTAGATTTGTCTTGATAACGCTATTGTCATAATGTATGTAGATATCATTAAAAATCACGGATCATAGACATCAATTTCTGTCTTGAAAAAAATCGAGTGGAGTGTCAAAATACAGGTTTTTAAGAGATAATTTATGTTAAAAAAGCTACATACTCGTAAATAAAAATGAATCACCGAAATGTATGAATACGCCTAACTTCGGGTAGATTGCACCAAACTTGATTTTGTACAGAAGTACCTAAATTAAAAGAAAAAACTAACTTTTTTTACTAAAATAATATTTTTATTAAATCTCATGATATAAAAAGTGAGTGAGTGAAATAGTTTTTATCCCGGAAATCATCTCTTAAAGGGGTGAGAATGGGGATGAAAGTTTATATGGGGAAGCAAGCTAGGGACGAACCCGAGCGAAGCGAATGTGAGTAATTAAATAAAATGAAAAGTGTCAAACTGACCAAATTTAAAAAGCTGCTAATAAAGTCGGAGATATTTTATGTTTGTACAAGTTTTATACTAGCTGAAAACCTCGCTACGTGTATATGTCTCTGACTGAATAATAGCACGAGTATGTTCCTTCGTCTACTTGTACTAATTTTTTTACAATTCGCTTTTTACGGAGTCGGGATT
This sequence comes from Brenthis daphne, assembly GCA_947093115.1. Classification (NCBI taxonomy): domain Eukaryota; kingdom Metazoa; phylum Arthropoda; class Insecta; order Lepidoptera; family Nymphalidae; genus Brenthis; species Brenthis daphne. The sequence continues at coordinate 15,882,003 of OX352480.1, forward strand.
TTTTTTATTTTTTTATAGTTTTTTTATAAGAAAGTATTCACAAACTACTTATAAAGAAACATATTATATATAAGTAATTAAATATTAAATAACTCGGCTTCATATTTTATAAAATTCTGTATTGTCATTGACCATTGCATTTGAGTTATTAGTTACTTTTATTTCTCTACACTAGTTTCCACATTGAATAGACGCTTACCTCAAGTATAAGACTGTTTGTGGAACATTTATAATGCAACTTTGAAAGTAAGTATACGTAGTTTTCTAAAGCTTTATAAAGATTGTCTTTGCTTTTAACCTCTTATAAATTCATTAACTTGAATAATTTATTTTCCAAAACAATTAAATGAAAAGGCTAATTTAACTTTGACTTTTTCGACATATATTTAAAGTTTCGAATTACTTTTCTAGACAGAGCTTAAGACAATTTATGTGTATTATTATTTCTGGCAGGCGCAAAATTTATAAAGTTCATATTAATGGACAGGTCCAAACGATGAAACATAATGTATGACATAAGTAGGTCAAACAGTCAATTTAGCTATTCATAAAATTAATAATACAATAGACAGTATGGTTAGAGTATTCGCCATGAGTTTCCTCAAAACATAAATTTGGAATTTTGTGCGCTAAGGAAAGATGTAATTATTGTGAAACCAAAAACAAATTCACTATGGTTTTGTACTATATAATTTTTTAATTATATTGTGTTTAAAATTTATTTGTAATGCAGTGGAGAGTGCGTAACGTCTTTACACCAAAATAATAATTAGAAATGGCACGTCTGAAACATGCTTTATACATTCTTAGACAGTTGTCAATACAATATGACAATAAACGGTACATTACTGTGTGTAAAAAAGGAATGAAACATTTTCCAGAAAGGCATTATTAGAAAAGATTCTAATAATAGTAATAGTAATATTCAAAAATTCGAATAATAGAATGTACTTTGTTTATGCATATAAAAAGGTCGGCACTGTTTTGAGAGATCAGTTGAATTTCGGAGCTAAAAGGAGAATGAGAACATATACCTACGATAAAGTGAAAAAGTGGAGATCATAGTGAAAGTGTAACTAGTGAAAAATACGTTTATAGGCTTAATTAATAAGGCCTTTTAAGAATGTATAGTGTATTTTTGTAAATCACTATAAGTGACTGTTGCGAACCAGATGTAATAAAACTTCTGTAGAATAGAAAACGTAATTAAATTTCCGGTTCCAGAACTCACAGAAGGTAACAATATTGTACATTATGCACTACTGTGTTCTTAAACTTAACGTATTTGATAATTATTTACATATTTGTATGTACAAATATGTATTAGTTAGAACTCATTCGCCTGTCTTTGAAGACAGTTAACTTTCAAAGAATCATTAATAGGCATTATGCATAAACTAAAATAAAGTGTAGGTTAGACGTAGATTATTACCGAAAACAAAATATCGCCCTTGGCACGATGGGTTCTGGCAACAAAGTTGAATCGATACTAGACGCAATGCGCCTGTTTCAGGGCTTACTGAAAATCAGATTTATCAAACTAAATTAAAAGCTCTCACACGTTCATCTTATCCTGAAATCGAATTAATGGCTGTGAAAGCCGTAATGCATTAGTGCATCCCATCGTAAACGGGTTTATCCAATAGCTTTGTATTACAAAATAAAGTACAGGTTCTTGTTCTAATATTTACTTATATCGTAAATTTTATTAAATCCCCTACAGAAAAATGCTTGTACTATGAAAAAATAAAAAATGCTTTAAAGAAAAAAATCGTAAAAAAAGTTTATTTCTTAGACCCATGCTCAATTATAAACGGGCGATGATATGACATTAGAACGATATGATAGGCAAAATGACTAAAAAATTGGTCATGGGAAGAAGTCATGGCTCAAAATATTAGATTTTTCAAGTAGTTCTCTTTACAAAAGACTAATAAAATATGCTGAGCTACACACAGTTACACAGCTTATTTCCACCCCTGCAGAGTATGTTTCTATCTATAAGAAGTATATATTTTATTATTGAACAAAATTTGGCTATACTAAGTCTTTTTGCGATTATAAGAGCAATATAAAATTTAAATCGAAAGCGTACAATCTATGTAGGTACTAGACTGTCAAGAAAAGATTTAAGAACACACACGTGCACAACAAGAGATTTCGTTAGAAAATTATTTGCTTTAAAGTTCAAATACATTTAACTTTAGTGTAAAATTCATTCAAAATAAGTTTAATTAACATAAAAGAACATAACAACTCAATATTTTTAAAATATTTTCACACGAGATAGATTTACTAACGTCATAGGTGTTCATAAATATTTTGACCATTTTATTGCATTGAAATGAAAGTTTATTATGGGACATGAGATACTCGTACATTTCATTCATTCATTTTCATGTGTTCGTTTAAAAATTTGTTATCACCGTATATTAATTATGCTTTATTAGATAATTGACATATTATTTCTTAGTTATCAACACTCTACATGAAGCCATTGGTCACATAATATTCATGAGAAAAGAAAAACTTTGATGTGATAGAACAAGACAAAATAATCACTATTGCCATCCCTTACCGTTTAAACAATTTATCAACTTGTCACAGTCTAATATGTGACAAGCTACGTGTCAATACTGTCACTTTCGATAGTATTTTATTTCGTGACACAGATTCTAGTGATCACAGATTTTAGTGAGATTTTGAAAATAATATCTACTTAAACTTTTCCAACGTTAGCTTCATACGAAAGGGCAGTGTTATTGGTTTTACGAGCTGTAGTTAGAGAAATATGGAAGGAAAAACTTTTCACAAGACACCAGCCTTTAAAAGTATAATGTTTACAAAATACGATATTGTATTTTACACATTGCTTTCGACAATTCGAAACATAATCATCATCAAAATAAACCAGGTTTTAAACTTTGTTTATTAAAATTAATCTAAAATATTTGCTTAAATTATATTGCCACCGGATGACGTAATGGAAATCCGCAATGTAAATAAATTCATATAATATGTGTACTATTAATCCCCCAATGTTAGTTATGCTTTAATGTTATTATTAATGCTTTGTATTTATGATTAAAATTAAAATTAATAAAATATTCCAGAATATTTTAATTTATTTCGATACACATCAATAAAGCTACATTTTGTAAAAAAAAGTAGTAATTCTAAATATCACGCGCCATGTCCATACGTTCGTCTGTCTGTGACACAATCACAGCCATTTTACTCAAAGAGTGTAAGTGCTAAATTGTTAAAATCGCTAGACATCTTTTAGTTAAATTATAAAAAAATAAAAATATTGGGTTCGCACTCCATACATGTAACTGAAGGTTGAATTAATTTACTTAATAGTATAGATCAATGTTTCTGAGAGACTTATGTTCATGCCAATAGTGCAACTATATGTTTCATATGCTTCTAAAGTCGCATGAAAAAATGAGAGAACAGAGCATACAAAAACTTTGAACAAAAATTATTTTGAACAACTTACATTGAGTAGTTTTTGAGTTATGGATTTTTACAAAGTTAACTTTGTTTCTCATACAAACTTGTTTATGCCGTCAATAAAATTAATATTGTAGATGGGTAAATATTTTTATAAGTTTCATAATTTCATAAGTTCATAAGTTTCATGTTACGGAACCCCTCGATGTTAACCCTTGTACAATTGGCGCACGTGTTGATTTTTAGTTTTCTTAAATTGTATAGTATACATAACATTGTATTAAATTGGATGTCTATTATAATAATTCGTCATTTTAATAATTGTTTATTAAAATTAAATAACTATATAAAAATAAGAGAAAGTTTATTCACGTATCGAATCGAATCATGAAACATTTTGGGAAAAACTATTGCTATTTAAAGGGGCACATTGGCGCTGTATATAATCTAAGTTTTATTCATTGACCTTTTTTTTTATTTTTGCACGCAAATATATACACTAAATAATAACTATAACTTCTAATGTCTAAATTGGCAAAAACTAAAAAGCTGTAAATAAAAAAAAATTATAAAAATAAAAAACCCGACTGCATAAAAGCTAACTAAAAAGACGAAGACAAGTTGACCAAGAAATAAAGTAATTTGTAGTAGGAGACATACATAATATTATGTACCTATGCATACTGCATACTTCTTGCGGCAAGGATGAAACGTGTGTGTCGTGTGGTTTTTATTTTTATAATGTATTTTTTATTATCTACTACGAGTATGCGTCTATGGCGCAATGTTTGGCACTACTTTGCCAGATATTTTAGATTTGATTTATAAAAGTTTTTCACATTTTTATAAGCAAAAATTAGAATTAATAAATAATAAAATCAGTTTAATTAAAAAAAATACCAGTTAAGGAGTGATTCACTGCACTTCTACGAGTCACAGTCTATCAGTCAATCACTTTTGCCTTTTATATATAATAATAAATATAAGGCAAATGTGATTGACTGAATTGTATCGACCCACAGGCCAAACCCTTAAGGATAGAGAATTGAATTGTCGCACATATATTTCTCATATTATGACGAAGGTATCCACTAAAGAAAGATTTTTCAAAATTCAACCCTCAACGGGGTGTGAAAGGGGATAAAATATTATGAAACTTTTTATTTTATTCCTTGGACATATTTGTATAAAATTTCGTATGAATTGAGTACGGCAAAAATAATGAGTAATGTATTTCAGCATTTTCAAGAATTCAAGCCCTAAGAGGGTAAAATAGGGGATGAGAACATAAAGCCAAAGAGTTTTTTTTGTAGATTGAACGCGAGCGTAGCTGCGGGCTCTGATAGTTAGTCATATACCTAAATGAAGAAGAAGAAGAAGAACTAGCATATTCGTTCCAGAATTGCACTGGAACGAATAGCTAAGATCAATGTGATGTGTCAATCACCATCATCGAGTTATCGGTTTTAGATTTACGTCCACATCCGGTCACCGATCTACGTGTGATATTTACGAGTTCTCCAAAACATTAATCACATGAAACGAATTTGAATGGATCGAATTAATGGGTGTGAATGAATATAAATTAATGGATTTTAGGGCGAGTGCAAAATTATGTTAGCGCCAGTGCAGTGTGAAAGATAGAAAGTTTAAATGAGTAATTTAAAGTGTCAAAGCAAAAGTTAACATTGTTATTTTGACAATTTTTTGTAGATCTTTCTACCTTGCATTTTCACTGATTTTCTCTGTACTCTGGTTTGTTTGACTCTGTTCTTTAGCAAATAAAGTAAAACGTTGTGTTATTTTATATCTTACTAGCATTGCCCGTGGCTCCGCCCGCGTTCAGATGACCAAAAACCAAATTCTTAGGTTTTACATATTAGTAAATATACTCTTATATTACAGTTTTTGTATTTTTCTCAAAAATAAGATATTTTCCCGCCGTAAAAAGTATCCTATATGTTGACCCGGATAACCAGCTATCACCATACCAAATTTCATCAAAATCCCTCCAGTGGTTTTTCTGTTATGCGGTAACAGACAGACAGACAGACAGACAGACAGACAGACAGACAGACAGACAGACAGACAGACAGACAGACAGACAGACAGACAGACAGACAGACAGACGGACAGACGGACGGACGGACGGACGGACGGACGGACGGACGGACGGACGGACGGACGGACGGACGAACGGACGGACGGACGGACGGACGGACGGACGGACGGACGGACGGACAGAAAGACAGACAGAATAACAGACAGAGAGACAGACAGACAAAAATTCTAAAAACTATAGATTCGACCTCGATCTATCGATAATAATTTTTATTTCAATAACATTTTCCAAGAAATATCTAATGTACAGATTCGGTTTAGTTACAATATATTATTATATGTATAGATAAAATAAAATAAAGATTCTGAAATTTATTTCACGTAATTTTAATTTATATATTTCATATCTAAACAGATAAATAAAATTGAAGTGTCTGTTTGTAATGCCAAAATAACAGCTTTTTACTAAATGTCTATGGAATTATACACGGTATTTATAAGAAAAAATCATTTTTTTTTAATTTTTGTCTGTCTGTTTCTTCTGGCTAATCTCCGAAACGGCTGGGCCAATTTATTTGACTATACACTGGCAAGTAGTTGATGTTATAAGGACTAATTTAGGCTACTTTTATTTCAGTAAAAGAATTAGGGTTCCGCTCAAAATGTTAAAATGTACCCATTTGTTATAATAAACTCAGCAGTATCAATGTAAAATATAGATAGTAAACTATTATTTTATATAATTAAGAAACGTGTTTAAAAACTTACATAATACGACATTGTCCAATTAATTCCGAAACATGCTGGCCAATTAAAATGAAAAAATGATTTTGGAAGTTAAAGAACGTTTTATTTACACCTGGCATTTACAATATAAATTTGGCAAACTATTATACAGTTGTGATCCCCCAAATTCAGTTGCTTTAATTTCATATTTAGTTCTACTGATAGATAAATCTAGTTTGTACTTGTACTTGGTATTGTATTTATATAACTTTGTTTTAAAGTGGTTTGTCTTTCTGCCTAATAAGCACGGTTTGATAACTTGGAATATTTGAAGGTACGTTTAATTAGCTAAAAGATCGATATAAAAATCACCAAAAATGATAGTTCTTTTCTTATTTACCAACTTTGTTGAGAAGATATTGTAAAAACTTTCTATGTCCAACTCTATTTAGAACATTTTTGTGTAAATTGATCCAGAGAAAATTATTTCCATCTATTTTTTTATTCCGTGTCATACAATAAGTTAAATATTTATATATAAACATTGAGACTCCATCCCCAATAACGTCGCTTCTAAGGTTGTAAATACGTGTATATTTTTTTATAGAAAGCACGTTGGTCTTGTCTGGCAACTTTATCCAATTGTCTCTTAAAACAATAATGTGCACTGTGTGTTGGAAGGACTAGTATACATTTTATTTCGTCAAATTTAACAGGTTTCATTAAGCTTCGAAAATTTGCATTAAAAAAAAAGATAATTTCGCTTTATATTAATTAGCAATTATCTGCGGCTTGGATTGCCTTTTATTAAATAATAACTCAATAACCTTATAAGTATCTACTAATTATATGAACGAATTTTTAATTAGTGAATAAAAAGAAGAGTGCACTCCAGTAGTGGATACTTTCTATAAAAACTAAAAGACTATTTAATTTATCTTATCTTTTTTTATTTATCTGCTAAGTTACTCTGAATTACTGAGAAATAATTCACAGTTTAACCTACTGAGTTTAGGAGCACAGAATTTCGCACAAGAGTTCTTTATACAACGAAGATTACTGTTAAGAAAGATATTAGAAAATTTATTGCTTAAATAAGTTTGAAAGTTTATATAAAAGTTCGTTATTTTAGAAATAAGAAACATCATAATACATGTTTAGGCTTCTATGAATATGATTTGGTGCTTTTATATGTTCAAAATGCAAAAAAAAAACGTTCTATAATATTTAATCACATGATTGTCATATATGAGAAGGCTTGTACGGATATCTATATGTTCGTTACTCCTTTACGCTGAACTCTGAACGGATTTACTTATCTAAATCCGTTCCGGAGGAGGTTAAGTAGCACAGTGTGGTAAATAATAATTAATTAGTACATGAGCAATGCATTGAATCAAATAGAAATCCTTATTTTTAAAAGCTCATCTATATAGACATAGTAGCTGAAGAGCTGATCAATTGCTGGTAATCACCATCCCGTGGGAAATCTTAACAGACGGATTTAGTGGGCTCTTATCCATTTAATCTAAATGAAATGAATTTAGTTTTTAAATAAATAATGTTGTCGAAAAGCTTTTTCATTTAAATTCAAATAACAAAAATAGTTTATATTTAATAATATTTTTACAGTAATAATTTATTGTTTTTAATTTAGTTAAATAAATAAATTTAAAAAATTAAAAATCGCTAAAAATAATAACCTTGTTTAATAAGTATGAAATAAATAAATTGAATTAATTTCATATTTAGACTTTTCACATTTAAATGTATCTGTATATTATTGACCCCATTTTAAGTGCTATACTGTAGCCTGCTATGCATGTAATACTATTTCTCTCTAGCATAGGTCGGCTGGAAAAGATGTCTTCAAGAAATAAATCATCTTTACAAACAAATTTAATTGTTTTTAATTTTTCATAACTCAATAGAAAAAAGATCCTAATAGGATCACATTGTCTGTCAAGACCCATTATCTCCGAAACGCGTCAAGGCATTAAATGAATATTAAAAAAAACTCAGGTGTGCAATCCCTTGAAGCTGTGAAAAATCAAACTTTTAAGTCAACGCAACCAAAAGATACGGTCATTAATGATGCATATTTTAACACTTCCGAGGGGATCAAACTTATAGGGTACTTCCCGTTGGCCTAGAACTTGAAATTCGGCAAGAAGCAATGTTATATGGCACAAATAAAGGGAAAAATCTGCAAATCGTAAACTTGTAGTTATATCACTTTTTGCGATTATAAACTTAGGGTTCCACAGTATTAAGAATTAAGCTTAGTACTATGGTATCCTCAGAATGCGAATCAGACTCGCAACTGTGCGATTTTTTAATTAATGTATTTCATTTAAAAGCTATCACGAATATTATATAGTAGAGTACACTGTACGTGTTTTAAGAATAAGTTCCAAATAGAGAGCCTTTAAAAATGAACCATGGATTTAGCCAGTCAATTATACATTTACAAAGAATTTTTGCCGGAAATTCCTGAAAGTCCATTTTTTACCCATCAGTTAATCAGCTGTCTTCGTTGCTTTAATGGAACACTGCGTTGCATTTAAGCGCCCATCGTAACACAATTTCGCACGTATTCAAGTGATCCTACTGTGTTGAAAGTTCGATTCCCAAGCACTTTTCCAAGCATTGAAGATAAGAACTACAACAGCGTATCAACTTCGGCGACATGAAATCGTGGAGAACAGTATTAGATATCACTTTAATTTAAACAATAAAACAGATCGAATGTTTCATAATAATATTTTAACAAATCATTTAAAATATTTTACTCAATATTAAAATATTAAATTATACTCGTACTAACATAATTAACTCAATTCCATTAACTTTTAAAATTGCCTTAACCCATCTCAAAGGAACGGTTTCTCTCAATTTCCTAATTATCACTTTGCGATATCCAGTGTTCTATTTCTGGAAGAAAAACACCAAAGTCGTCTTAATAACGATACATAGGTAAGGATTAAACGATCAAGCAATTATAGATATCGGCTTACAGCAACGGTGAAAATAGTTTGACTTCTAACCTTATTATTTACTAAGATTTATCAAATTTTCATAAATTACATACTAGCGACTCCCAGTCACTTCACTCGGGTTCGTCCTTAAGTAAGTTTTAACAATTAGTATGGACTAGATGTACTATATAGTATATATACATAGGTATAGAAAAGTAGGTAAGTACTTTAATAAAACTTGAAATCATTCTTTATTTAACCATGATTAGTTATAAACGCCAAAATTTTCTTTACTTATTACCAAAATTATAGGATATAACTTTTTGCCCTTAACTACAGAAATGATTTGTTCTCAAAACTAACTTTCAATTCATATTCACCCCTTTTAAGTTTAATTTTGGCGACAATAAGTATCCTATGTCCTTTTCGAAGGTCGCATCCGTCATTCCGCTTCGACGTGAAAGAAGCACAAACAAACAAACACACTTTACATTTATAATATTAGTATGGAATTAATATGGATTGTTATGAGCTAGAATTCTGAGATCAGAAATAAAAGCTGGTCACACCAGTTCCACCATCATTATTACTGCACTTCACTTTATTTTACTTGTCTCCCTTTTCGCCACCTTCTTTTAATATGTATAGATTACATTTAAATAATACTAAAACGTTTCAGTACTAACGATTACTTTCTGAAAAATGTTCAGTCTCACTAACAGCATCTCATAATTTTAACTATCATTGTCCTATCTTGACAACTATATATCTATAGTAGTTTTTAGAATTTTTGTCTGTTTGTCTGTCTGTCTGTCTGTCTGCTACCTCATCACGGAAAAACCAGTGAAGAGATTTTGATGAAATTTTGTATGATGAAAGCTGGTTATCCGGATCAACATATAGGATACTTTATATTGTGGGAAAATATCTCATCTCTGAGAAATCTTTACTAAACGTTTAAACGTAAGTAGGGACGAACCCGAGCTGAGCGAGGGTGAGTCGCTAGTATATGCATAAAAATATATATCGTCTGTGGATAATCCCGCAAATTAGTGTAAATATAATAGAAAAAAAGGTATGAACATCATAGCAGAATAACAGTACCATCATGATTACGGAAAAGTAATTGTAAATATGTTAGTTTATTATAATAAAAATACCAAAGAGGCAAACAACCGTCCTCCACTTAACTAGATGATATTGAGCTGAATTGGCAAGAACCCTCAAAAATTCAGACAGAAAATGTGCGCTCATAGGACAATTTTTAGGTCATGGCTGATATCTTCGGCCGCTGCAGTTGCGGAATATAACTTGACAGCAAGTCATGGAACTTAATGCAATTCCGTATTGCCGTGCATGTATTTGAATTGAGAACTATGTTATATTTACATTTTTAAATATAGTTTTCCGATGTTAAAAATATTGTTAATTACTTGATAAAAAGGGTGTAATAAAGGGATTCGATTTTTTTTTCTATGGAAGCTGGTTATAGCAGCTTTTCACAATAGCGAAAACTTTTACTATTACGACTTCATAATATGTTCTTGCTTAATAAGTCTATAAATTGCACTATAGTTTTTTATATAATATATAACTAACACATATTATATGTTATTTCCTAAGGTATATATGTTATGGGCCTCTGTTTACATATTTAAGATCTTTTTGTAAATATTGCCTGAAATAAATGATTAAATGAACTTTGTATATAAATTTTAGTTATCTGATTACTAATAATATCCGACACAACTAAATAAATAATCCCATTCATACATTACATATAAGTAATCACGAAAATAGGCTAACCTAGCAATTAGGAGAATTATAATCAAAGTGCTTTTAGAAATAGTCGTGTGATATGATAAATGTGGAGAATATCCTTTAAAAGATTGAAATACAAAGAATTGCTGTATTGAAAAATTACGAGTATGTTATATGTTATACGGGTAAGGAGTTTAAGCATACATAAATGTTCGGAGCTCAATGTTGTTCAATTGTTTAATTATATTTACAGAGTTTCTTGTTGAATTATATTAGATATTTATTATAGAGTTAGATTATGCTTCTAAAGTCATAAACATTGCATGTGTAGTGTGTAGTGTGTATGTACAATGTACATACGAGTACATGGGTGTATATCCTCAAGCTTTCAAAATCTTATTCGTAAAATTCTGATATTCATTTTATTTTACTTTTAACGTAACAAATAAGTATGTTAAAAAAACATAAACTTAAAGTTTTATGCTACAGAAACGTCATTATACGAATCAGACTCGCTCTTGTCCATGTTTTTTATAATTATGGCATAATTCTCATGTAACCGTGCAGAAACGTGATACCACCAAATTGCTTATACTCGTATATCATTTTTTATTTAAAAGTCGTCGTGCACCGAGAGCTGGGGAATAAATTTAAAATAACAGTAGTTGGAAATGTTAAAAAGGCTCTATCCTATTTAGAATATTTTTTAATGATCTGTAATGAATGATAATGATCCCCATAAGGTGTGAAGCCAAGAGACACACACTCTCACACTCACACTGGGAGACGACCCACCTCGGTAGGCCGTGAACCATGCGGGTTGCTTCCTGATACTTTTCTGATAGCAGAGTGGACAGTAGAAACACGAACCTTTGGTTGTTGTGGTCTGTTTCAGCAGGCTTGCCGTCTAGGTGTTGTGGTTGAGTACATAATGCGATTCTGCGACGCCTACTTAAGACGGGGGAGGCTCTGTTGGGTTTTAGTTTTTTTTCTTGCCGGTGAATCCCACATACGCACCTATGTGTGCAGGTGGTATGCGTAAATGTTTTTCCCAACATTAAAAGAAAAGGTAATTTCTTTGGGAAACCTATGATAATTTTACTATTTTAATGTAATCGATTTTAAATATTTGTTTTCAATGTGAGTTAAAATTTTAAAGACTCAAACAAAAAATTGGTCAGATTAAATAGGAAACTTTTTAATTTAGTACGTTTTTGAAATGGAATAAAATATAGTATACAATAAACTTTATTAGTCCCCTACAATATATAATAGTAACATTACATCCGATCTCTTTCGAACATACTTTTTTGTTAGTAAATTTTTAACAGTTATGAAAATATTTATTTTACTATTAATAACTATTAGATAAACTGTTAAAGCATCAATTAAGTTTTGTAAAATAAATCTTATAGTGTTTTTTGCAGATATTTATAATCTCAAATTTTCACGAATAAATTAGTGATTTACCCCAAAACAAGAAAATGTTTTATAAACTGTACAAAACAAGTTTCTCTTCTAATTGCCTCTAAGATACAGCTGAAATTTTTACCTTGTGAATCCTTATAAGTTAGATTTAGGATTTCTTAGATTTTCTAATCTAGGCACTTTAATAATTTAACTTTACATAATTATAATCACCTTTAATTTATTGTCTCTACTCTCGATTAAAATTTACCTACAGACTGCGATACAAACTTATTGTGTTCACATTAGCGTATTTTTATTTAATTCATAACGACTAACATAGCACAAAAGTAAAAGCTGCATTTTTCAGTCTTTTTGACTGACAAAAATACAATAAAAAGTTTTAAGAAGCCGCCGAAAATTCCTTTAGTGATAATAATAAATGATGTCTTTAACAGAAAATATTAAGTACTAAATAATTTAGGTTTTAATTTAATTTAAAAAAGTTAAAAAAATAATAATATTGCACTAGTATTATAAAAAAAAATATTTTTTATTAAAAATTAAAGCGAAATGCTTAATTTTTTTTTTCACGCCAACTACATCTTAACTAACCAAGATTATTCTGTTATAGCTCAAATGAAAACAAATACTAGAATTTTGAAGAAATAAACTACTTTATCCTTTGGCTATAAAAGCGAAGGAAATAGTCTAGATAGCTATTAAATATACTTTAGTGTAATATTGACTGAGAGGTCAAAAGGCCAGTCTATTTCCGTGGAACGGTGCTCTATCTACGCAGAGCACGGCTAAAACCTAATTACATGCACATTTTATCACAAATTCAAACGTATTACAAAATAATGTGTTTCTGAAACGTGTCTGCCGTAATAACCAATTTTCTGTTAAGCAGGGAATGCTATAAAAGGTTCTAACAATTTATAAAATGAACATATTTTGCTTTGATCTTAAACAACTTAACATGAAAAAAAAAACTTCTATTAAAACCTCTTCAGATTGGTTTTTGAGTTGGCTATTTATAAGTTTTAGTTTAATAATTGGTACAGTAATTTAAATCTTATATAGCTTCGTAATAAGTTTTTAAAATATATGTATAAAAAACTTTTTAACAAAAAAATAAAAACCGACTTCAAACAAAAGCACTAAAAAATAAAAAATAACTGATTGGTAGTTTTCATTTACTATACATACCTAATCAAATATTTTCGAAGTCGGTGTGCTTTGCTTTGTACCAATTTCGAAAATATTTGATTAGGTATGTATTTAATAGGTAGACTTTAATTACTTAGCCAAAGCACACCGACTTCGAAAATATTTGATTAGGTATGTATAGTAAATGAAAACTACCAATCAGTTATTTTTTATTTTTTAGTGCTTTTCTTTGAAGTCGGTTTTTATTTTTTTGTTAAAAAGTTTTTATTTTTCCCTTTTTAGTGTAGACAGTAGTAGCAAAGTAAGAATTCTGAAGTGTTAGACTTGTCAAACCAAACAAAATAAGCCCAAACTCAAAGTATCTACTATTAGTCGTTGAAGACTTCCACCTATCCACCTTCTGGCCTTACCATCAGATCAGGTCAACAATACCGAACCACTGTACTATCAACGGAAATAGAAACACTTGCAAAGTTTTAAGTAAATATGACAATTAGAAGTAGGTTGAATTCATTATTAGCTATTTTTCTACCCTTAGGGGTGGATTTTTTTTTTGAAATTTAAATGGAACTAATCTGGAAGTATACCCTTTCAAACAAAACAAAAATTGTCCAAATCGGTTAATAAACGACGAAGTTCTGAGGTAACAAACATAAAAAAAAAATACAGTCGAATTGAGAACCTCCTCCTTTTTGAAGTCGGTTGAAAAATGCAATAAAAACATTTGTTGTCAAATTGTAATAAATAGAGTGGATTTTGTCAAACATATCGGGGTCAGATTGTTAGATCTACCAGCCATGATTGCGGTTTCATTATAGGTAAATTATAGTTTTTTCCGGCGAGATAAAACTCCTTTTTATGAAAAATACCGCAGATATATGTAGAAAGACTAGTATTGCCCGCGGCTCCGCCCGCGTTCAGATAACCAAAAACCAAATTGCAGTTCTTGTATTTTTTCTCAGAAATGAGATATTTTCCCGCAGTAAAAAGTATCCTATATGTTGATCCGGATAACAAGCTATCACCATACCAAATTTCATCAAAATCCCTCCAGTGGTTATTCTGTGATGCGGTAACAGACAGACAGACAAAAGTTCTAAAAACTATAGATTCGGCCTCTGTATCGATAGTAATGTTTATTTCAATAAGATTTTCCCAAAAATATTTAATGTACAGATTCAAAGATATAGCTATTAGGATAAAAAACGCGTGAAAAATATATAAATAAACATATAGATAGAGGCATAAAAGACATCAAAGTGATATGCAAGTTTAATGAAATTTATTTTCCAATAAATGGTTTTTAATATTGACAAAGCATTAAAATGTCAGAAAATAACATTGTTAAAATGTAATTTTGTGTTCTCTGTATATAGAGATAAACAATTTAAACTACAATTACTTTGTGTTCGCATACGTATCTATTTAAAGAACAATATCAATGTACATTGTATAGTATAAAGTTTTAGCTATCTAAAAGCACTCGGAGAGCTTAAAATAATTCTAGTTGTATAATAAACGGATCTATAAAGCTTACTATACTATAGTAAACAGATTTTCGAAAGTTTTATTTTGAGGTTTTTGATAATAAATTGTATAAGCAATCTTATCTAAAGACAATCTTGAACGATTATTAGGTTATAAGTAAAAATATTGGTTTATTATCATCTTACAGACCTGAAGAGATGTGTAAACTTAACAAAATATATTTCAAGACACAAAATAAACTTTTATAATTAGAAACTACTAAGGACAGGTATACACATCTCTCATTCAGCAATTCTTTAAGTCCCCACAGTGAAAAAGGTTGTAGTGTAAGTTGGGGGACTTTACATAATGCCTTTCGAAAACTAGTTAGGTTTTCTCAGACATGCAGGTTTTCTCCCAATATTTTCCTTTATTGTTATCGATGTTCGCCGGGATTTAACTCGCTTCACTTAATTTTTCAAGGGAGAGCTTTACCCCTGGACTACTACTGCTTAAGCATATATAGATTGATAAAATTAATTTGGTAATGAAAATAAAAATGAAAATGCTTTATTACTTATATAATAAATAATAAAGCGAAATCTATACATTAATTTTTTTTAAAACAATGACTTTTTTGGGACTATATTCTCTACATTTAAGTATTGTGTACAGAATATCGAACCCAGAACGAACCATAGTTGTTAAAATTTTTCTTTGGTGTCTGTTTCCCTTTCACGCAAAAAGTGTTCAAATGATTCTTACTAAAATTTGGGTGGATAAATTATTACTCAGGTCATTTAGCTTACATGGCTCATTTATAGGTATTTATAGATTTTTAATATTTATATAGTTTTCATAAGCGGTTAATTTGATGATTAATTGAAAATAAAAAGTTATATAACATTTATCAGTAAACTGAAATTGCTTTAAAACATGAATTATTCAACATTGAAGGTAATTCATTTAAAGTCATAAACTTTACTCACAAACACATATCACTTTGTAATATGATGAGTATTAGTCGTAAGGCCTCTCATCAGTACCATAAATCGGAAGTAATAAAACTAATTTAATTACAGAAAGCCTTCAAGTTTAGATGAATTGACATCTTCACTCAATTTATATTAAATAGTTTTGCAGTTCTGAAATTAACTTTTGAACTATATATCCATAGAAATTTGTGGAATATTTCCAGCCGTTAGATTTACCTTATTTCAAAGCACGTCTTAAATGTAAATAATTATCTAATACGAGATTAAAATGATAAATAAGAAATTAAATATCAGTATACTACAGTTATATATATAAGTATAAGTACAGTTACAATACGTTTAAAACTAACTTTTCTATTATTATAAAAAAATGCCTCTACTCCGCCGACTCCAGTAAGACCTATGATTTAAATTCAGAGCTATATAACAAAAAACTGCCAATTTAAAACCAAACCGATTTCGCACGATACGTGGTTAAGCAGACTAATTTAAAAATTGCCAAAAAATCAACATCACGGCATTCACTCTACGATCGCGTACCGAATTCACAGCCTCGTGACAACCTAGACCAGTCCAGCGCTACCCATCCCCTAGACAGATTCTTCACTTGAGGTTCTGGATTTTATTTATTTATTTATGGGTATTGGACGTTACTACGTTGGAGTTTGGCGTTTTTTTTTTCAGATTGTCCGACTGGAAAGCTAATAAATAATAGGTATTAAAAAATCATTCATCATTTCATTTCAAATGAAATGGTCAGTGTAATATAATGACCCATTTAGGAAGCCTCATCCTTAGTCTATTTTGATTCTAACCCATATTATCGGAAAGTAGTTTAGCTTTTAAAGTTGTTATCGCCGTTTAACTTTGTTATAGTACACCATATAACACATATCAACTAAGTGTGCCCATTAAATGATACAAAAAGTTTTAAGCTTTCTAAAAAGTATTAAGTGTTTAGCATCACGATCATTCCGAAGTAAATCTTGAGTCTTATAGATATTTTTGTAGTTTAATGTATATTATATTATTAAATTTAGAAGTTCATTAATTACACTTTTTCAAACATTTTCATTTTCAACCGACTTGAAAAAGGAGGAGGTTCTCAATTCGACTGTATTTTTTTTTTATGTTTGTTACCTCAGAACTTCGTCATTTATTAACCGATTTGGATAATTTTTATTTTGTTTAAAAGGGTATACTTCCAGATTGGTCCCATTTAAATTTCAAAAAAAAATACCACCCCTAAGGGTGGAATAATAGCTAATAATTAATTTAACCTACTTCTAATTGTCATATTGACTTAAAACTTTGCAAGTGTTTCTATTTCCGTTGATAGTACAGTGGTTCGGTATTGTTGACCTGATCTGATGGTAATGCCAGAAAGTGGATAGGTGGAACTCTTCAACGATTAATAGTAGATACTTTGAGTTTGGGCTTATTTTGTTTGGTTTGACAAGCCTAACACTTTAGAATTCTTACTTTGCTACTACTGTCTACACTAAAAAGGGAAAAATAAAAACTTTTTAACAAAAAAATAAAAACCGACTTCAAACAAAAGCACTAAAAAGTAAAAAATAACTGATTAGTAGTTTTCATTTACTATACATACCTAATCAAATATTTTCGAAGTCGGTGTGCTTTGGCTAAGTAATTAAAGCCTACCTATTAAATACATACCTAATCAAATATTTTCGAAATCGGTGCCAGCCCATACAAAGCAAAGCACACTGACTTCGAAAATATTTGATTAGGTATGTATAGTAAATGAAAACTACCAATCAGTTATTTTTTACTTTTTAGTGCTTTTGTTTGAAGTCGGTTTTTATTTTTTTGTTAAAAAGTTTTTATATTACTACCTTATACTATTTCTTTATATCAAAACCGTATATTGCCATAGCAAACAGAACCACAATGATTGGTACAACCCCAAGTAAATGTTTTATACTTTATGTAAAAGCTATACTGTTATTATATCTGTACTTTAGGTTAATCGCATGTGTATATATATCAATTATACAAAATTAATAATATGTTATGGAGTTTTTTAGATCATTTCCATTAACAAACCCAACCACTTTATATATTTTATAATTTAATCAGCAAAAGCAATAAAGTAGCACATTTTTCTCACGGCTTTACTGCAATTTTTCACTGGATCCAATTTATTTTAAAAGTTAGTAATAACCTGCTCTTTGCTCTGAAATTGACTATCTAAAAATCTTAATATGAATGTCAGAAATTCGTTTTTAATTTAATGTTAATATATCAAAAATTAATAGAAAATGTTTGTCGTTATCCATTATATATATTTTTTAATTCTTTATAATAATAACAAACTTCTATCTATTTTTTATATAATATCACATTATAATAGGTCCGAAGCAAAGTTGAAAAATATTTCGTATTAACGTAATACACAATCAAACTCATCGTAGGTAAGTTGCATCGTGAATTGTGGTCATTTCTTCTTTTACCATTGCTTACTAAATAAATATGATATTAATTGAATATATATAGTACTCCAGTACTGTAGTATATACATAATATGAAGATATAAAAGTTAAGTTGCTTGCGGAAATGGGCTGTCAGGCTTTGAAATTTAAAATAGGAAAAGGCAACATTTCCGACTGTATAGCATTGCACGTCCGATTTGATTTAATATAAAAAGACTGTGCATATAAAATCCTAAGAAATAAAATAAAACTACAAAAATAATAATTTAAATTAAATGAATTGAATGATTTCATTTTATTATTATTTCAATAGAATATATTTATGTCTCTGTAAGCAGATAGGCAAAAGATGACCTTACTTCGGATCTTAGCCTAACAGTAAATTCGTACTGGCATATTTTAATAACAATTCCCCTGAGAATTTCGCTTTGTGCCGGAAAAGGAAAACATATGATTCTTGTTAAAACCATTCAAGCATTCTTTTCATTAAAATATGTTTATTTTCTTAGACGGAAGGAATGGAATATAATTTAACGTCCCAGTTTTGTCCAATTTTTACGCAGCTTTCAATAATAAACGTCTTTGATTTTAAGATGGTGTTGTGTGCTAATTGTACTAACATATTTAACATATTTATTTAATATAATAATTTGATACCGTTGAGTAAATCTGATGATGGTGTCAAGATGTGGGTAGAATTACTGTTCAACAGCTCCTTAGTAAGCCCTTCAAGTTTGGGCACATTTAGTTTGCTTTGCCAAGTTTCAAACGCGCACGTTTCATTTAACTTACACGTCATAACCCATATCTGAGGGTTCAGGGTCTTTGAGGTTTATATAAATATAAGAATTTATGTATAAATTTTAGGCCTATTTATACCACGAAGATAAATTTAGGAAATAAATAATTCTTTAAATGCTAGACATTAGAGACAAAATAAATCCACAATTTAAACTCAGTCAAAGTTATAATAAACAACTTTATTCTATACAAAATAAATTGGGCGTAATCTCAAATTAACTCAATATGTAAAAATGTTGACATCATGTCAGTTAGTTAAGGGAAGAAATTCATTTAATCTTATTTTATTATGAGATCTAATATGAAATAACTATTTTACAGTTAATCTGGTGCTCAATGACATTTGTCTAAGCTTGATAAGGCTAGTCTAAGCTGGCATTAAAAAGCTGGTATAAATGGAAAACACACGGGTAACCGTTAGAATATCATAATTTGGCCAAAAACCTACACATTGAAGCATATTACGATTACTTTTATTATTCTTTTGTATGGTCCAATTTATTATTTATTTTAAAATAAATAACGCTTTTTGTGTATGTAATTTATAAAAGCCTCGTCGTGAACTGTTCACGGCGCGGCTTTGACTTCATTATTTGAGTACTATTTGAGTCTATTTATATGATGTTTTATGTATAGTCTACAGTTCACCACGGCTTTATCTCAATGATTAATATCAAGCTGAAACTTAGGGAGTAGCTTCGTTTTGACGAGACTTAACATCCAGAAACCGGGTTTGGCCTTAATTTTAGACATTCACCATGTGTACATGTTCCGTATCAATCGACAATTGTACCTATCTCGAAGAAGGAAAAATTAGAGGTCTCGTCAAAACGAAGCTATCCGTCAAGTTACAATTTGTTATTAATTATAAAGAAAAAGCTGTCGTGTACTGTAAACTAGTAGTACATGCTAGTGGTCGTGAGTTTAATTATTTTATCAAAACTGTCTAATGTCTGTCTGTATCTAATGTACCTAATGATGAAAGATTCCGACAAATATGACAACTTTAAAGCAGGTGATAACAAGATATTAAGTATCTTGCTCATATTTCAACGAAATTTACGCCAAAACAATGTTCCTTGCAGGGTTTTTATATTTTTTGTAAATAGTCAAGGAAAAAAAATAAACTAATCACATCTTGCCTTATGTATTAGTTAATTCAGTTAATATCCGATTATACAGGTCATTTTTAATTTACTGAAAAGTTTTTGGGAATATACTATTTACATCATTTTTACAAAAATAAAAATATTTTTATTGCACCTTCTAAACGGTAATAGTCCAGCATTAGCAAAAGAAAGCGCGTGGCCGGTGGAGTGGGAGACGTGGAGGGGAGTAGGAAGCAGCACTTACTCATTTAAACTTGGCCAGATGCTAGGACTTTGCCGTTTAGAACGTGCAATAAAAATATTTCTATTTACGTATAAAAATAAAAATTTAAGAAATATTATTTTTTCTTGTTACAGATGTTGTTGTTATGATGTAAAGAGTATGTTCCCAAAAAAAAGGTTTTCAGTAAATTTAAAATGACCCTGTATACGTTGTATTATAGACATTTGTAATATTTTCTGTAAGTCACGCTTAAGGTTTTGAGAAGTGAAACTTTTTATTATTTTAATAAGTGACTTACTGTAACTATAGCGATAGCCTTTCGGTAAGTCATAACTTATAAAACCAAGTGAACCGGGTTAAAATCACTACATCTTTGAAATGTTCGAGTGTGAATTATTTTCGGCATGATTACTCCCGACAAGGAAAATATTGTGAGGAAACCGGCATGTCTAAGAAAATTAAACTAGCTTTCGAAGGATGTGTGAAGTCCGCCAACCTGCTCTTGGCTAGCGTGGAGGACCATGGCCCATCACTTGAGAGTAGGCAGTCGTCGTTAAAGGGGCTGAATTGTAAGTAACTAATGCATTCGAAAACTCTTTGCTTTTACTATTTAAAATAATAACGTACCCGTATGATATTTGATTGTCTATGTCATATGTAGTGAATTCAATACTATGTTCATTATCTCGCTTTACGTTCGACGAAAGCAAAGTACGGAGTTACTATCATTTCTTAACTTACTATTCGTATAGAAGGAATTGAGAAGCTATAAAAATAACATGAATACCTAGTACATGAACAACATATTTTCTTAGCATTTGCATTACTTCATTTATTAGTTTTGGACTTTGCTGAGCAACAAGTGTAACTTACAGCACTAAAATATGTATAAAAGTACATGCATTCATAATTAGGTGTATTTTCACTTGTTTAACATGTTAAACTTCTTATTAAATATATAGAAACGCTATAGGTATAGTTATAATTTACATCCATAACGGCTAAAACTCTATGATTCATTTCACAACTATTATAAAAACTAAAAACCAAATACAGATAGATGCCTATTCAGATTCATATCATAGATATTTCCTTATATATACTGCTTATACATACAGCTACCTGCCTCCATTTTGTTTCCAATGAAATGATTAATTGACACCAAAATACAAGTAAGACTTATGGAACTTTGAAGACTTAAAAATTCCGCAATTGAAAAGATGTACGCTAGCTTTAATGGCGTATTCTAGAGATAATTAAAATATTGTAATAATTTTCAACCGGGAAAAGGTTCCAGCATTAACAGAAATACATCTAAAATGAATATTAATTGCTACGTCAAACTTATTATTATTTAATATCTAAAATAATAAATAAAACTTATAATCATTCACTTTTTGTAAATATTACAATAAATATAACATTCAGTACCTGGGCGACTAAGCTTCGTTCGGCGGTTTTTTGTTATTTTTTTGTGAAAAATTTCATTTTTTCGGAAATGACACCGAAATATTACATAAACTAAAAAAAACAAAACCTCATCTATATACAACACTTAATCTGAATTGTTAGAGCCGTTTCCAAGGTACACGAAATAAATTTGTATATATAAAAGAATTGCTCATTTAATATAGCCTATGTGCTTTTCCAGACTATAATCTATCTCTGTGCTAAATTTCATCCAGATCCGTTCAGCCGTTCTGGCGTGATTGAGTAACAAACATCCAAACTTTCAAATTTATAATATTAGTAAGATTTAACAAACTCGCATACCGATATTAAATCAATCAACGTTGACTAAACTTGAATTTTTATATAACCTTTTTTTTATATACAAATACATTTATTGTTCCTGCCTGTCTTCTTAGTCAAAATAAAAACAAGCGAGGTTTACTGTATCAGGTTTGGGGAAACCATTTAAATGTTATTGTATTTATTACGGAAAGCCTACAAAATTAGTGAAAATAAATATATTTATTTTATAATGTTTTAGCTTTTATTGGTTTTGTATAGATATAATGTCTGTTGTTTATACCTTTACTATATTATGAGAATATTATTTTGAAATATCTGCAACCCACCAATGTCAAGATACAGAAAGCACTTGGTGATAGGCATTATTTTTTACTATTTATTTATTCTCTCTTGACTCATAAAGTAGAATCATAAAAATCGTTTTATCATGAAAAGATATCGCTTTACATGTTACATACAAAAAATCGAATTACGTATGTATACCATACTTAAATAAGTATCTCTTCCTGTGAAGTCGGTTAATAGAATGATGTTTATTGTATTCAGGAAGAATTAGTTTAGCTTAAAATTATTTATAATATAAAATATTAAAAAAAATATTTTAGATTAAAAAAAATTGCAATACTTACTAGTAATAATTTCTCATTATAAATATATTAATAAAAAGATATTTATTATAAAGTTGTTAAGCTTAGTCGATTTCGACTTAGTAGTAGTTCCCTATTTTTGGTACCCTGTACGTGGCAAAGATGATATACCTACTCGTATCTTTAATAGTTTATGTTTGTACTCTGTCAGCAAAAATATAAGCTATATTTTTTATTTATAAATAGAAAATCTATACGTAGACAAATATTTTTTACAAAAATATGTTTCCAAATATATAGCTTGCTTGAAAAAATCAATAAGCTATCAAGTTGAATGTTAGTATGTAAATATAATATGATGAGCTTACAAAATGTTTATTTTACGTTTTCAATTTCAGTTGTATTTTTTTTCCATTTACAAAAAATGAATATAATCGCTAGGCTCAATATAAAAACGTTAAGTTTTTATATGCATTTTGTATGAAAATTGCTTCCGAGACCGTGGTCGCACGACCAATGACTAGCGACTCACCCTCGCTTCGCTCGGAATCGTCCCTAGGTTGGATCCCTATACAAACTTTCATTCTCTTTAAGGATGATTTTCGGTATAAAAATTATCGTATGTCATTCCCATGGTTTCAAAATATCTTCTTCCCAAAACATCTAAATCGGTTCAGTAGTTTCGGAGCCTACTGGATACAAACAAAATACAAACAAAAATTGATTGACTATTGAAAATCGATGATTAAACTCTCTTGCTTAATTAACACGAAATATCAATCAAAATTCTATATTAGATGTATTATGTTAAAATAAATTTTAATATAATGAACCAAATAACTCCTCAATGAGTTTTTGTGAAAGTATTACGTTCACATATCTTATGTATAGCCCTTTCCGGTTATATATTTCGGAAATTTCTATGAATGAAGTTTCTAGAACCTCCTGATAAATCCCTTTGACGGAATTATCAGAGCTTATAAGAACATCATTAATGGTAAAAACACTTTTATGTAAATTTTAACTAATACAACACTGATACTCTTAAGTAAAATTATAATCTCTCATATAAAATAATAAGTATATTTTTATACATAACATTCTATGTTAAGTTTAATATTCTAAACGTAGTGATATAATCATTCCAGTTAAATGTTAGTTTATAATTCAGTATGTTATTAACTCTGGATGGACGAAAAGCAATATTCATGGTATCGAGTAATTAATGTTTACATGTCAAGATAAATATTAGGCTAAATGTATGAGGATTTCCAAGATTCATTATATTATATTGTTCGGGAGTAGCAAGTGTGGGTTACGCTAAAATGCTAATGTTAAAATGATAAGTACTTTTTTTATTTTGTTAACAGGCGTAAACATTCTACCAGTAACACATAGTATGAAGTAGTCACTAACAAGTTTGTATGGTCTTTTTTAATTTAGCATTTTTAATTAGATAATTATAGTATAGATAATAATATAATCGGTCTACAGGAGCAGACTAATATAATAATAATAAGAAAGAAGAGAAATGAGATTGCCGTGTACTGGAAAACTGAGCGAATACTACTCGTATCTTGTTAACCGGAACAAAGGTCTCGTGTTGAGCTAGCAATGAAATCATCCATTGCAATAATAATTTTTATTATAAATGAAAAATAATATAAAAAATAATATGGTATATAAGTAATCAAAATTTTCAATTAACAAATAAAATTTTAAAAGAAGTATTCAGTGTAAAATTAATAAATATATACTGCATTCATATATGGATGAATGTATGTTACTCAATCACGCTAGAACGGCTGAACGGATCTGGATGAAATTTGGGAAAGTTATAGATTATAATCTGGAATAGTACATAGGATATATTTTATCCTGGAAAATGTACGCTTCCCGTGAGATACATTTGTTTTTGTTTTTCACTAGGGTCGAACCCGAGCGAAGCAAGGGTGATCCGCTAGTGATATTATAAAGGTGAAAGTAACTCTATTTATGCTCTATCACGCTTAAACTGCTAAATACATTTCGAAGAAATTTGGCAAGAATACAGATTGCAGCATGCGGACAGACCCAAACTAACTTCTTTCCCAAGAAACTACCGCTGATTATACTCGTAACTATTAATACTAATTTTATAAAGAGATAAAGTAAAATTGTGTGAATGTGAACTGATTCTGAAAATTCTTTCGCTAATAGGAAGCTGCCGAGTGCCATAGGGTATTATTTATGGCAAAAAATGTGTCAAAATTTAACTTTAATTGAAGTCGGACGAAAATGGCCAATGAGTTACTGTATCGGCTATTGTCAGAGACGCACCCGAGCGATGCAAGGCTAAATCTAGCGATTTACATACATAATAAAAACAATTTAAAAGAGTTAACAAAAAGTCATATCTCAAGGATTTTCATTTTTCATTTTCCACGGACTTCTAAAAAGAAAGTGACTTCAAAGGTTTACTAACGATTATACTAATATTAGAGAATAATAATATTTTTTTATTAAAAACCTCTTCATTTTTTCGAGCTAAAAGATTAATAAACGTCAACCTACACAAAGTATTATTTTTCTAATATTTTTTTATGTGTTTAATTTCAAAATTTGCTTCTGTTAAGCACTTCATTTACTTCTACCTCCGACGTCTTGTAGTAGGTACTAAACGTTACTACTTGGGAGTAATTATATTAAGCGTTTAAAGTGAATGATCAAGACGTGCTGTATATAAACTTAATTATCTGCCACTGACAACCTCTCCTTTTGTAATTTTGCGCCCTTTCGCATGAGACACTATTAACTAGTTTAAAATCAACCTTACTTTAATTTTCTAACACATAAAAGTACTAAAATATTATCTTTAACTCATTAAATACGAGTGTCTCCATAAATCTGAAGTATAACTAGTTTTCGAAGTCTTCATTTTGATCCAAAGTCTACCAAGAATTCGTAGAGTACGAGCTTCTAATTACGAGAAATATTGCGTTACGCTAGTTATCCTTTGACCATATCATAATGTTAGCAAAGGCGTTGTTGGAAATGTGGACAGTCATGTAATCAAAAGGGAGAATACTTGACGCAAATTATGGTATATTAACAAGGTGACTTTATAATAAAGCTAATTCTGCAGACAAAACCAAGATGCGCAACATGTGTGATTACGACATGATTAGCTATGATAACAATTTAATATAAAGTAGAAACGAAAATTGTTACTTTATTTAAAATGAATCCTCGGCAAATTAAACTCGAAGCCACATAAGCCTCCCCCTGAATTGACGACGACACCCCCCTTAATATGCAATACTTTTCTCTCTAATAGGCAGAGAGGTAAAAGGCCTTACTTTTCAATCTTTTATGCTTATATTATATGGCCGTTTGGTCCATATCGGTCGTCCTGTAATCCCTTTCCTTCATTGATTGTTTGTGCTACAGCTTATCATTTTCGATTTCAAAGATTCACTTTTAGCATGTTTCATTAATAATTGCCAAATATGCTTTTTTCTACCTATTTTGAATACCCCTCAAAAACCAACTATATTTCTTTAGTCTTTTAAGCTACGTTCCTCTCTTAAGACTCATTTTTCTTACTTAACTACCATAAATACTTTTTCTCTACAAAACTAATCTAGGATTTATTTAAATGTTTACTAGCTAGCTTTTAAGAATATTTATTTTAATTTTTTTATTACGAAGTACTATATTTTCATTATTTCAAGACTTCTTAGTTTAACTTTTAATATCGTTGCTAACATTTGAGTGCTCGATGCTTGGTAAATCGAAACCCTATAGTTTTGTCGTCACATTTAACTACAGAACCATCTGAACCACCCTTGCACTCACTGTTACAGAACAATGAAAAGAATAATAAAAAATAAGATAATTTCCCACACTAAAAAGTAATTCTCCTATATTTTAACAAATCAAAGTGCCAGTACCAGGTCTGTCCATAATATAAGAAACGTTGAAGGCAAAGTGTATCACAAAATAATTTCTGGAAGACTATTTCTCTGTAATCCATCATGGTATCAAAAGCTATATTAGGTTTCCGTTTATTTTTAGGGTCAAGCTAAATTTGTACACTTCAAATGTAGTATTTAAGCAAATAGATCAAAGGACCGATATTATCGTAAACCTTAGGTAAAAAGGGTACACTATACAGATGATGTTCATCTCGTGAAGTTTAAAATATATAAATTATGATAATTTTACAAAATCTACTAAAATAATGATTTAATCGAGTCTGATTAAGGTCATTATCTAGATATCGATTTTTTGCCATCCAATGACAAAAATAAAATTATCTCATTTTCCATCTCATTTTCTCGCTTCTATGCTCATGTTTAGTTGATGATTTGGAATTTTCATCATTACTATGTATTATTTGGATAAAATTTCTGGTTTATAAAGCAAAATAAATATTTGTAAGTATGTCATCTATCTGTAGAAGGGATCCGTAACAGAAGGATCCGGAACCTATTACAAAGCCTTCGCTGTCTTTTTATCCATCTGTTTTTCCGCCTGTATACCATTAAAGACCTACCTCTAAATGAGTATGGGTAGTTTTTTTTTACAAAATATGTATTATTAATAACCTAATTCAACAATTAATAAAAACAAAAAGTATAAAATTAACGACTGTGGCTATTCTTTTCTATTTTGCTGTGAAATCAATGAATAAATAAAATAAAAACAAGATAAAGTCAAAAGTAAGATAATTGCAGAGTTAACTTTAAAACAATAAGTAAAAAATATGTAAATTGAGTGGTTTTGCACTAAGAATTTGACCCATTGTAAAATATGAACTCTGTTTCGTTACATGACGAAATACAACCATTTTTAATGTTGATTCACTTACCCCGTCGGTAAATAGTATGACTGTTTCTCTTATAATAAAGTCTTTTACCTGGCTTATACATTTAACTATTATTAAGATAGCTTCACAAGAACTTGTCAATCCGTATTTTTATTTTATTATGTTTGTGTTACTATGTATGGATGTTTGTTACTCTTTCACACCAGAACGGACCTAGATGAAATTTGGCACTGAGATAGATTATAGTCTAAAATAACATGTAGGGTACTTTTTATCCCGGAAAAATGTACGGTTCCCGTGGAATAGGTTTGTTTTAGTTTTCCTAGAGGTGAACGGGTGCGAAGCGAGGGTAAGCCGCTAGTTTTTAATATGTATGTAAATATAGGTTAAAATACGATTTAAATAAACAATATGTTCATTTAAATCTTAATTTACATCTGTCGAAAGTGATTATATAAGTTTTTAATTTTAAAACAAAAGAAACGGTTTGTTTTTAATTACTTATCAATGAATATGTTAGTTAAAGAAATGTAATTGGAAATATGTTTAAATTATATCTTCATCTTTCATTTCTATATACAAAAATACGTATACTAAATTGGGTAAATCAAATCTGAATAGCACTCTCAAAACTTAAATTTTATTTAATAATACTCCTATTAAAATGTCCAAATTATATTATTTTATACCGTGACCACGATTGCTGTAAAGCATTGGAAACGTCGCGTCGGGAACTAAAAATCAAAATACTTAAATCAGCGAAAAATCCAAATAGTTTTATTTAAATTTCAAATATTCGCGATAGTCTAAAAAAGTATTATTTGAAAAATTATAATTTAATATCACAAAAATAAACATTATACATTTCGACAACGTTTTTAAATTATGGGAACTTTTTTTCTAAGTCCTCAAAGACGGATTGTATAAACTTGGATTTACTTTATCAAATAAAAAAAATTTATAAAAGAAAACTCAAAAGTTAAAAAGCGAAAAAACTTTACAAAAAATGCATAAATTAATTTAAAAAATGCTTGTAATGATAAGTAAAAAAAATTAGAACTTATTTTATTCTTACCTCTGAAGAGGAAACAGGAAGCGTGCGAACTCGCGAGTGTCAACTTTGGAAGCACTGTTAGACACAACTCCTTCAGTCGACAGACGGCGCGCTATTCGCAATAAAACCATGGCGTCAGGCGAAGACGGGAGGAGAGGCGTCCCCACCAATCTGTTGCTTCGCGCATGAGCTGTGATGGTACCATGTAGGGGTGAGAATCTCAGCTTTAATATTTTTGACACTGATCATTCTTAATACTTTCCCATATCAGAAATTATGTCCCATAAGTGATTTTAAACATCCCGAAATGATTAACAAAAGAAATTTTAATTAATGTTTTTTTGAAATCTTAAATCTGTACTTATATTATAAACTAATAACTAATTCTCGCTTTGCCTAAGCCCTTACGATAATCTTTACTAAAAATATCACAAAAAATTATATCACATGAAATATATGCCACTTACCACTTTCGAACGAATCCTGTACCCACAAATGAGCCTAGGCAAAATTAATTTCGTCGATCTTATTTGACCTTTTATTTCTTTTATTCTCCCTAATCCTCTAAATTCCTCAGTAAAAGTCGATTAAACGGTGGATAAGCGAGCTCAAAGTAATTTACAAAAGACAGAGACAGAAAAACAGCAAAAAAGTTAGGTGTGATTTATCATTCAAATATCTTCATATGAGCTCAATGTAAAGCCAGCAGCTATTTCATAATTGTAGATAGACAATTAAATTATAAATAACTAGCAGAATCCGCGGCTTTGCTTGAGCTAAAACTACAAAAAAAACTAAAAATGTAGGTTTCATACAAACTTACATCCCCCAATTTACCCCCTTATGGTATGAATTTTGAAAAATCCTAAAATACGTATTTATTTAATTTTATCGAAGAGCATTAATACCAAGTTTCAACTAATTCTGATCATAAATAATTTTTTGGGGTGTATTTTAACGTGTTTTCCCGTAGGAACGAGATAATCTCCCTCAGTAAAAAGCAAAAAAGCCGTTGTCACTCTCCAGCCCTTAGAGGGCTATATCCACACTAAAAATCACGCCAATCTGTCACTATGTTTCGACGTGAAAGAAGGACAAACAAACAAACACACTTTCACATTTATAATATTACTTATATTTATATATTTATAATTATAATATTATAAATATGGATGATATGTGGCATTTTTGTTTATTTAATTATGGAGGATAGGTACTCCATTATTTATCAGAAGAAATGGTTTTTTAACGTGAACTTAGTTTATGGCCCAAACAATAATATAAGTTTTACGTTAAGTGGTTCCAGTATGCATTAATCGAGCAAAACGGACTATTTTTTAATTATAAATAAATATAAATAAATATGTTGAGACATTAACACACGGCACCATCTAGTTCCATGGTAAGCTACGAGACTTGTGTTATGGATACCAGATAATTGATACACTACACATATATAACTTTAAATACATACATATTATAAATATAAACATTAAACACCCATAACTGGAGTACAAACATTCATACTTAACACACAAATGAATGCCTTCCGCGGGACTCGAACCCGCGACCGCTGGCACAGGAAGTAGGGTCACTACAAACTGAGCCAAACGTGTCGTCAAATTTTAAAACAACCATACCTTGTTTTACAATAACTACGAGTATATTACATATTATTTATCAGAAACAACCAGTGAGCGCTTAAGATACCTATATGGGTATTTTAAACCAATTTGGGCGATAGAGTTTTATCACAGTAGTAATAAATCAGTACCTTTTATACTAATCTATAGATATTATTCATTCAAGTCCCTCTTGGGTAGGTAAATTTTGACTTAATACATATAAATAATGTAGGAGGCTGGTCGTCACTGGAGTGGATATTAATTAAGGTGATGTCTGATTTAATATCTCATAAAGTTCTTATCATGAAACAGATTTTGAAAGCAAATCATGTTGTTTGGGCAAGTTGAAGCAAAAGCCTTTTTCAATTAGGCTAACGTTATCACGTATATATATTACATATGTATCGAAGAAAACACCAGGTAGAGTTAAAAGGATTAATTGTTATCTTAAGTTGGATTTCCCTTATCTTATTCTAGTAACTTATGCGTGGAGCAAATAGTTTTAAAATTTTATTAACCTAAGTCTTTAGTGGGTTTTTTGTAGTTTTAGCACGAGCGAAGCCGCGGGTTCTGCTAGTAAATAATAAATAGGCTGTCGGTGACATATATACCTACACGTAGTAAGATTGGCAGCAAGGATAAAAAGTATATCTCCGACTGAATAATACTTTTTTTCTTAATTGACTACTTCCCTTCTTTTTAGTTCATCGGTTGCGCAATCGAGTTGTTTTATTTTTATAGTAATAATCAATTATTATACTTGCTACAACTATTTACTTTTTTGCCTTATACATACCATAAAAGTGATTGCGTAGGGTTTTTATAAACAATATAGCGTGTTTTAAGTAAGAAAGTAATAAGATGTACACACCCTAAAATATTCAGAAACCCGTATAGGGCAATGTTAACACAAAGTGTTTATAGGTAAATGGAGAGAAGCGTGAAGAATACCTATAATATTGTGACCTATAGCATAGACTTAGCGCCATATAAATTCTTACTTCGATCGATAACGACGTGTCTTTTATTCGACTGAATTCCCATTTTTACAACAAGTCCGTAACTTCGCTAGAAAAGCGTGTAGTTATATACAAGAAGATATGGGTAGATATTAATTATATCAACTAAATTAAAATAATAACAGATTATACATACAAATGGATACACAAAACAACTATCTAAAAACAATGTACATTATATTTTAAAGCATTAACAAGATAAAATCAATCCCATTGCCCAAAGCGTTTTAAAAACACGTAATTTCTATATAATAAATTGTCATTTATTTGATTGACGAAATTCTTTTAGATCCAAATCTATACATATAATAAAATTGTAACTATGCCGAATCTGTATATTAAATATTTTGTGGAAAATCTTATTTAAACAAACATTATTATCGATACAGAGACCGAATCTATAGTTTTTACAATTTTTGTCTGTCTGTCTGTCTGTTACCGCATCACAAAAAAACCACTGGAGTGATTTTGATGGAATTTGGTATTGGGTCAACATATAGGATACTTTTTACCGCAGGAAAATATCTCATTTCTGAGAAAAAATATAAAAACTGCATTGTAAGAGTGTACTAATATGTAAAACCTAAGAATTTGGTTTTTGGTCATCTGAGCGCGGGCGGAGCTGCGTGCAATGCTAATAAATTTACCTGCTATTTGCTAATAATTTATGTCATATTCCTGTATTTATTGCAGCAAAAGATCTTTAGGCGTGACTGAGCAGTAAGTCAACAAATTGGAAAAATGAGTGTCGCGGAAGTGACAGTTAAATTTGTTATTAATAATTATATATATATATACAGATAAATTAAAGGTAAGACAAGACGAAAACCTGTATACTATTCTGTATTTAGACGCGCTAGTGTCAGTGAACGTCATACGTTACTTTTCACAATTATATCGCTAATAAAAGTAACTTTAGGTAGGTATTTCTAAAAATTTCACCTCTTGTATAAAAATTAAAATAAATAAAGAATATAATTAACAGTCTATTTTATTACAATTTAATTAACTTTTAAAAACCTTATTTATGAAAAGTAAAAACGTTTGCTCTCACATTTGCTTTAAGCACTATGAATTATAAGCTAAAAGACATTTATTTCTAAATTCATTTCAGTATTAAAGTAAAGTAATATTGTACTATTCAAACAAATACTTTCTCATTTTGCATGAACTAGTACTCAAATAGAAGCTTTTAGATGTTTTATTGTTCTTTATTGTTTCCGTTGGTATCGTAATGTTTTTTTTTTTACTTTTAAGACTTTTGTTCATAAGATGAAGATTTTGTCTTATTAAATATTTGCTAAGATATGAGTACATTTTTTAGTAGTCTCCCACTTCGATAACTTTAACTTTCTACAGTCGACATCGCTAATAGAATGCCAAAAATGAAATGAAACATATAATAACTTTATTATAGCGCTTAAATATGTAATTTTCATAGAAATTATTATAAATATAACTAGCGATTTACCCTCGCTTCGCTCGGCTTGCTTCCCAATACAAGTTTTCATCCCCATTTTCACCCCCTTAAACGATAATTTCCGAGATAAAGTAGCCTATGTCCTTCCCAGAGTCTCAAACTATCTTTTTACCCAATTTCATCTAAAACGGTTCAGTAGATTCAGAGATTACCCCCTACAACGTCACAAACTCAAAAACTCACAAACTTTATCTCTTTATAATTAATATTAAAATAGACTAACTCTGTGTAAAAAACTCTTCAATTGTGTTTTAATGACTTGTATTCCGCAGAGGTAGATATTATATTGTGTAGACGGAGCGATATTTTACACAGTTTTTATGTTGGATAAGAGTTAATTAAATTGTTATGCACAATATAATAATAAAAAAATATCATCAATATTAATTATCACATACCTAACTATAATATTATTATTAATGATAAACAAGCCTTACGAGACTAGAGTGTTATATCAACATTTTTTCCCTTAAAATCGCTCAATAAAACATTGTCTTCAAATTTAATCATAATATCTTGATGGGTACGACAGATACATACAATAAAATTATCCAATAATGAGGTAATTGGAGAAGCTTGTTGCTCCCAGACATGGGATCCTTTATTTACTTTGTGCACGGAAAGCAGAAAGCAAAGGCCGCTAATGAGGAAGCACTCAACAAACCTTGTAACTTGTAGTCAGACAGCTGATTAATACAATTTCCGGTGAATACTCGCCATAAAGCTAGTGGTCTGCTAGAAAATACAACCCAATTATTCAAGCTTTTAGGAAGCTTTGGTAATGCTATTATATTACTGAAAATGAAAATGCAAAATACCTGAAAAAGTTAAATAACACTGTGGACCGTAGCAGATCATCTTATTATCAGTGTGAAAAAACCAATAGTTCATTTTTTTACATTAAGTTTTTAAGTAAAAATGCTTATGAACAAACGTTCAGTAAGTAAAAATTTAATATCAATGAAAAATCTTTCATTTCTTATTTATGTAAATCAGTACCACATCTTACATTTAAACGAACAATATACCGTAATCGATATAGGTACTGTACAAGGCAAAATACACTGCATATAACTGCATTTTAAAATGGTCAAGTTTATTGCACACTTCTTTCTATCCATAACAAGCAATGACATTAAACATTACTAAACAATTAATCAATATTTACAATAGTATTATATTATGAAATACCGAACTATAACAAATGTTTTATTATGTACCTACTAGTGTTGCCCGCGCTCCGCCCGCGTTCAGATGACCAAAAACCAAATTCTTAGGTTTTACATATTAGAATACTCTTACATTGCAGTTTTTGTATTTTTTTTCTCAAAAATGAGATATTTTCACGCGGTAAAAATATTCTATATGTTGACCTGGAAAACCTGCTGTCATCATACCAAATTTCATCAAAATCTGTCCAGTGGTTTTCTTGTGATGCGGTAACAGACGGACAGACGGACAGAAAGACAAAAATTCTAAAAACTAAAGGTTCGGCCTCTGTATCGATAATAATGTTTATTTAATAAGATTTTTCAAAAAATATTTAATGTACAGATTCGACTTAGTTAGAATTTTATTATATGTATAGGTGATAAAACTATTTTGAAAAGGGATTTTATTCAATGAATAAGTCAAAAATGTTGTCGATTGACCTCTATAAATAGACTAAGTTCAATCAATTTAAACAATCTTATGGTTTTTCCAAAAAAAGCAACTAATCTGAGTGGTAACTCCGCGTACTAAAAAGATTAATACGAGCTTCAAGGAGTAGAACAAAACTATATTTATAATGACTATAATAATCATCATTTACATCCATAATGCATATTAAAGTTTAGGAAAGCGATGTTAAACGACGAACTAAATACTGAATGAGCGACTTCAATGTTAACTAAGCAACGATTAGTTAATCTCTGGCCTTATTAAAATGCTATGCTGTGCTGCGTGATAAATTATATTGTTCACTATAATACTATTTAGAGTATTTTTATTTAGAATCATTTTTTTATGAATCCAACATTTTGGGATTTTAATAGTAAATTCTTATTACGTTCGAGCTCGATGACAGATCCGAACTTCTTAGATTTTTTGATTTAGATTTTTTGATTCAGATTACTGCTCATTTTATATTCATGCTCTGTGACGTATTCTGTGAGCATTCATTGTAATTTTTCGCAACATTGTTTTAGACAAATATTATATGTAACAAAAGCATTCATCATTTTTTAAAGCTTAAAGATTTTTATTGAAATACTACAGTACGTTTTAACAGTAAGTATGGTATATACACATAGGTTTCATGAGTTGTTGTGGGTTGTATTATAACGTGTCTTCCCGTAGGGATGAGATAATATACCGCAGTAAAAAGTTACTATATTATTATCCATCCTTTCAACTATCTCTACATAAAAAATCACGCCAATATCGTCACTCTATTTCGACGTGAATGAAGGACAAACATACAAACATACGTACACACAAACTAACAAACAAACAAATAAACAAACAAACAAAGACAAACAGTATACAGTAATACCGTAGAAAGAGAAAGTGTCAAATCTACACATGCATTCCAGTAGTTTATATTAATTTTAAAGTTGCAGTAGTGCGGAAAAAGAAAAATGTGAGTTATAAGTTTCTCCGTGTAATTTTTACAATTTTTGGAAAAAAAT
Source organism: Brenthis daphne (assembly GCA_947093115.1). Classification (NCBI taxonomy): domain Eukaryota; kingdom Metazoa; phylum Arthropoda; class Insecta; order Lepidoptera; family Nymphalidae; genus Brenthis; species Brenthis daphne. The sequence continues at coordinate 15,917,618 of OX352480.1, forward strand.
CACGAAAAACGAACAAATCACATTTTTCTTTTTTCTCTCATAAGAAAGAACCTTCAACGAATATTTGAAAACAAAATTAGATTCACCTATTTAAAACATAGTGTTACTACATACATTCAGTAACTTAGTTCTCATCATATTTCGTATTAGTATCGCATAAAATCTTATCTATATAGCCTATGGGCTAATGTTATCAAATAGGATTATCAAATTAACAATCGTTGTCATTTGCGTTGATTCCTATCGTTAGCAATATTTACATTTCCTCGAAAAAAAAAATCTCTTCATCTACATAATCACTAAATAATATAATAAAGAAACAAAAAATATCTTAGAAAAGAAAAATATTTTTGGTTCTTCTACTTTTTATTATTAACTATTTAGATATTTTTTCTCTTAATAACTTTTTTCAAAATACTAGCAAAAAAATGGCCTAGACACTTTTCTTAAAGTTGCACAGTTTACAGAGAAATTGTTATTTAAATAATTTAATAATGTTTAGTTCTCACATTGGTAACAAACCTACAAACTAAATCTCTTCTAGGCTGCCTTAATAAAATCTATGAAAAGAGCTAATTTTAAACACAATTTTTATTATATATGTATTTATGCTGGAGTACGAAGCGATTGGCTTTTATCGACATTCTGATGTAGACGCTCGTTCACAATTAGCTTACAGCAGTGGTCGGTGAGTTAAGTGCTACCGTAGAGGCAAGTAATAATGTTCGTTGCATAAATTAATTACAATGCCTTCATTTATTAATAACCATAAATCTGCTTATTATTTACATAAAAACGCGAAATAAAAGAATATTTTTATATATTTAATTACTTTTAATAACTATACAAACATTATAATGCAACTACAGTCACAACTAAAATCAGTCGATCACGAAATGGAGATGTGTCACGGAAAGCGTAGGCATATAATGATCTGACGATTTTAAAAGTTAGAATATACACAAGATACGTAATTTTAAGTCAAAATCGACGTTAATATTATTTACAATATTTTCCTCATTGTTTTTTTTTCACGTTATTATTAAAGTATGTATTTATATTCGATAAAAATGAAGAAATATATTTTATGTTTAATATGTTAAATAAATAAGCTTTAAGAAATAAATGGCAAAAAATAAAAATGTGGATACGGTTTTTTATTTCCCTACAAGTTTTTCGGGATTGAACAAAAAAGTCACTCTAATATTCTAGATAAGTATTCTATTTTGGAACTTAAATAATTGATAATGCTAGTGTCTACACAACTGCGATAATGACGCATCAGTAAGATATATTAAATAAAGCATCTGGCTTTTAAGGCAACTACACTTCATGATGCATCATCAAGTATATTAATAATTAGTTTTATTTTTTTAGAGATTAAGTTAGAGATAAAGTTTTAATAAAAGTATTGTTATCGTACTTCTCTTTACGCAATAACTCCAGGTGCAAATGAAAGAACAGTCTTCAGTATAATTAATTTTAAATTAGGATTTTTTTGTCTGAGTTCAAATACGGGTGAGGTACGGTCAAAGCGTATATTTCTTTTATGAGTATTGTGGAATGGCAGAATTAATGTCTAAAGCCAATTTAGATATACTGATTAAAATATGTATATAATACTTTAATGGCGTTTAAATTTGTAATATTTAAATAAAATGTATCGTTCGAAATGAGTCTCATTTAAAATTATAGCACAATTAGTAATTACTAATTATTTCAATGTCCTTACACTTTACTGAGTACATATGAGAGCATATATAATAATTAGAAATTTCAGGTAGATAGGTAGGCTATGAACGTTAGCTACCTACATTATAATTTGTATGCTTCCTTTATTTAATAATAAAGTAGCTTCTCCGAGCGGCTTTATACGTCACATAATATGTATTTATATATACCTCCAGGCAATTCACCAACAAGACTTTATAGTCTCTTGCTATACAGTTACAAAAACTTAAATGAACATTCAGTAATCAGAACGGTTTAAAGTCAAAAACAAACTGTATAAAGAAAGAAATTATAAAAATAAGACAATTTGTGTGTAAAAATGGGGAGCTTTTAACACCCATTCCTATAAAATTAAAACGTTACTACTTAACGCTACACGTTGGTACTTAAAATATGTAGATTCGTATTAAAGTTTAAAAAATGAACTAAAGTGTTTTTTATGTTCAATTTATAATTAACTTTTATATTTTAATATTTATTTTAATAAAAACACATTAATATGCATAAGATTCAGCATTATAAATAAATAATAAGAATAAAATTAGTTTTTTAATGAATAATCTATACATATAATAAAACTGTAGAGGTCGAATGTCGGTACATAGAAAAAAAATGGTAAAAACCGAGTCAGGGCGGTGTAGCAGTAGAAGGGAAATAGAACAAATCCAGATTTTTTACAATTTTTTTGTTTCTCCGTCTGCCTGTATGTCTGTTGGTCTGTCTGTTTGTCTTTATATCTGTCTGTCTGTTAATGTTGGATAATCTCTGAAACGGCTGGACTGATTTTAACGGGACTTTCACTAGAAGATAGCTGATATTATAGGGAGTAACATAGGCAACCTTTATTTTAGAAAAAGAATTAGGGTTCCGCTCAAAAAAAATAAAACGTACTTAGGGACGAACCAAAGCAAAGCCACGTTGAGTCGGTAGTCAAATATAAGATGAGTATTTCTGGTTACTCGTGATAATAATAAATTCTAAAGTGGATAAAGTTGGTAGATTAGTAATTTTGTATCAAGAAGTATTTCCTAATTTTGCTAATATTCTATACGTTCTTATATTATATTAAGAGAAATAACTTTCAAAAAAATAACAGCAATATTATATACCAATAAAGCTATGTTAACTTCTCTTATTAACTTACGGAGCCGCGCTGGGACGGGTTGGGTTTCTAATTATATTTTCTTTCACAGCCGAGCACTAGAAGAATTATAAATATACATTAGAATATTACCATTTTTATTCGCATTACATGGTACTGAAATATTTTACTAAAACGACGTCAGACATATTATGCATATGTTATGTTTAATGTAGTTGGTAGTACACTTGTAGGCTCAATAGACTAACGCGAGCGTGAAAATGATTGCTCATCAACATTAGCAAATATTGATATTTGCTCTCCTTTGGATGATTAGATCAACTGAAAGTAGCGAATGAACAGCAATTTCTCTCTCTTCGAATTATGGTCCTAAAAGGGGACGACGAAAATATCATTTACATACGAAAATATTAGAGCATCATGTTTAATGTATCCCTATAGTTATATAACACATTACGAAGGTCCAGTTGGTGTGAATTAAACATGCTTTCATAAGGTTTTCCAAAATAAAGATGTCAAAAAGAGTAAAATATTATTTTTAAACGTCCGATGTTCTTTTAGCCAGTTTGTACGCAATCTCTAATCTCTCTAATTCTGATAAGCGGAGTTCTATATATTCTACTTAAATAAGGTTTAAAAAGCCAAACCTAGAGATTGCTCAAAACCCTCTCTTACATATTGTATATGCGTGACGCGTGTCACAAGTTATCAAACGTTAAAGGCCATGATTATTTTTTTCTTTGCCCCAAAATGAGAATGAAGTTTTGTAGAGCATAGAGAATTTCCCAATAAATTCGGTCTTAAATAATATTTTATTCAATCAACCGTTCTTGAGATAGTCCGCATTACATTTTTTAATAAGTTAAATGTACAATTGTGTACCTAAACTATTAAAAATCTCAATCGCAAAGCAGCTTTTTTTCAATAATGTTTTTAATAGAAATAATCCCATTAATATTAAAATGTGAATGTTTGTGAAGACATATAGCTTTGAATCTCAAAACTGTTGAAAGTATTTCCTGGTCTAATAAATGGAAAATGATTTAATTTTAATACCGATAATATCATCCCGTTAAGTAATAAAAGATAGTTTGTAGTTAAAAAATTATAAATAAGTAGCCCTCCCTGCTCAAGATTGTTGAAAGAAAATAGCCTTTATGTGGGCGACATAGTGGGCGGAAAATACTGAATTATAAATTGGACATGCTTAAGCGTAGACAAAGACTAAAATTATCATATTGTTTCACGCTTCAACCTTTTTCCTTTTTACTTTCGTTTAGAACTTGAAATAATGTACGCCGATTCACTACAATACACATACCTCTGCCTACACTTTCAAAAGATTGTAAATATTTATCCTCTGAAACAACATGATCCCGACTCATTTGAGAGTATCGAATAAACAACTCACAGGAGATCACCGACAAATCTATTTAAAAAAAAAATTGAAAATATTATAGTTCCTTAGACAATAATAGTGTACGCTTATTAATTACTATAGTATCTCCTAAAAGCAATAAATTTGTTCACCAACAAATATGGGTTTCTGATATTAACTAGGTACTTAAATAACGAAGATTAACGAGAAACGTCAAAGAGCAAAAATGGATGGAATGGATTTATAGAAAGTACTAAGTACTCTAAGATTTCAGCAACGCTTAAACACAAATTGAATATTATTAGAAGTGCTGTGCAATTCTTTTGAACACTTTTCAACTAATATTCTCTAATATCTGATACAGTCAATAGTTAATTTGAAAATGACAAACGATATTATAATTATAGACACGTTTAAAAACAGCACGTGATATAACATTGATAATAATAGAATTTTAAAATAAGAGACATAGACAATATAAAGAAAGCTTTAGTTGTTAAATATATTCACTTTTTTATTTAACTTAATTCGTTTGCATATTTGTCTTTCCTGTTCAAAATTTACTCACAAAGTTTTAATTTATTTTGCTAGCACCGATTGCCCAAAAGTTCGCATAATTTATAAGGTACTTCGGTGATAATACAATAATTTGTTACCAAGATGCTGATCTGATGATGGAGCTAGAATGTGATCATGAATAATCTACACAAAAGTAAAAGAACGTACAAGATTAATGATTTAAAAAAAAAATTTTTACTATTTGTTTTTAGGATTTTAACTTTGTGTGACGTAACTTTGTGATTTGTTGGTAACTTGTTGAATTTAAAATCTAATTACTAAAAATATATGAAGGCTTCACCAAAATCATTTTCAATAGTTCTTACTTATACATTGTATACATACATATATATAATACAGTATACTAAATATTGTTGAGGAGTCAAAATTATAAATTGTCATCTATGGGTTTTCAATTAATATGAGCAATGTATATTATCTCATAATTACTTATAAGTAACGTTAAGTCTTAGCGAGCTTATTTATAGCCGGCTACTAGTTTATTGTTATTAAGCAGTCTGTGAGTAAATAATAAAGACATCCAAAAATATAAATTACGTGGGCTGTAACATCATGTGTACAGAGTGTAGGAGGGGTGGAAATGAAAATCCAGAAATATTAATATTTTGCCCTAAATTTTATGTATGTGCTCACTTAAGATGGGATCTCACGAGTGAGCCAACTTAAACTTTTTTTATATGGGCATATTTGCATTTAATTTTCCAATATTGAATATTAGCGGAATAAATCACTATAAAATATTAAACTGTACCTTTCACAAAAACCAGATAAAACGAAATAATAATATATATTGATCTAATTCCATATTTTAAAACTAAAAATTTGGATATAATATATAATAATAATTGATGCATGAATAAAATAATTTAAATATGGACTACCATTAATATATTTATATCGATAGATACTATGAAATATTGTCATTATTATAGTAGTTAGTATATGGATAAATATGATTTGGAGATAAATATCATTTTTCACCAATATCTTGAAAATGTGGTTTGAGTTGGTTAACATCATGTTTTTATATTAGCAGTAAGCAGTTTAAAATAAATAAATTTCTGCGAAGTATACATATGTACCTACTAGACATACATAGAAGTTAATGTTGACATTTTTTTTTGACATTAACACACATCACCATCTGGTTCCATGGTAAGCTACGAGGCTTGTGTTATGGATACCAGATAGTTGATACACTACACATATATAACTTTAAATACATACTTATTATAAATATAAATACCCATGAATGGAGTACAAACATTCATGCTCATCACACAAATGAGCCCCCAGCGGGACTCGACCCCGCGACCGCTGGCACAGCAAGTAGTGTTACTACAAACCGAGCCAGAATTCAGGATCAGACATTTTAATTAAAGTGTAGTGTAATATCCATCAAGATCTTGGTTTTGTCCTATAAAAAAACATAGGTTAATAATTAATTTTTACATCTTCTAATTAGCAAATTTTGTTCTTGTCTACTTTAATCCTCACAATATTGTTTAAAAACTTAAATTCAAGGAAGATAGAAACCGAATTTTAGACCAATAAGTTTGATTGATTTAATTAGTACACAATCTATTTATTATTGTGTACATATAGCTACTATACAACCTACTATAATAATTAATGTGTCAATAATGTTTGCTAGTATTAATAGTCTTACATTAGAAATAGTCTATTTTACAATCTACTAAGGCAAAATTCGAAAATGTCGAAGTCGACTCATCCTCGCTTCGTTCGGGTTCGTCCTTAGCTGACTTCCCATACAAACTTTCAACCCCATTTTTAACTCCTTAAGGGATGATTTCTGGGATCAAAAGTATCCTATGTCCTTTCCAGGATCTGAAACTATCTTCTTACCAAATTTCATCTAAATCGGTTCAGTAGATCCAAAGATTACCCCCTACAACGTCACAATCTTTACCTTTTATATTAATTTGTTGGCGCCCATATAGACAAAATATTATCTCTATACCTAATTCGTAGTATTTTAACAATTTTATTCGCGCTTTTACAAGTTAATTAACTTTGCAACACTGCTGGTGAAATTTAATTTATAGGGCCTATATTGTACCTAAAGCTAATAATTGTGCGTACAATTTGTCTAAATTTTTATATTCAGGACCACTTTTAAATAATTATTTTTATTATAATAAGCTGCAGTGGAGTTATTGAAATAATTAATTAAAGGCTATACACTAAACATATCAACTAATAAGGTTTAACAGACATCCAAAAAGTAGACACTACTAATACTATCTATGTACCTATATGAGTTCTGGTTTCTTTAAGAACCCTAAAAATCCTAATTAACTAAGTTATTGTAATATTGTAAGATTACGTAATTTTATATCATTTATAGGTAGTGTTACCTTAAATTATATTAGCAATAATATATTATTATTATGCACAAGTCAGAACTCAACATAAATTCCATATAACATCATATTAAAATTTTATAATATCACTAAATTGGCTGTTTTGTGCTCGATCGCGCATCCCTCGAGAGCAACTAGACGGTTGTCAAGAAGATGAATGATTTTTACTGTACAGTAAAGATATGATTTTTATAACAGAAAAATATCTTTTTATTATTATAATATAAGTTTTGTACCTATGTAAGTTCGATTTTAAATAATTAAATAGTATTTGATTAAAATTAGTATTAATTAACAATGTTCGCAAGACGTTTTATTCATCTTAATCATCAACGAATTAACCACTTCGTTCATGATCTTAATATATTATATAATTCTTCTGTACGTGTGTTTGCCACCTTACTCCTCCTAAAACGCTGGACCGATTTGGATGAAATTTTGTGTGTATATTTCAATGGGCTCCTAGATAATTTGAGAACACAATTGGAACCGGTAGGTAGCGATGCAGTCGGTGTGCCACTGATCATCTCCTAAGCGGTAGGCACGATTTTAATGATATTTTTTGTGTATGTTCAAGTGGGTCCCTGCAAGGTTTGAAAACACAAATGGAACCAGTAGGTGGCACTGCAGTCGGCGTGTCACTAAATTTTCATAAAAGATTCCATTTTCCGAGCAATAAATAAATTTAAATTGTTGATTAATTAAAACAAAAATCGATGTGTGTATGTATGTTTCCTATGGACTCCAAAATAGCTGGAGCGATTTTGATAAAATTGTCAGGTAATCTTCAGATTAGGCCAGCGACAGCGAGTGACTGTGAATTTTGTTAGTGATCAGAAGTTTGGACGCGGGCAAAGCCGCGGGTACTGCTATATAGAACCTCCACGTCTGTATTACGTTTTCCTTTCATTTAATTAGATAAATAATATCTATATAAATATCTAGGCTGTGGCATATAAGCAGGGCTATGCTTATTATTGAAATGATCCAAGCGCACACACGCACACACACAAGAGAAGTTTATAGTAATTCTGCTAGTATGCGGATACGACTCAATGGAATAAATGCACCTACATGTAATAAGCGTAATGAACAGATTTTTTCATAGTAATTGCATTAAGGTTAAGCCAATGCTGTATTATATAAGTGTTAGAGTAAGAGGATAAGTTAATCAGAAGTAAATATTTATAATAGGAAATATGCGTGTGATTTAAATAAAGGTGGAATATTGATCTTTGTTTAAATCTTTATTGCTTCTGAATGAAGCCTATATCGATATTTTGAATGTAATTTCTTTTTCATTAAGAAAATAATTATTGAAAAGTGGAAAATAGGTGGGAAATTCAAAGTAGTTGAAATGCGACGTCATAGATCTGACCGAAAGTGACGTTAAAATCTATTATAATAATAGAGCGCTGTTGTTTGGCGTTTGCGATTGGGACTAACAATCTAGACCTGCTCATTCGTTGATAGCAATGTTGTGGTAGACTATGACGTAACGCCAAGCGCTCCAAAATCGCTGATGTTTAAAGTATCCATATCTGTTTGAGATTTTTAAATTAATTTTTTGTACTAAATTTTAGTTTTTTGGAGAAAGATGTTTTTTACAATTATACACCGATGTAAGCTATTGTATAAAAAATTAAAAAAAAACACCCATCCCTATTCAGACTGACAGATCTATATAGTAGAGATTCATCTACGTAGAGAGTTAAACTTCTTTAAACTTCAAGTTTCTGTTATCCAAGTCCATAAGTTATTATGACGGTACTTGCAGTCAAGCTAAGACGGAAGAAGCACTCAAGCGAGAAATCTCCGCGCTCATTAGCCCTAACCTTGTAGAATCATCTATTTTACGACATGCAATAGACAATTGCACAACTTGATACTTTTAATGAGTAGATATTTTCATTCAATGATTCTCGTCTTACAAGCCAATATTACCATCAATTTGTGCACTATTTATAAAAAAATTGATCTATGTAAAATGCTTGTAGAAAACATATGTACAAAACTCCAATTTTCTAATTGTTTACATGAATATATTTACTAACGTGTGGTAATTAATAACTCACTTATGATATTACAAGTTGACCTTACAACATGTAATTTGATTCAAGTAAGAATTGCACTAAAAGAAAATACTCTAGCTTCTAGCTAAAATACATGTGAGGAAATATGTTCATCAAATTTGTAGGATTATTATAACTAGTCCTCTAAACTATGGTATTTTTTTAAATTCAATTTAAAACACCCATTAATTTTCAAAAAAAGGAAATTCAGCGAAAGCTATAGCCTTCCCTTTCTAGCTTTTCAATAAAGAAAGGCCAGTGCCAAGCAGGTCGACTTTAAAAAACGCTAAATACGTATAGTAGACTCATTTCTCTCTTAAAATAATTATATTAACAAGATATTAATTCGAAATGATTAAATCAAAATAGCAGTAGGATGAAATTTATAATTGCATTCATTCGTTATATTTAAAACATCTGTGCAATTAACTATATTTACATATTTTCATTTTAGTTACATTCTTACTTGCACAAGTCACATCTATACTATAACTAGCGACTCACCCGCCCGACGCTCGGGTCCGTCGTCCCTTAACCTATGTCATTTCCAGGGTCTCAAACTATATTTTTACCAAATTTCATCTAAATCGGTTCATTAGTTTCGGAGCCTATTCAGTACAAACAAACAAACAAAAATTCAAATCTTTCCTCTTTATAATACTAGTATAGAAAAATATAATCTTTTTTCTTTTTTAGCGGCTTAGAGTTGCGTTAACCTTTAAGTACTGGCGTGTGGTTTAACAGACACCTTGACTATTTATGATTCCGAGTTACCTATGTTAGCGTAGTTGTATTACCCCACGCTTCTATCTACCCCTCTAGCAGTTGCCTAGGGGTATTCATAGAGAGTGGCAGTGTTGGATTTATGGCTTTTATAAGATTGCGAATGGTTTGTGAGACCACTCGTCGGTACTTACGTAAAATTTTTCATTTTACATTTGTTTTATCATTTATTTACAGTCTAATATCACAAAATGGGCGAACCAAATGATAATGATAGTGGTCCTATCACGTAAAGACGATGCTCAACACGACCCCATAACTAGTGCTGGCACGAAGAAATTGTGGCAATATGGATAGAACACGAATGCGAATCAGATTCTGAGGTTGTTGGAACAAAGAATTGTGCGGAACAGACTTAAACTAATCGCTTTCCTGGGACTTCTCCTACATTCCGCTTTATTCAAATGAACAACAGATCACAGTCCTCGTGCTTGAGAATTGTGAGCTGTTGTTATTGACTGATAATACTGGTCACGAAATATACAGATGCGTTATTTTAAAAAACAGATTCATATATCTTTTGAATTGCCTGCGTTTTGATAACCCTGGCAAAAGATCAGAAAGACAAATAGAAGATAAAACTGCAGCAATATCGTTTGACTTTACTAAGTTGAGGGTAATCAACCAAGAAAGCTGTGCAATATCTGTCTCTCAACTTTCAAGACTTAAACGCAATACTACATACAAATGTGACACTTGTACAAAACATGTGTGCCTTCAATGCAGCAAGCCTGTTTGCAAAGCTTGATTGTAACTGCCTTAGATATCTATATATATGGCTTGTGATTTTGTCTTTTGTCTGCTATTGTAATGCTCATAATTAAAAATAAATGTTTAAATCTTTCTAATTACATTTATTTTAACAAATTAAAGATTTATAGACATCACGTAGGGACAAAATTTATGAAGATATACAAGAAAATCACTTTTATATTTGTTATTAAGCTAGGGTGGACTGTTAGACCTCACGTCGGTACTTAAACGTTACCAGATAATACAATACATACTACCAGTGTCACGTATTGTGAGGAAGACACGAATAAGTTTGAGCGGTAAATTTGAAATTTACCAGCCATAACGTGCAACTAAAACTTATTAAACTAATATTTGCAGCCGCTGGTATTTTTAATAATATAAAGTTCTATAACTTTTTACCACATTTTTCATAAAATAACCAAAACAAAAAATGACATTTTTCTCGGATGTAACAGATAAATCAATGTAAGAAACTAAATAACTGAACATCAATCTGACAACTTACTTTTTTAAATAGAGATTTTTTAACCCAATTTTTTACACTTTTCCGTACAATTTTTCAATCATTTCTTTCTTACAAACTTTGCCATGATAATTTCAAATATAACAAAAAAAGAATTAGCCAAATAGGTACAGCCGTTCTGAAGTAATTCGCTATAAAATAAATTACAGATAAAAATAAAAAACCAAAAACTTGGTTTTTTGAATTTTTCACATAAATTTTGAGGTTATGTGAAAAAAGTGTAAATACAAAAGTTTTACATCTTTTTATTACCTACAACTTTGCTATTTGTTTTTTTTCGATAAGACTTTTAGTTTTGCCGGAAATCGAGAAAAACCGTTTTTTACCCTTAAAAACTCACCCCCATCCCCTTCCCGACCTCAGATCGCCCGTAAATTATTTTTCCTTTCATTTTATAATATTCCCCTCCTTTTCTAATGGTTTGCATCCTACTATTTTTTTTTTCGCTTTTTATTATTTTTAAAGGCTTCTACCCTGGTCTACTACTAGAAAAGTGACTTATGTATAATGATATAATATATTCAATCGGGTATTTTTAAATCTTATATTGGTAGATACTACGATACGGCATACTGAAATATCATCTTGCACCTAAAAATATTTATTACCCCTTATGTAAAGGTCATTTTAATTATAAATTAATATACATCCATTTATAGAGCAGATTCAGATATTTTTGGTTTACCCCACCTGTAATGCTAATATTTAAGCATGAGAAAGGTGCCATGAATGGGCCAATTTTTTTAGTGTAAGATTTGGAGCAATAAATGAGGTATGTTAAAAAATCTTTTGTATACAACGTAACTTTATCTATTTATCTTTCAAAATATAAACCAAATTTTTTTTTGTAACATTGTAGTATTTAAGTCAAATTTAAAAATTCTTAAGATATGTCCCATTTATGACGTCGAGGCCTTGAATGGGATCCTAATGGTCATGAAAGGGACATATTATAAACATGTTTTTAATAGTTTATTAATACTCCTCCAATAAATAATATACCTATAATATACATACTATACTTAATCATAATTTGAGCGATGCGTTTAATTGACGCATGCCACCTGTATACATACATATGGTTATGTTGAACTCATCGGCTTGAAAAGCCAATAGACTAACTAAAACCTAACAGAACCTCTCCCGTCTTTATCCTACCTCAACTACTACTTTTTCGTCCTTTACAAGGCCTATTTAGTTGTCCCAAACAAGTCTGATGTGTGAAGCAGACAATTGAAACTAGAACATCGCAAACTCATTCTCACTTCGTATTTATAGTCGTTTGATTTGTCGCAATTAGTACTTAATACTTTGATCCGAGACAATGGAACGGAACCTTAAACACTTGTAAATTAAAAAAGAATGTTGGTCACTTACACTACGAGTAGAATAATTATTATGATAAGTATAATAGTTTGTTGGAATATTGCTAAATGAAAAATCATTAATAATAATTATTAATATCATTCAGAACACGTCATATCTCAATGCGGTTTTCACTAATAACACATAGTTCTGTATATAATATATCTTGCGTGCAAGTGGTGTCAATCCTGAGATATAGAATTTAACCATTTTTTTGTTTAATAATAATAATTATTTAATCATATTATTATTTAAAATAACTATCATGGTTTGATTACATTTGAATTTCATTATTCTAATTTCACGGGAACCCCTTTCAGGGGATAATGCACCATAGACGTTTATTGAAAGAAGAATTGCAAGATGAAGAAGATAAAGTGCCTTCTAAAATTGCCAAATACACTCAGAAGTGGCACGAAATATAAATAGAACCCAAGTATGAAAAGTCCGCATTAAGTAAAAATGTTAACTCCAAGAAAAAGACGTTCATCGGAATCTGTCAAAAGTACAGGGACCTTTTATGTAGATAAAGTACAAAAACATTGCAATGTAAATGATTCGGAAAAAGATAATATACATCCTAAATCTGATGTACTACTTGAAAGGCTATTACAGTATAGTATTTATTATATGAACTGTGTTATTACATACTAAGTTAGAACAAATGGTTGAAAAGTGTTGTGTTCAATCACGGCCCATAAGAAATGTTTCTGGTTTACCATCAGATTTACAAAATAATGCAAAAGCTTTTACATGTAATACTCCTGAGAATTTAATAGCGGTTATAAACTTTCGAGAACTACCGAAATAAACCTAAATACTAAAAACACTAAAATACTAAAAATTATTAGATAAAATAAAAACCGACTTTAAAAAAAACACTAAAAAGTAAAATAAATTGATTGGTAGTTTTTTTATTTACTATAGATACCTAACAGATAATTTTGAAAAAAGCCAGCCGATACAAATCAAAGCAAACTTTTTATTTTATTTTTCAAGTTTTTATTTTTCCCTTTTTAGTGTAGGCATAGTAGTAGTAAAGTAAAAAGAAAGTATTTAAATCAAATATTCGCTTAAGTCGTTTATGTTAGTTTGATGCCAATTTTTATATGAAGACTGACAAACTAAAATTCGCTTTTATTGGTAACACTAAAAAATCTGGCTCTAAAATCCAATTCCAACGTATTCAGCTTGTCAAATCAAACAAAATAAGCCCCAACTTAAAGTATCTACTATTAGCCGTTAAAGAGTTCCACCTATCCACTGCATTATGAACGGAAATAAAAGCACTTGCAAAGTTTCAAGTCAATATTATAACAATTAGAAATAGGTTAAATCATTAACTCCCCCAACGTGCGATCACGTTGTCGTGGTGGGGGGGCGCGAAGCCAAGAAACGCACAGGAAGGTGGCCCACTTCGGTCAGCGGTGGAAGGTGGCTCTCTTCGGTGGGCGGTATACCATGCGGGTTGCTCCTGATACTTCTCTGATAGTACAGTGGACCTTGAAGCAACCCCACGGTTGTTGTGGTCTACTTCGGCAGACCTGCCGTCGGGGCGTCGTAGTTGAATGCGTAAGCGATCCTGCGACGCCCCATTAAGACGGGGGAAGGTTTTGTTGGGTTTTAGTGGGTAGTACCTACTGGCTTTGCCGGTGAGTCCCACACCTCGTGCGTAAATACGTTTCCCAATGTTAAAAAAAAAGGTTAGATCATTAACTATTTTTCCATCCTTAGGGGTGGTCTTATTTTTCAAATTTAAATGGGACCAAACTGGAAGAATACACTTTCAAACCAAACAAAACAAAACTGTCCACATCTTTCAATAGTAACTTATAATACTAGTGACTTACCCCCGCTTCAGTCGTCTTCGCCACTTAGTGTCTAACAAGCAACAGTATCTCATGTGTTACTCCAGGTCATAGCCTATCTATGTACTACATCCAAATTCACGCACACAAACATTTATAGTAACTAATACTAGCAGCCCTAATAGTAATCGTAATATATTTTTATATTTTTTGTTTAAAAGATGAAAACGTTTATATCTCAGTAAAATAACTTCCACTTTGTTTAAAGTAAACGAGAAGACCTTTCCATTTAACTTTTCCGTTATGGCCTCCACCGGCATAATTTGCTGTTACAAATTGTTACATGTAGTTTTTTAATATTTTATTATTTTAGCACAATATTTCAATCAAGATAACTATGTAATACTACTAACTAGATAATGTTGCTTAGCCTTTTAAAGAATGTTTTTTTTTACCTTGCATGGTTTCTTCCAAAAAAATCAATACGACGCCTTTTCTTTTCTTTTCTTAAATAAACTTCATGCGCCCAGCTTACATGAGATATACATGTATTCAATATAGCTCATATTAATATATAATGTAACGTTGTAGGCTAACTTCATTGCTAGCAAGAACAAATGTATAATCTTAATAAGAAAATCATAAATAAGAAATAATAAGTTGTTACTACTCATACTTATTAAACATTTAATATTTCATTGGTTTGTATAGGACCACTTAAGTAAATATATGTATATTAGAGTAAAATGGTGAACTTGGTCGAAAATTGAGATTTTCTTGTGAATGGAAAAACCGCGTGGTAAGATGTAGTTTATAATATAAGTACTAAGGATTTTGCGTGTTTGCTTGTTTATTTTTAATGAATAAAACTAATATATATAGACATAAAGAAGACATAGAGAGGCATAGAGAGAGGGAGAGAAGTCTACAATTCGTACTGACTACATTGGACAAATATTCAATAAAATAATGAAAGTAACTGTTCAGTTGTTACGCTGTATAGTTCTTTTCTATACTCCTCCACCTTAATGTGGCGCCACCGATAAATAACGCACTTAGCCAGGACGCCCCGACGGCAGGGCTGCGGAAGCAGACCACAACAGCCATAGAGTTGCTCCAATGGTCTACTTCGCTATCACAGAAGTACCACAAGCAACCCGTACTCACCGAGAAGGGCCACGTCCCAGTGCGTTTCTTGGCTTCGCACCCGGTTGGATTGTGGAAGGATACTGAGACCAACCTCCCCTCCCTCCCTCCCTCCCTCTCCCGCACACACACCACAACACGGTGAACGCACGTTTGGGGATATTTCCGAGTACCACGCGAACAAAATCGTGGATAAAACCTATATAAATATAAATATGTTGGGACATTAACACACAACCACCATCTAGTCCCATGCTAATCTACGAGGCTTATGTTATGGATACCAGATAGTTGATATACTACACATACATATATGACTTTAAGTACACACATATTATAAATATAAACACCCATGACTGGAGTACAGACATTCATGCTCATCACACAAATGAATACCCCCAGCGGACTCGAACCCGTGACCGCTAGCACAGCAAGTAGGGTCACTACAAACTGAGCCAAACGTGTCGTCATTGGTGTAGTATATCCATACTAATATTATAAATGTGAAAGTGTGTTTGTTTGTTTGTTTGTTTGTCTTTCTTTTACGTCGAAACGGGTTAGGCGGATTGGCGTGATTTTTTTGTGTGAAGATAGTTGGAGGGCTGGAGAGTGACATAGGCTACTATTTACCGCCGGAGATTATCTCTTTCCAATGGAAACAAAAAAAACACGTTATAATACAACCCAAAAAAATATTTATGATCAGAATTGCTTGAAATTTAGTATAAATGCTCTTCAATACAATTAATTAAATACGTGTTTTAGCATTTTTCGAAATTTATTCCATAAGGAGGTAAAATAGCGGATGAAAGTTTGTATGAAACTTCCCATTTTAGAGCTTTTTTATGTAGTTTTAGCGCGAGCGAAGCCGTGGGTTCTACTAGTATCCTATAAGACCTGATCGACGCTTTACCCCCCGTCACTTTATCCCCCATTGATAAAGATAAATTCAATGTAGTTAAATGTAGGATGGGCCAATTTGCGAGTTGTTAATTAAGTGACTTTAAACAAGTTATTATTGAGGTGGTCCTTAATCTGAACTTTGTTCTTATTGCAATTGATCTTTAATTCAATCTGAAGTCAATGGTTGTATTATTTTTAAGGACTACATTACTGTAGTATTTAAATATTAAATTGTCTTTAATAATTATAATTATTTTTATTTCAAATATATATTAAAATATAATACCTACTTAGATTTATGGGAATATTTGACGTTTTAAATTAAAAGCTTCCTCTTCGGATTTTTTGCGGTTTTATTTTGATTTTTAGTTCCCAACATACCAAATGCTTTACAGCAATCATCACGGGAAAATTAAGTATTCGAAACATCGGAAACCAAAGATCACTGTTAAAATACTGTCAATTATAGCAACAAATCCATATCCATACATAATATTATGAATATGAAATCCATACTTAATATTATAAATGTGAAAGTGTGTTTGTGTGTTTTCCTTCTTTCACTTCAAAACGTGATCGTGATCAAAGATTGGCGTGATTTTTTTTGTGGAGAAAGTTGGAGGACTTGAGAGTGGCATAAGCTACTTTTTACTGCGGGATATTATCTCCTTCCCACGGGAAGACACGTTATAATACAACCTAAAAAATATTATTATTATATTTATGACCAGAATTACTTGAAACTTGGTATAAATGCTTTTCAATAACAATTATTAAATAAATAGGTGTTTTATTATTTTTCGAAATTCATCCAGGGGGGTAAAATAGGGGATAAAAGTTTGTATGAAACCGACCATTTTAAAGTTTTTTTTTGTAGTTTTAGTGCGAGCGAAGCCGAGGGTTCTGCTAGTAAATAATAAATATATAGGTACTATCTTGATAAAATTAATAATTAAAGGATAATGAATTTATTATGACTATATTTTTCATTTTAATCTTATACTAAACTCAACAACCAGTTATTTATTTAAAATAATAAGTATTTATTTAATATATTAACTGAAATAAGTATAAATATACAATCAATTTAACGGCTTAGATGCATAAATTGTATGATAGCAAAGCCGACGTCAAACCAAAATGGTTTAGACTAAATGACAAGAGATTATTGGATTCTATGTGATCGTAGAACGTATCTAAAGCTGATAGGATTGATGTGTAAGTGCATCATCTGACCACTGCATGACTTGTATGGTAAGGAAATAATGTTTATATTACAAATACGAAACTTTGTCACTAAGAGTGAGTGCATCTTTATTATTATGATGTCAAACGAGATATTTGTCATGTTTAGCACTTACTTTTGAAAGTTTCCGATATTTCGGCACTGTTACAAGCGATGTGGTCACGGGGATACTGTATACTTGTTGAAATATCGGGAACTTACAAAAGTATGTCTAAGCATGGTACAACTTACAAAAGTATGTCTGAACATGGTAAATGTGACGATTTTTTTCCCGTCCAGTGCCCCCACGTGAGGGTTTCTGCAAAGATCTCCGCGTTTTCTATATTACTCTATGATGGGCTTGAGTTTACTTAGTCATAAGAAACACTCAGTAGCTTGGCCTTTTCCTCAAGATTGAGCCTCCTAGTGTGACAGCTTATTTGGCCATGTTAATTATTAAACCAATAGTTTGGTCATGTGGTCTCAACTATGATCACATAAGTAACAAATTTAAGACGATTGACGTACTCACCGTTTATATCGATTTCCAGCTAGTCTTAAGATCTACCAATGCAGTTGTAAATAGTTTCGGAGAAATTACTTGTTGAAATCTCTTGTTCTAGTCCTTGTTATAATTCGATGGATTCCTGCATCATTCTTTGTCCGAATTATTGGTATTTTCATATAAACACGAAGAGTATATACGAGTATGTGATCTACGTGTTATAGCCCTTTCGGATATCGCATGTACGGGAGACTGGAATTTGTCAAAACTGTATTAACATGTTTATAGGTATGACACAGAAGCGCGATCTATTATTATTCTGCATGATGATATTATTGCCTTTTTTTACTAGAGATTACTCTCAAGATTATGATCTATACATGTGCTATGTGGCTTCCTAGCTCCGAGTACGACGGAATTAAATAACTTCTAAAGGTTCTTGAGGAACTCTTCGAACATTTTTAAAAGTTTGGTCCAAGTTCTGTTACCTCTCAATGCTTTCTGAGCTGAAATTTTATGCCAATCTTGTACAGTTAAGACCGGGATTTCTTTTTAGAGGTCAAATAAGCCTAATAAAGCTCAATACGTCGTATTCTCTTTCTTATACGTGGTCAATGAAATTTTTCATTGTAGGTATACATAATCTAAGTTAAAAACATACGTAGTTATCTATATTTCATCTCAATTTTTCAAATAAATCCACAATTGAAGTTCCTTATTCTATTCGCTTCTATGATTTGACTATATAAGTCGTGCTTAATGATTAAGCACTAAATCCATACTTTTATATTTGTATTTATATAATATTATGTATTATATTATAAATGTGAGAGTGTGTTTGTTTGTCCTTCTTTCACGTTGAAACGGAGAGACGGATTGGCATAATTTTTTGTGTGGAGATATTTGGAGGGATGGAGAAGGGCATAGCTAATTTTTACCGTGGGAACTTATCTAATTCCTACTTAAAAACACGTTATAATACAATCCAAAAAAATATTTATGATCAGAATTTAAACTTGGTATTAATGTTCTTCAATAAAATTAAATAAATACGTGTTTTAACATTTTTTGAAATTCATCCAATAAGAGGGTAAAATAGGGAATAAAAATTTGTATGAAACTACCTTTTTAGAGATTTTTTGTAGTTTTAACGCGAGTGAAGCCGCGGATTCTGCTAGTATTATAATATATTAAATATGAGGATAAAGTGCCGAAAGGCTACTAATAGTAGACAACAAAGTATAAAGAAAGAGATAATGAAATTATAAAGGACTACTTGTAATCTGATTTTAGACGTAACATGAAAAAGGTGGAATATGTCACTATTATTATTCTTATCACACTACTCTCATCATTTACCTTTCACAAAGTGCATGTGCTTCTATATTTATATTTCTTTGTGCTAGTAACATTGTTATCGTACGTATTGTGAGACCAATAATCATATGTCTTAATCCCTCCATGACCGCAGACACGCCGGCGTTACAGTTAACAATAGATTTCTTAGAAATTTAATTAATTTCATAGAAATTTACCTGAAGGTAACACCTTCAGGTAAATTAAACAAAAAACTAAGTATGTATACACAAGCAGAATGTAATACGTATTGATCTACGTAAGACAGGTGTCTAATAATGCAATGTACATGCTTTATGTTCTTATCAGTGTGGCTATCTTATAAATAACAATTACAAAACTTGATATAAGCCACATATTTTATGAACTGATTAAAACTATATAGATTTTCGTCCAATTTCCCAGAAAGAGGATAATGTTCTTCAAGTGTTTGTATGTACATAGGTACGTATATAAGTAGTTTTGGGGACATGAGTACTTGGCTTAGGTTAAAGAAAAACATCGTTGGGAAACTAACCAAACTACTTTTCTGTATATGTGACGTCCTCCCACCCGCACTTGGCCAAAGTGGCGGACCATGGGCTGATCCCCCTCGCATTAACTGGAAACCCGTACCCAGCAGAGGGACGTTAAAACGTGGGGCTGAATGAGAGAATCACGAGAGGTCAAAGATAGTAAGTAACACTATTAGTACAAAAAAATCTTATAAAAGGTAATAAATAATCAATCCAAAAAATGTACAGTTTATAAACATTTTATGTACTTGGTTGAGCTTTTTTATTTTTAAATATTTTAGTATGATTGCATTAGAAATTGTTAGCTTAGCCATTTAAAAAAAACTAACTCTATAACTATAAGTTCTTGAGAACTGGACAGATGGAATAGCAATTGGAGGTCTGAAAATCTCGAACTTACGATACGCGGATGATACCACCTTATTCGCAACCAGTATCGGCCATATGGAAGAACTTCTAAAAAAAATGGAAAATGTCAGCCTTGAATTTGGTCTTAAGATCAATCGCAGCAAGACTAAAGTTATGATTGTCGACCGCATCAACAACAACTCGCCAGAAGTGACTCAAATCGCGAACTGTCAAGTCGTCCAATCATATATCTATTTAGGAGCGTTAATTTCGAACAACGGGGGCTGCATAGACGAAATCAAGAGACGTATGGCGATATCTAGATCAGCCATGGATAAGTTGCAGAAAATATGGAAGAACCGCAACGTAACCAAGGCCACTAAGATCCGGCTAGTAAAAGCGCTTGTGTTTCCCATATTCCTCTACGCTTCGGAGACATGGACCCTGCGAGAAAGTGAGAAGAAGAGAATAGACGCTCTTGAGATGTGGTGCTGGAGAAGAATGTTGAGTGTCTTGGAACGAATTCCGGACTAATAAATCCATTCTCGAAGAACTTGGCATCAAGCAACGTTTATCCTCCACTGTAAAGTCTCGCATTCTCACTTTCTTTGGTCATGTAACAAGACGTGATGATGTTTCCATTGAACGTTTAGTGGTTCAAGGAAGAGTAGAGGGCACTAGAGCACGTGGCAGAACGCCCATGAGGTGGACAGACCAAGTGAGGGCTGCGGTGAATGTTCCCTTACACGAATGCACGAAGCAAGCGGCTGTTAGAGAGGAGTGGCGACGAGTAGTCAAGCGTGCCACAACGCTCAAGTGACGACCACGACCACTCTGTCAAGAGTGTAGCGACTTAGAATAACTAATTAAATTACAGTATCTAAGTCATAGTAGCAATAATAATAAAAGCTGAAGAAAAATTAATGAACAATAATTAAGGGTGAAGAAAATATTAATATATATCCAGGCTGAGAAACAGACACCTAGCTGCTAGATTACTTTGTAAAATGTATCGCTATATTATGTATACTAGCGCTGCCCACGGCTCCGCCCGCGTTCAGATGACCAAAAATCAAATTCTTAGGTTTTACATATTAGTATACTCTTACATTGAATTTTTTTTATTTTTTCTCAGAAATGAGACATTTTCCCGCGGTAAAAAGTATCCTATATGTTGACCCGGATAACCAGCTATCATAATACTACATTTCATCAAAATCTGTCCAGTGGCTTTCTCGTGGTGCGGTAACAGACAGACAGACAGACAGACAAATATTCTAAAAACTATAGATTCGGACTCTGTATCGATAATAATGTTTATTTCAATGAGATTTTCCAAAAAATATTTAATGTACAGATTCGACTTAGTTACAATTTTATTATATGTATAGATAAAAAAAGTAGCATTTTTTAACTAAAACAATGCAATGAGGCATAAATACAACGCAAAATCAACCGAACGACGGATATTGTAACATCCAAGGCCTATTAGGTACTAAGACAAATTCGTCTTGTTTTCATCGGACAAACAAAAAACTATCCGAGGAATAACTTTTCTTCAGAAGGAACCAACAATAATAGAAACTTTGAAATAGTTTTCATGTTTCTTCTACTATTCGAGTCTTCAACAAAAGAAATGAAATAAAAAGACCAACAAACATGTTACAGATGTAAAATGACATTAAGACAAAACTAGTTAAACTGCTATTATTAGTTATGAATTGTTCACAAAGCGTTAAACTATATTATTTTTGGAAGCAAACATATATACACAAATACTGTATTATGAAAAAATCATACATTTTCCTTCAAAAACGTGTTTTAAAGAAGCTATTTTTGTATTAAAGAAGCGTGAGATATGGATACTTCTTGAGAAGATATCGAATATAGCATAAAGTAATTTATTCACTGAACTGAAGACAATCATTTTAAAGTTAAATCTACCTGGAACAAGGGTCCCTGTCTTTTCCAGTATGGCAAGAACATTTAGTAAAATGAAAAGAATTCATTAAGTACAAGGCTTTCATCTCTCATTTCTTTAAATGTATTATGTGAAGTAATTTCTATACGAAATTGTCTTTATATTATGCAGTAGATAAATTCCACAAATTTGAACGTACATAATTTTTATGAGAAATAAATATGTATTTAATGAATTTCCTTATCACACATTGATATCTAAATCTTATAAATATAATTGAGAGATAAGGTCATCGCTATCTTGTCTAAATTGTATCTTTGACTACTACATTCTGTCCTATCAAACAGAAACGATTTACCACAACTTAGTGGCTTTAAAGTGTAGTCTACAATATATATCACCTATCATACGATGAATATCATTATGTAAATTATAATAAAAATATAGTTTTACCATAAAATAATATTTACAGTAACATTTTAGTTTATTTTTATTATTTTGTATGTATATTTTATTAAACTATTATAAAAAATATAACAGTATCAAAATCTTTTTTTCTTACAATAAAGGAACTAAAATGACGGTGATGATTGATTATGGAATGATGATGGAACAAAAATATACTTAATTACACACATTTTATTATTACTGTACAAATACAAGTCATATCCGCGTGAGATTGTGGCAATAATGCTGGTCGTATTCCTCCACCCAGCTCTCTCGCTCTCTTGTCACCAGTAGAGGCGATAAAACGAGATGTAATGTCTTTCAAGAAATGTATAGCACTTCGACTCCATGGGCTTCTATAGCAAATTGTTTGAATGCATAATTTTGAGTGAGAGAGGCGTGTTTACGCAAATTGAGTAATTTAGCCTTTTCCTGTCTCCTGGGCCTGGAGCGGGGCCGAAGTCTAGACGTATGTAGCGTACCACAATAAAGCCCTTCCTTTTTTTGCAATTCCTCAGAAACCAGCGACAAACTATCAGGTCTCTTGCTGTCATCTCAACTTATTCCCGAAGGCTCAATATGAGCAGCAACGCCAACGGTAGCGAGAGCCCTTTTGATGGTATCATTTAGGAAACCATGATAGAAAAGTCGACCTAAACTCCATAGCAATCAACCTCTTTTCCAAACGGGCACCTGTGTAAAGTGCACAGCGGTGTAACCACTTGGAAGACATAAAGCAGTACGGAATCTATCATTATCCAGAAGTATATCGAGATTAATTTAAGGTAGCACATGCAACCAGTGTCCCGATTCTTTGGCCGATGACGCTATAAGTCTGGCATGTTTAATATCACTTGAAAGATTTTGAGCCGCAATGTATAATGAAGTAATGGCGCATCCCAATGTTTTTGTATGAAAACTTCCTTTGGGGTGTCAACATTGTGACATTCTGATATCACTTTTTAAGGCTTCTACAGCACCAATGATGTTTTAGTTTGATTTCAGAAAACAAAGTTTTCGAATACTGCTGAGAAGCGGGAAAAGCTGGAAAGGCTATACTTGTAATTTACTTGCACCGATGCCACCGTTCGTAATAAATAAGGATACTTGGTTTCATGAACATTCATCGAAAGATAAATTTAGAATTTTTTCTAACGAACTCATAAGGTGACTTTCATTTCGTCGCTTAGGCCAAGAAATCTCCGAACGGGGCTTGTACGAAGCCTATGCTTTTGGAACGAAAAGGCAGTATTTAAGGATGATATAAGCAGTGTGAGAATTTAGAAAGCCCAATTTGTTTCTATTGTTTAAATATGTTTGATTTTTTTCCTCTACTAGTAATGGGATGCTTTCATTAAGTGTGCTCCGCTTCTCCTAGGAAACAAATGAAATTTTTATCGACTGTTTTAATATTAGGAGCAATTTTACGGAAAATTTGCAAGCATACGATATGCTTGCAAATTTTTCGTAACATTGGCAATGACCGCTATGATTGTCACACAGAGATCTAGATTTTTGTATATTTTTATTGATTTAGAATATATTGTTAGGGTTCATTTTAATAGCATAGAATTCAAATTTGTAAGTTACAACCTCTTTGTTATAAAAGTATAATAAAATTACATTAATTGTAAATCCAAAAAAATAATCAGCGAAAGTGTAACTTGAGATTTCATTATTTGTTGTAAACTTTTCTTATGGGAAACTTAAAGTACTTCTTTCTTCTAAAGTAAAAAATAGCACTGGGTAAATATATTATAATTTGTTTATAAATATGTTATAATTTGTCAGATTTTAAACACAATTGTATAAATCTTAATATAAAAACACTTTATCCCACACAATTAATGTACACCCCGAAAGTTACCGTATGGTACCTATGTATTTAAATTATATGACTAATTCAAATATATTTACCTAATCAGTCTTGTAGACAAAAAATGTTTAAACGATCTTAAGTATTAATTTTTTTTTAAATATACTTATCAATGTACAAAGTTAACTCCTTAAATTGTATCATCGACCATATTTTCTGCTTGTCATAGCCCTACTTGGCCTTTAAACACTTAAACCAATTTTTAAATTATTATTTAATTTAAATATTTATTATTAAAAAATGTCATAAATAACCGAAACCAAGGCAGCTTGTTAATATTCTCATCTGGGTATAAAATACTTAAAATCCTATACCTACGAATGTCCTATATTATTACAAATACACTTTGGCATATATGACATAAGTTTATTCAAGAAGTGTACACTTATTTTATTATTTTAATTGTGTAATAATTAGACTTGGCGCCGTACTGATTAGATCCTTTATTACATTTAAAACATCTACACATTATATTCGATGCTATATCGTAGTCGTTTAGAATTGCTGATATGATACTAGTATTCAAATCGTACTTATCTATAAAATACTATATACATATACATAAGATTAATACGGATTATTTTAAAGAAAGTATATGAAGCGTTACACTAAGTTGGATGTAACTTGGCTTATAAATAGACCATGTCTGGGACATAGATCCTTTATATTCCGGAAATATTTTCCCTTGTTATTATAATTAATTTTTATATTTAAAACACTCTGAAATTATCTATAGATGACGTCACTGATAAAACTTTGAAAGAAGAGGAAGAAACCATTTTTCACCAGGGTTATTGACAACAATACACAAGTGAACATTGTACTTGTACAAATATTTGTTTAACGTAAAACACGTTCTAAGTTGTTACTAGAACTACTAAAAGAAATTACAATAAGTCTAATACTTATATTTTTTATTAATATAAATGTTAAGACATGCAGTCATCATGATGTCTCTATCAACTACCGAATCACCCGCGCTTCACTAGGATCTTAAATACGAGCTTCCTTTATTAACTTTTTTTTAATATATAATATCCCACTGGAACCATTTGATCTACCGAGATTAACCTCTGTCATTTGAGAATGATGTAGCTTCCTGATAGTATAAGCATTGAATTACTAGTTTTAGACCCCAGAATTTGTTCCACATCCAAGATCAAATATGTTTAAGTTTTTTTTATTGGATAGTTCTAAAATTTTGCGGAGAACTATGGTACGGCCCCAGCAGTTAAACGTAAAAAAGAATTGGATACATTGTAAAATTTTGATAAATTATGTTATAGATTGAAAATAAATAGATTGATACTATAAAATTGTAACATCTTTGAATCAAGGCTAAAATTTGAAAGGAAAGCACTGACTGAATAAATAGTGAATCAATGCATACTTAGGGATTGGAACACCGCAAAGTCTAGGTTAAATATAAATATAATTAGATTAAAAATAGCTAAATTTAAATAAAAACAAAAATATAAAAAGGCATTTGTAACTAGCCTAGTACCTGCTAATTAGTAGTACTATACGCATAACATAACTCCTTAACAGATTACTAACACCACATGGCTAGCAAATCTCTGTCTTTGTACTTTTTATAACAAAAGGCCTGCATTGCAATTAAATGTCACATAAAGGCACATACAGTGACGTGAAAGGAGCTCATAACTATTAATATGCTTATGACATAATTTTTATCAATATATCTCCTACAGCTACTTTATCTGTTAAGGTAAAACTTTAATTTCAATCAGCAACATACGAGCATTATCATTTACAAAGTTTATTATACATAATGTTTTCTATTCGAGTAGTTGCGTAGAATATCAATATCCTATTTGCGCAAACTTCACGGTTCATGACCATCTACCTACAGAAAAAGTAATAGAGAGCTTGTTAAATACTTTTACGTAATACAATCTGCAAACGTTATATACATATATTTTGTACATGTACACTCTCAAACGTTACTGAGAGATAATTGGCCTTAGCATACGAAAGCTAATCGTAGTAATATTCAAATAACGCCGGTGAGGTGGCTATTGTCGACGCCATAGAGACATCTCGTTCCGTGCGATAAACAATATCCCACCTGATACATTAAGACCGCGAGGACAAATTTACTTTAGGATGAGTAGAGCACGACCTTCATATCTTTCCACATGAGGTGACTCACATTGCATTCTTTAAAAAGAAAAAAAAAAGATTTTCAAAACGTTCTAATATACCGATCACGCGCCTTTGAAGGATTTATACTTCAAGATTTATTTACAAAAGCTGAAGCAATGTGTTTTTAATGAATTATATCAAAATAAAAGTATATTATGAAGTATAGTTATACTTACAGAGATGTGGATGAGAGAGAAGGTGAGATTTCAAACGCAAAGTGACAGATGCACCAGTTCACGTTCGGAAATAATCCGATAAAACTGAGCGTAGAGTCTACTCTCTCAGAGTGAGGACGCGCGACTGAAGTGTGATCGAGACACGAGGCTCGCGGGGTGATAACCGCTGATAAGCGTCGCGTCATCAACTACATAGAGCCACTAAAACGTAACTATATATTACTAAATTAAAATCTTTCAAATAAATCAATACACGCCCTATGAAGTAGCACAAATTGGTATATCCTAAGATAAGACATATTGCTATAATTTTAAGGTGACTTTAAAATATGACTTATTAAATAAATAAATAATCTTATACATAAGTTTATTTCAAAATCTAATAACGCTATACTACGATATTTTAGGCATTCATTCTACAATGCTCGACAAGTCATGAGCGACTTTCGCTTACTTAACCAGTACTGAAACAGTGCTCAACACCGTCATACTTCAATTTACTAATGCGTACTGTATTAAAATTATTTAGAAAATTATAAAAAAATAATAAATAACATAGTTTATGTTAAAATATATCTAAATCAATTTTTATATTTATAGTAGCTGTCTGTATTTAGTTTTAGTCTAACCTAACCTAACCATTAGCTCTTCTTTATGTGAAGCACAAAATGTATTTTTCAACATTGAACTTACCTAAAATACTAAACGCAAAAAACGCTCTTTGAAAACCTAATATAAAAATAGCAACATGACATATTCGCCTAAGAGCCTGTGAACGCCAGACCTTCGTCATTTTATAAAAGCTTGAAAGTTTGTCAGCGCATGCTCCTAACACAGATAAGAACGATGGACCATCATGAAGTTCAGGCTATGGTGGCTTTGGCAGGTACACGGTACTAAAGGTGTGTAAAAATACCGATCTAAATTCGTCGAATAATAAGGTGTGATTTTTAGGTATTACCTTCAGAATATTATTAAAAATCACGTCATTCAATTCCAGACACTTAACATCGCGGCAAACCCTTGCCAGACACCCTTATCATGAAATCATAATTCTACTTACGTTATAGTATAAAAGCTGATTTTTATATATAATACTTGGGGAAGAATTAGATGATTTATAAGACTGCTAGCATAGCATTTATTATACAAAGAGATAATTCCCCGCGTTAAAAAGTAGCCTATGTCACTCTCCAGTCCTCCGAATATCTCCACACAAAAAATCACGCTAATCCATCGCTAATTCATCATTGCTTTGGCGTGAAAGAAAGACAAACAAACAAACACACTTTCACATTTATAATCTTAGTATGGATTATATAGGTACATTCTAAGCATCAAAACGCTTACTCTTACAGTAGCAAAGAAAGTCAACGATTCTCCGTACAAGTATTACATAAATATTAGAACAAACATCTCTACGGTCAATATAAACATTGACCATATTCAGGCTATGGCATGTCATTCGAATACAGTTAGTTTAGTTAACGTGAAGTTTATTTTATCATTTGTCAGAGGCCACGATTTCGTCCTATAAAATTTCAAACCGTCCTTTTTCTACATTACTTCCCAAAATCAGAATTTTCTGAAAATTTTCACGTTTCTTATTGCGTACCTAAAGCAAGTATTCAAATGATAACTCCTTATAATTATAATTAGAGGGTAAAGAAAAAAAAGTAATTTTAAAATGTCGATACATAAAGTAGTTCAGTAAGTATTTGCATCTCTAATAGAAGTCATTTACTTAGGACGCATTTGATGAAACTTTATCATTCCTTAAAATCTGGATTTAACTTCTTTTAGACACTACCTTACAAGAGTGAAAAAAGGGTTTGCTAAACGGATAGGTCGCAATGAGACACATCACGAACTATTTAGTATTTCAACTTTAGTATAAAATGCAAAAAATATTTTCTTTATTATTTATTTTATTATTTATTTTTCTTATTTATTTTAATCTTGTAATTACAAAAACATTTTTTTAATTACACGTCATTTGAAGATATCGTGGTCATCATTTATTTTCACGTAGTACATTAGTACTAATATGTCATGCCATACAAATAAAATATATTCGCCCTACCTATTTTGCTTGTTATTTTGCTATTAGTAGGCACTAGATGGCGCAACGGACTTAATTAAAGACTAAATTATTCTATTTACTAGCGGCTCACACTCGCTTCGGTCGGGTTTGTCGCTAGGTACGTTTTAAATAGATATAAGTAGTTATTAGCCAGCGTTAGTCATATAAATTTTTTTTTTGTTAATCATATGGACAAATATTGACATTAATATTTATACAATACTAACGTCACTCAATTGTTTTGAGTGTCCTTCCCGGAACCTTTCCACTAACACTTAACCTTTATGATATGGTATTAAAGTTCAAATTGAATTTTAAGTATTAATACGAATCTTTTGTATGGGAGTATAGAAAAGTGTTGTTTTTAGACTTTTTCAGGCAGTTTTTTAAATTTTTCTCTCCGTAAGAACCATCCTCGTACTTCAAGAAATATTCTAAAAAAAGAATTAGCGAAATCGGTTCAGCTACTCTCGAGATTTGCGCTTACCAACACATACAGCGATTCATTTTTATATTATAAATTATGTACTAGCAGAACCCGCGGCTTCGCTCGCGCTAAAATCGCTATTTTACTCCCTTATGGCATGAATTACGAAAAATGCTAAAACACGTATTTAATTTATTGTATTGAAGAGCATTATTACCAAGTTTCAAATAATTCTGATCATTAATATTTTTTTGAATTGTATTATAACGTGTTTTCCCGCGGTAAAAGGTAGCCTATGTCACTCTCCAGCCCTCCAATTATCGCCATACAAAAAATCACGCCAATCCGCCAAGCCATTTCGAGGTGAAAGCAAGACAAACAAACAAACAAACATACGTTCACATTTATAATATTAGTATGGTATACTACATACAGTGTAAAGTGGGTGAATATAGAAAATATGGAATAGTGAAAATGAAAATAAAAAATATGGGTGAAAATAGAAAAGAAGTTGCGGTTATTGTAACCGCTTGGAACGGAAATAAACAAGTCAGAAAATGCAAACACTGCCATCTATTAATAAAATCAGTGTAAACTACTGATACAGGGTCTAATTTTTCAGCTTTATATATTTATTTGAAAGTAAGATTTAAAAATCATTTACCTATTCATTACCTATTACTCTTTCCTTCCATATATATTTTCAGGATTTATTACGTTCCTTTTGAGGAATTCCTATGTTATACAGTCACGTTGAATGAGATAAATATAAAAACAAGCTAGATGTTATCTGGTTATATTTCATCAAAACCAATTGCAAATCTGGCACTGAAAACTTATATTAAAAAAAAGACAACAGGTAAACAAGACTAAAACGTTAAAAAAATACTCATATAGAACTATAGCAGTATTTTTTTTATATATTTCAAGATTATATATTTATTTTTGGAAATCCTTACTGGTTGGTTACTTCTAAGGTGCATAATTCTTTAGATGTTAATAAATCGCTTATCGCATATTCGAGCTGCCAGTTTATTACGGTCACAAATGCTTGGGAGTAAACCGATGTTTACGGAACATTGAGCTCTCCATATGTACTATTGCGAATAAAAGGCATGGGACATTCCATAAAATCAGGCTTGCTTTGTTCGGAGCAATGCAGTGAATCACAAAACAGCTAGTTCTCGCAGACTGCCATTCAAGGCATTATGGTGGTAATGGATAGGAGTTACGAAAGGATTAACTTAACATGGGTAAAATAGCTGAATTTGAAATTACATAGACGAATATAAAATATTTTATAACAGGTTTTGTATATCGATATCCATATACTAATATTGTAAATGTGTAAGTGTGTTTTTTTGTTTGTTTGTTTGTTTCTCCTTCTTTTACGTCGGAAAAGAGTGACGGATTGGCGTGATTTTTTGTATGGATAAAGTTGGAGGGCTAGATAGTGACATTTAGGCTACTTTGACGCGGGAGATTATCTAATACAATCCAAAAAATATTTATGTTCAGAATTACTCGAAACTTGGCATTAATGCACTTCAAAACAATTAAATAAATAATTTTTCTAGATTCATCCAGTACGGGGTAAAATGGGGGATGAAATTTGTATGAAGAGTACTAGTTTGTAGTTTTAGCGCGAGCGAAGACGCGAGTTCTGCTAGTATATAATATTTATTATAGTCTTTCCTTATATGATATTCTATAAATATATGATTGTAATATGCCTAATATGCCTTATTTAATTATTTTGAGGTATAATATTACACAGGAAGTGAAAAATAATAAAACCAATAACTAAATAATATGTAATGTATATTTATGTCAAATTAAACGATAGATTGCTCCGACAATAATTAATTTTATATTCATAATTATAATATTACCTTAACTAAAAACAAAGATGGACGTAAAATACTAACAACAAAACTCTTTAAATAGTTTAAAAAACTGCATTCCGTAAAATTGTACAACAAGATACGCTGAAAAACCTCAACTCTCCTTTTACCATTTATTTACCTAGTATCAACATTGTTCCGCACACTTTTCTAATTAAAAACAAAAATTACAAAAACTTATAGCAATATACACTTAAATGCCATTTTCTGAACAAACATTTCATTAAATGTAAAAATTATATATAAAAACCAGCACATTCGTCCTTATTTATAATACTAATGCTTATCTATGAGCTATTATTTTCACAATTGTAAAAGGATGTCCTATCAAATCAATTTATCTACTGGCTAGCGACTCACCCTCGGTTCGCTCGGGTTAATTCCTAGCTTGTTTCCCAATAGAAACTTTCATCCCCATTTTCACCCTCTTAAGGGATGATTTCAGGGATAAAAAGTATCCTATGTCCTTTCCGGGGTCTCAAACTATTTTCTTAGCACATTTCATCTAAATCGGTTTAGTAGATCCAGAGATTACCCCCTACACCGTCACAAACTCACAAACTTTACCTCTTTATAATATTAGTATAGATAATAAATCGACTGTACAAGCATTATCTATATCGTTTGAATTCTCTAATTAATTATTTGCCTCTAGATTCTTACTAACGTTTTCGCTTTATCTATAAAACAATAATAACTTTTTAATAATTTATAAAATTTTATCTTAAAATATAATAAATACTCTTAAAGGCAACTTCCCAACTCCGGGCTCTATTGAAAATTTCTTGACAAAAAAATCCAATAACTCTTTTAGAACTTGGAGCCAGCACTTCGCGACCTGCAGACAGACGCTGTTTTATAGTAATATACCAACGTATAATATTAATATTGAATGTAGTATAGATTTTCTGTCCTTGTATCCAGTAATATTACGGTAATTACAACTAGCGGAGAAGTAATTATTCCCTTGGAGATAAATTAATATTTAATGAACATTCATTTTGTATAATTACTTAAAATTAATTAGTTTCAACTATCAATCATCCGAAGTATAGTATAGGCACTATACCTAAGTAGAACTATTCAATGTCTACCAGTAAACCGAAATATCTTCCATAACTCACTATGGGTTATGGATGAGCGTTTTAATTCTTTTTTCATACATTTGACGAAAAAATGGAAGTCTGCCTTTCTATAAGTATAAATAAACTTTAAAAAATAAATTGGACGTACATATCCACTCCTAGTTTACAGGAAAAATATAACAAAAATGTCCTCAAATTCTAAACCCTCAAATTCCCACTATTTAAGAAACGCTATTATTTATTATATTCATATTATCGTAACAAAATAAAGCACTTAATATAATATTTAATTTAAATATTACATTTTTGATAATAAAAATAAAACAAAGAATTATTTCGATAAATTATAACGTAGCCACATTGCTAAAAAAATTTCTAAGGCGCCTTATATTTCGACTACATTAAACTCCTACCTACTTATTATTATACAAAAATGTCTGAAAACAAAGTAATGGCTTGTAGAAACTAATAATTTTACTTGCTTTGAGTTTAATTTGTTTTTTTTTTTTGGAATATACTAGAGAACATTAAGAACAATACTTGTGTAATTTATATTTGTTATTATAACATTACCAAAATAAATAAGTGTAAAACCTATTTAACTAAAAAAAAAAAATTTTTAATAACACTGATCTTACAAGAAGTATAACGTTGATAGTAATTTATTACGTGATAGATAGAGTTCACATCTTTCTTTCTAGATGGCGCCTCTCTTGACACTATTATTTCAAAAATAGAATGCTGTAGATGTAATAGTAGCGAGCATAATTTTAGAAAACTTTGCATGCAGCTCTTGTTCATCGCACACACGTCTTTTCCGGAAGTATCTAAAGGTAATTTGTTTTTTTTTAATATTATAACAAATCAATATTATATAAAGTAGTAAATTAAATAGTGGAGGAAATAGATGTAGTTCAGATATTATTCTTATTTTAAAAACTAAATTATTATCACTCACGGTGAAATGATTTCCGGATAATAACAACGTCTAGCCAGTGCGATATTGAACAGGATATTAGTGAATCCATAGCATCGACGGTAGCCAGGATAGAAAAGGATCAGATTCCTTTTATGCTGGTGAGCTGGCGTGAGGAAAAATTTAAGCTCAAACCTTTCTGTATCATCTGTAAGATGATAATGTGTTGTTTATTATATTTTTATAAAATATATATAATATTTTTAAATAATATTCAATGTATACTTAGGTGCAAATTTATGCTTTGCTAGCTCATGTTGATTATGTCTTTTGCTGTATGGTGGAGTTTGTCACTTTGTGTAAAAATACAATTAAAATGTGCTATTATTAGTTACATAAATGTAAATTAGACGTAAACAGATTGAAAATGAAATTCTAACTAAGGGATATTTTAATAAGTACAATATCAGGAAATTAGTGAAATATATATGCCGTATGAGGATAATAATAATACTACATATGACAAATTCGCTCTAACGCGATATTAATAATTTACAATATCACAAATTTAAAGGTAATTAAATGTTAAATTTCGATGATACATTAATGTATTTAAATAAATTATCGTGTTAAATACACTACAGATAAATAAAATCGAAGTCTGTTTGTAATGTCAAAATGCCTGCTTTATATTAAATGCATATGAGACTTATAGCTTTATACTAAATGCATACGGTACTTAGAAGAAAATCACAATTATATTTTTTTTGTCTGTCTGTTTCGGCTAATCTGCAAAATGGCTGGACTGATTTTAACGGAACTCTCACTGGTAGATAGCTTATGTTTCAAGGAGTAGCTTAGGATATTTTAATCCTAGAAAAAGAATTAGGGTTCCGATCGAAGCGAGGGTAAGTCGTTAGTAATAACTATATTATAAGTCCACTTTATATACAGTAGATACTTAGCTATAAGTTATTTTTGTAATTTGGTTCTATTTCATATAAATTACTTCTAATTTTATGAAGCTATAATATAATCTAAGGGTAGGTATCATCAATTTTACAATAAAAAATTCTTTTTATCATGTTCTTTAATTATTCAACATACTAAATAAAATATGATGCGAATTACAAAATGTCGAAAAATATTCAAGATAAGATTTTACCTTTAATTCTACTTAGTAAATTATGCATATTAATTAAACACAGATAAACTAAATAAACAAAGAAAAACGTTGATCATTTTATTAATTTAATTAGTTTGATAATAGACACCTACGCAACTCTTGACATTTAGATGCCTGGAAATGTTGATGGTGCAAAGCTAATTCCGTACAGCTAATGGGTAAATGTACGTTCGATTTAATGTTTCAAATTTATTTGTATTTAATGCTTTTATACAATATTAGTCTCATGATACGGATTAAAATGAGTAAATTACTAAACAAACAACAAATCTAATAGTTTAACCATTGTATATCACACTAATTTAATATTAAAATATAACATTTCATCGTTTATTATATATGCCTAATCTATACAGATAAATAAAATTGAAGTGCCTGTTTGTAATGTCAAAATAACAGCTTTTTACTAAATGCATATGGAAATAAATACTGTATTTATAAGAAAAACACATTTTTTTGTCTGTCTGTTTGTTCCGGCTAATCTCCGAAACAGCTGGGCCGATTTTGACGGGACTTTCACTGGCAGGTAGTTGATGTTATAAGGAGTAACTTAGGCTAGTACTTTTATTTCAGTAAAAGAATTAGGGATCCATTCAATTATAATAATTAAAGACTCTAAGAACCAAATGTATTTATTTATATTACGTATTTAAAATATTATGATTATTAAATTATTTTTAATTATATTAAAGTGTTGATTTCAATATATCGTCAGACCAAAATAGTCCGTTAACTAAATTATAAACGACACGTTGTAAAAGAAAAATAATTGAATATATGAAGGAAATTAAGCGAATGACTTTTTAATGCTCTCTGCATAAATAATTACAATTTACATATCCCTGAAAATTATATATGTATGATTTAACATGTGAAAAAATATATCAAACAGTAATTGAGTAAAACACTAAGAGTTTAAAAATATTATACTGTACTACTAATCTGTTGTTGCAAGATGGCACGGATATACGAAGATTTCGACTCTTCTTTCGCCGCCGTTTGCAGCGATGTGACATTATACTCGAACAACAAAGGATTTTTCAAGAATCTAGTTGAAGACTTAGTGTCTCTAGCAGAACGCGATGGCTGGCTGCAGACATTGGAAAGTGTTAAAGATAATGAGAAAATCAGTACTGTCTTAAAAAATGAAACAGTAAGTCAATTTTAAAGGTATTTTATTATATAATATATAAATATCTCGTTATATATTGTAATTAACGTACGACTATTAAATCACGACTTCTTTTTGATTTTATTGCTTTAAACAAAATTTTATATAATATCAACTATTTTAAATACACACCAGAAACTTGATCAAAATTCCTAAAGTACTTTTTAATAGTAATAATAATAGACATTAATAAAAGCGTACTAGTACTAGTATGGCTGCTATGTTATTCTTTGCCATTGTTCCAAGAGAAACCGAACTTAAAACGGCTTAAGAAGAATAGTCCTTCATTTGCTTTATAATTTTCACAAAATAGAACAATGCAATGATCCTTTTATTAATATTAGCCAAACAGAAGGTATTTTCTCAATATTAGTAAAGGTAATGGTTTTTGTTTTTTATATATTGATTCAGTTGTTTAAAAAAATAGATATATTATGTATTGTATTCAGCCCTTTTTAACGTCCGACTGCTGGGCACGGGCCCCCTTCAATACGAAGCGAATCAGGCCATAGTCCACCACGCTGGCCAAGTGCGGGTTGGCGGACTTCACATGTCTTTCGAAAACTTCCTAAGTTCTCTCAGACATGCAGGTTTCCTCACGATGTTTTCCTTCACCGTTAAGACAAGTGATAATCATGTTGGAAATGATGCGCACATGAAAATATCAGAGGTGCGAGACCCGGGATTTGGACCCGCTTCACTCGGTTTCCCAAGCGATCGCGTTACCACTGGGCTACCACTGCCATTTAAAGTATAGCTTGGAGTAATTTAAAGACTAGTAAAGGCAAATAGGTTTAGATATACTAGTACAGATCATAACATCTATGCTGCTTTCGTTAGTTAACGCTTAAAACACAGTGATCAATGAATTTCTGACACTAAAGGTTACGAAGTTAAAACCTAATACATGGTCTTAAACCTTGAATTTGTCTCATTAAATTAATACTATCCTTTTTTATAGATTATGGAAGCTCTCAATGAAGTTTTATCAAGAATTCAGCCTATTTTTCGTGGTAAAGACGTCAGGATATCCCATGACCGCAGACTGATGGCACAAGCGGCATTAAAAGAAGGAGATCTAACAAAAAGTCTAGCCTTAATAAGCCAAGCCGTACTGCGAGCGCCAATGACAGGTTTACATTTGTCTCTTTTAATTTGTAGTTCTTTTTACATTTTTACATTGTTGGGCACACAGCTTAAAAGCTAATACTTACTTGAGGTGTGTAAAAATAAAAAATAAACTATGGAAATTCTTTATTGGACTTATAAGTCTGTACCAAGGTGGGGCATAATTATTTATATAATCGTCCCCTTTTTTAGTTAATTCGAGATATATATGTATATACAAATATATATAAGAATAGAAGCCTTTTAGTTGTGTTTTATTTAGGACTAGTGAAGTAAAAAGACTTTTTATAGATTTATTTTTTCTATTGCAGAATAAATTATCACAACACAACTCCAAAACGCGAACACACAAACAGACATACAGAAAAACAGACAAAAAATTTAATAACTATTTTTTTGGGGTCTATATTATACATATAATATTCTGTACACAATACATTACAGTCATTGTTTTTAAAAAATATTTCATAAACAGATTTTGCTTAGTTACTGTTTTATTACTGTACAGATATAGGAAGTCTCCAGTAAAGTTTTGTGGACGATCAAAATAACGTAATTATAAAAATGATAAAATATTTCAATATTTTCTCACATCCAATTCATTCAATATGAATAATTTTTTAATTTCTATTAGAGGTAACTAACTGTTGTTCCTATTAAAATTAGTAGTAATCTGTTATAAATCTGCAAACTTTGTTCAATCTTTGGGCTTAATATTCCCTTTCACTGGATATGTGATAATATAAGCATCGGTTGATATTTATCTTTGGTGCAGACTATTCAAAGCCTCTTAACTTTAACTATGATTAGTCTACCGTGAACTTTGAAAACCGAGTTATAGATGTACGAGATATTAAGTACGGGACTTTCCGATATTGTTAAATGTACCTACTCTACACTTGTGGACATTTCATCAAATTATTACTATTATATTTTCAATTCAGGCAAATTATATTAATTGTATTAACCGACTTCCAAGAAGAAGGTACTTACTTTGAATTTGTTCTTTTTGTAATTTGTATTAGGTACATACCGAGCATAGCAGCTTTAATAAAGAGCTGTGGGTGGCCGATAATTGTAATAATTAGGTTTAAGGTAGCGTTTAACTAAACTATTTTAGTTAAAAAGCAATTACTGCATAATAATTTAATGGAGCTATGGCTTAGGTTGACGTGCTTTAATAATGGTTAAAGCCGTGTTGTTTAATGCATAACCCTGTGTCGTGTTGGCGCTCAAACACATATCCTAAGGCCATACATTAACACTGAATACACAGGAACAGAAATAACAATGTTTGCTTAATTTCTGAGTGCGATATGTTTGAAATATGCATAAGAATGGTTTTATAGGTAATAGAAGTCCTTTAGATAACACAATACTTAGATCACTCATAATTTTGAATTTTGAATATATTAATTAGAAATAAGCTTAAAGTGAACCTTGCTTCTGTACTATCTGTGTAACATGATAAATACAGAAATGTAGTTATTTTAGATCAGGCGTATACGTTGCTGTATTTTGTGAAAATGAAATGAAAATGATTCTAACAAGAAATCTGGGTTAAATATTTCCCGAATCAAATTTTTAATTCCTAATCCGTATTAATATTATAAATGTGAAAGTTTGTGAGTATGTATGGATGTTTGTTACTCTTTCACGCCAGAACGGCTGAACGGATCTGGATGAAATTTGGCAGAGACATATTATAGTCTGGAATAACACATTGGCTATTTTTTTAACCCGGAAAAATGTACGGTTCCCGTAGGATAGGTTTGTTTTTGTTTTCCTCCTAGTTATAAATGTATTTTCTTTATTTTTACTTCAAGTAATTTAAAATAAGTATTTAATTTTCAACCGACTACCTCAAAAAGGAGAAGGTTCTCAATTCGGCTGTATTTTTTTTTCTTTTTTATGTTTGTTACCTCAGAACTCCGTCATTTATTAACCAATTTTTTGGATTTTTGTTTTGTTTGAAAGTGGCCAGTGGTATGTATAGTAAATGAACACTACCAATCAGTTATTTTTTACTTCTTAGTGCTTTTGCTTGAAGTCGGTTTTATTTTTTTATAAAAAAGTTTTTATGTTTTTCTATATTTATATCTTAAAGTAAAGTGAGTTAGAGTTACCGGATTGCATACTTGACTATAAATGACCTCTCTATGATGTTTGCTTGTGCGATTCGCAGCTGGGTCCGTAGATAGCTACAATACTTGTACTACATATATTTTATAAAATACTAGTGACTTACTCTCGCTTTGCTCGGGTGCGTCCCTAGGTACGTTTTAAATAGACATGAACAGTTATTGCAAGTGTATCTTAGGAGAAAGATTTATGCTATTACAGATTTTTCTGTAGGCCTTATTAAGACCTACAATTTTCTAGTATGTACAATGTTTTGATGTATCTTTTAACATTTAGCCAGCGTTAGACATGTAATTTTCTAAGAACGACTCGATTGAACCAGTATTGTGTTTTCTCGTGGGAATGAAAGATTTTCC
Source organism: Brenthis daphne (assembly GCA_947093115.1). Taxonomy (NCBI): domain Eukaryota; kingdom Metazoa; phylum Arthropoda; class Insecta; order Lepidoptera; family Nymphalidae; genus Brenthis; species Brenthis daphne. The sequence goes on from OX352480.1 coordinate 15,957,081, forward strand.
TGTAGTGAAAGGTATCCTAAATGTTGAGCCGAGTTATAAGTTATTACTGCACAAAATTTCGTTAAAATTGATTCAGTACTTTTTGCGTGAAACGCGCACATCGATTTCGCCAAGTTACTGTTTTATTATACGAGTAGGTATGTGTAAATGAAACTAAATTACACAATAATTTTAGAGCTGAGTATCGATTTTTAATCAATTTTTATTGTAAATTAACGATGAAATATTTTCATCCGAACAGTAAGATTTTAATGACTTAAGCAATATGCAATTTTATTTGCTAGTTTTAATATTATAAATACATCTATCGCTAAGTAGAGGTGTGCAGTTCTTCAAATTTTGAATCAACCAATGGCGTATTAAGCATATCCCACATTGTCTTGACGGTCTTGCATTTATTTAATTAGATCTTTTAATTATTACAGGAGCTGAAGAGATTTTAGATGATGGAATTTCACTGGCACTTGCCCTATGGCTACGTTCTGATATACTTCTCCGCTTAAACCGACCAGCAGCCGCTTTAGAAGATTTAAAATTGGCTCTAAAAGAGAGATTACCCGCTCGGATGAGGGCCGATTATTATTGGAGAATGGGTCACTGCTATATAGGTTCCTATTATTCATAATAGCTTTATTTATTAGATATTCTATTATAATCTATATATTTAAAGAAGTTCAATATTATATGGAGAGCTATGCACTTATATAATGTATATATCGATTGTTATCTCTACTAATATTATAAGAAGGCAAAATTTGTGAGTTTGTGGGTCTGTGAGTTTGTAACATTGTAGGGGGTAATCTTTGGATCTACTGAACCGATTTAGATGAAATTTGGTAAGAAGATAGTTTAAGACCGTTGAGTAAAAAATAAAATGATAACTACTCATTTAAAAGATATACATAACAGTATGTAACTGGAATTAGGATACACCTTGGTTCAAAACAAGCTATTCCTCATTTTGATAATATTAAAGTATACATATAATATAATTCCAACAAACTACTTTTGGCATTTTACAAGGCGTGTTAAAAAGCACTAAGTATTCTTCATACCGAGATAACCATGTATCGTCCATATGGTCAAATTTAAACCCACGATTTCTTCCTCAATCCAATGTCACAAACAAAATGTTGGTGGTTTTATTTATTTAAAAGTTGTAATAAAGAATTACCTGTTTAAATGTCCATCATTACAGCTTTTTCCTGGCGTAAATAAATTAATTGGTAAATTTTCACGATCAAATTTTGAATAGACCATGTTTAAGCGGATTAAGATATGAAGTATATTGTATAATACAATATGTACGGTGCTCTTCTAATTTACAATGCATTTAATATTATGATTGGAAAGTACGTACAGTAAGCTACTTATTCTAGCTATTGCATGTGGTTTCGTACTATGGTATATAGCCATTCATCTATATAGATGAACACTATTGTACATAATAATTCATCTATATAAATATTATAAGGGTGTTTAACGTATTGTAATCGCCTAATTGAAATCGAACATAACTAAGTTTTTAAGTTTATTATCGGCTTATTTGCCCGTAGAACTTTTGCCTCCGAATTATAGACTTGTCATTTTAAATAGAATTTGTAAGCTTAGATTAACATATAAATAATCTAAGTCTCTAAGCTGGTTTGGCTAGTATTTTCGAAAAGTAGTCTTATTCTGATTGTATTCGTGACAGACGCTGTATAAAACACAACATAACAAAGAACACCATATTTCAATTTTTAATGACGTGTGGTTCTATTCATTAATTTAATCTCAAATTTGCATAGTATTAAAAAATATAAATTTTATAAATTAAAGTCAATATGTGAAATTTTAAGAAATATCCAGACTAAAAATTTGTTTTATATTCGGTCAGGTACTGGGGAGCCAACAAGAGCGAAAGTTTCTTATGAGCTAGCATTAAGACTTTTGGGAAACAATGAGCAAGCCAAGATTCAACTAGCTAAGGATATTGAAGCTATTGATTTCACAGCAAAACCTAAATACCCCCCTGATAAACAAGGTAATGTCCTATTTTAAGTATAGAACTGTTCATTGTAATAGTACGTATTATTTATTATACGAGTATTATAATATTCATAAAAAAAAATCTTGTATGGAATTACTATATAATTTAAATACAATGATGTATAAGCTGTATGTATATGTACAATATATTTTTGCACATAGATTCACTGGAAGACATCTCTTTTCAGTTCAGTCAACAAATAAGTGTATTGATCTGTAAAAGTTGCACACTACGATAATCGATTCATGCTGTAATTATATAACATTTGAAAAAGATTTTCGTAAAATAATGGCAATATTCGGATTATCTATTTTTGCAGCAATTCTTTAAATCCTTTATAAATAACAATAATTAAATATAAATTTACTTGTCTGTCTGTGTCCAAGAATATAAATAAAGATTTTATAGGAAAATTAAAGGCAGACACAGGAGTCGGACGACATAGTCATTTTGCGTTATTCACCGTGAACAGTAAGTATACAAAGGATCAATTATTATAAAATATCGAAATATTTCAGATACAACATTATCAGGAGGCACGAAGCAGAATTTACCTGCGTTATCTAAGTTGGTAAAAATCGTAGAAGAGGAAGATAAAGTATGTATATTATTTGATATCAAAATTTTAACTACCTAGTTCTAAAGTTACCCATTAGCGTATATTAATAACTTAAATCAACTCAATATTGTTTACGTGCTTCTAATGAAGGACAATGAAAACATAAAAAAAAATTGATATTAAACTATTTTTATGCTATTTTATTTTACTTTTTTGACACGTTAGGAAGTGTTCTAACACAGCTACCATGATCATTGAATAGACATTCCTTAACGAGAGAGATAAAAAAAAGATAGTTTTATTTAAAATATTAAATATTTAAAAAACGAAGAAAGTATTAAAAATAGTGTTAGCTACCGGTACACTTTTATAAGAGATATATACATAAAGTGAAACAAGTAAATATTGTTATTGCAATCGACAGTATGGAACATAATAGACTACCGATAATAGACTACTATTACCGATTTGTAGTATAAACTAAATGTGTAAATAAACTAGTGTATTGTAGTCTTAAATATAGAGCTTAATCGAGATATTAGGCTATTACATATAATTTTAAGTAAAGGCATAAAAATATAAAGCATAAGAGTAATTTTATATTATACGATAATAAGTTAATTATAAATCCTATCAAATATTAATAAGTATAATTATTTAGGGTCGTTTCGCAGTTGCCAATGCTAATATCAAAACCGGTGACGTGCTTTTAGTGGACAGTCCGTATGCTGCATGTCTACTTTCTGACTTCTATGGTTCTCATTGTCTTCATTGCTTCAAGAGGTAAGTGAAATAAAATGTATAATGACGTCTTTTGAAAGGAAATGAACTTTTGCGCCATACCGCTGACGGCTGTCATTTTTATTCTAAGCATACGACGAACAATGAAACTAGTACATAATACATATGCATATACAGAAAAACTTTTTTATTATTTAATACTTTCTTAGATTTACCTGATTTTAAATGAAAAAAAAAGTTCTTTGTTTTTATTTAAATATATAAATAGTTATTTATTTATATAAATATAGTCCTTAAAAATATTTAAAAAATATCGATCTACTTATCTATGTACTATCTGCTCCTAACATGGTAAGAGCCACTATATTTTAATTAGGTATACTTGATTTTAATTGTTATCAGTTTAATTTCCCATCTACATATATAAAATGCAAAGGTGGTTGCCTGATGTATCAACGCACAGACCAAACCCTTAAGGCTAGAAAATTGAAATTTCGCTCACGTATTCCTCATATGGCGAAGGCTACTAAGGAAGATTTTTCAAAATTCAACCCCCAAGGGGGTGAAATAGGGGATAAAAGTTTGTATGAAACTTTTTATTCCTTGGACATATTTGCAAGAAATTTCGTATGAATTGAGTACGGCAAAACTAATGAGTTACATATTTCAGCGTTTTCCAAAATCAACCCTTAAGAGTGTAAAATAAGGGATGAAAGTTGTTTGAAACCTACTTTTTTAGAGATTTTTTTGTAGATTAAGCGCGAGCACGTGTTCTGCTAGTATATTCATATAAATTTTGTTATTTTAGATTAGATTGTTTTGAAAATGGAGCACCGGTATGGTGCCCAAATTGCTCCGCGGTGGCGTTCTGCTCCACCAAATGTCGTGATGCGGCAGCACCTACTTATCATTTGTATGAGTTCCAGTTCTTGGACCTTTTTATGGGTAAATATTAATAAAACTAACCATGAAAATTAATTAGATCTTAAATTTGCATTTAAAAAATATTATTTTTAGGTTCAGGAATGTCGATCCTCAGCCATATTGCCCTCCGCATGGTAACGCAAGCTGGATTAGAAACCAGTCTGCAAATTCATTCAAAATATCTAAGCGATCAAGTCAAAACTGTGGAGAGCACTATATTAAACGATATAGAGGGCACTAAAAAAAATAAATTAAAAAGTAGAAAAGAACGACTAAATAGAACGAAAAAAGGTTTAAAATGTTTCGAAAATAAAAACACAAACAATGAAAACATCGAAACTAAGATTGAAGACAAGATGAGTTACCAAGAAAAATTAGAAATGACAGCTGCACAGATTTATGCACTGTGTTCACATTCAAGCCAAAGAACGGGAGCAGATTACCTTAAAAGGATAATCATGGGACTTTTCCTTACTGAGTGTTTAAAAAAAAGTGGCTTTTTTGAAAAATGCGACAAGGAAAACTTAAACAAAGGTAAAACGTTGCCTTTATATCTATACATATAATAAAATAGTAACTAAGACGAATCTGTACATTAAATATTTTTCGGAAAATCTTATTGAAATAGCCATTATTATCCATACACAGGCTGAATCTATAATTTTTAGCATTTTTGTTTCTGTCTGTCTGTTGCCGCATCACAGAAAAACCACCGGAGGGATTTTGATGGAATTTGGTATGGTGATAGCTGGTTATCCGAGTCAACATATAGAATACTTTTTACTGCGGGAAAATATATCATTTCTGAGAAAAAATACAAAAACTGCATTGTAAGAGTATACTAATATGTAAAACCTAAAAATTTGGTTTTTCGTCATCTGAATGCGGGCGGAGCCGCGGGCAATGCTAGTTAAATTATAAATATTCAAATGACTTTACAGCAACTTTCTTATGTAAACTGAATTACAATTAGTCTTCTCATGTACATCCAATGCATTTTATTTCGCTTATTTCAGCTGAGAATGTCATTTGTCAGTTGATCGTTCGTAATTTGCAATTACTGCAATTTAATGCCCACGAGATCTATGAAACAGTCCGCGGCCAGCACCAATTCAGCGGGTCTAAACCAATTTACGTTGCAGTCGGAATATACCCCACTGGAGCATTATTTAATCACGAGTGCTATCCCGCAGTGGCACGGTTGGTATATCTCACTAATAAATTATTATACACAAATCGTTGTCTTGAATATACCGATTGAGAGTTTGATCATTTATCATTATAGATTACTAACGACATATTACTTATCTATCTTTTTACTAACAACATATTATATACATATCTATCGAATCGCCTTTATATTTTGCTTTACAGTAATTTTTTTATAGTAAATACTAATTCCAAAAAATTACTGAAAGTAAAGATATTTAGTTTCCATTCATTCAACTTTAATGAAGGTTTGATGTATGCTTTTTAATTAAATTACAATGTAGAATTTCATTAAAACCTTCACAAAATATTTTACTATGTAAATGAAAATAGTAAAAGCTTCAAAACGTAGCAGCCTATACACAACACTACTCTCACAAAATCCTGATCCACGATATCCCATTTCAAACAAATGAAAAGCAAACATTACTTTGTTGAAATAAACTTTTAGGCATAAATAATATACTAAAAGTATCGCAATAACTTTAGTAAAAAATAGTTTTGTTTCAAATTATTTTTTTTATGGATTCATAGAATACACAGTACATAGTTAAGTCGATATTCCCCACAATTATTTTGGTAAATATGACCGTTTTGTTTAAATACACTCAATTTATTGAACCACATTACCTGGACTGCCATTTCTAATCATCCCCGTGATCATTTTGACAATAACTACAGGACCTAAATGAATTCATATATTAAGAAACAACCTGTTATTTCTACCAGAAGTATTTGTTGCGTAAACTTTAGGACACTCTTTACACAATAGGATTGTATATGAATACTCGTATCGATATTTTGTTAGTTCTCTTATAAAGAGAATGTTATATAATTTTAGTATTATATATTCATATTATTTGCGGTTTCATATACAAATGTTAATTTTTTCCACCATTTAGACTAGAATACTTTATCTCGTGTTCATGTTAATTTGCATACCAATGGACATATAATTATACAGAGCTTAAATTTTCATGTTCTCTTTTGAAGTGAAACTTTTGAAGTGAAAGTTTCAGGTAATATGTAGTCCATGCTTTAATCTTTATCATTAAAAATCGTAGTATTTTTAGAATAGAGCTAGTTTATCCCAGGTTTCACACATTCAAATATATAAACTTATTAATTATTACTTATTTAACACTATGTTAGTTTTCTTTTTTTTTTTACTAAACTTCTCAAATATCCAGATATTTTGAAAATCAAAAAATAGTCTTACGAGCTACACGACCACTTCATCCAGGAGAAGAAGTATCTGAAAACTATGGACCTCATTTCTTAATGCGAAGTCTTAAAGAAAGACAAAGAATGCTAGCCTGTAGATATTGGTTCCGGTGCGAATGTATCGCGTGTAAAGAAGATTGGCCGACGCTTAAGCTGATGGGCACCGAAACGACTGTATTTTTAAGGTAACACTAATAATATTTTTTGAATCAATAGTTCTTTTAATGGTTTTTAGGTAATAATATTTTAATAATCTTGGCAGACATGTTTTGCTTAACTTTTGTTCTTTTATATATTTTAGGTGCCCGAACATGAATTGTCTCGGAAAATTCAGTTCTTATAAAAACATACCAAACAGGTGTCCTAAATGTTCCACATCTATTAGCGAAGATTTAAAAAAAGAATATTCAGAAGATATTAAAAGATGTTTATTACAATATCAGGTTTGGCATAATTATTATTTATACAATTATGCATTAGCTTTTATATAAGAAACTAGAATTTAACATATTAACAAGTCTAAAAAGAATATTCTAAGGTTAAATTAACACATTTTGTTTTTGTTATATTTAGGAAGGAGCCACATTTATGGAAGAAGAAAATGCGGAAGAGGCAATTAAAACTTTATCAGAAGCGGTAGATCGTTTCCACAGTGTAGCTCGACCACCGCATAAAGAAACCCACATTGCACAGGAATCACTTCGGTCATGCTTTGCAGCTCGCAGTAATGTTTATATCGTACCCGTAGAAACGCAGAAAAAGTAAATTATTTACCAATAGACTACCGATAATATTTAATTGCCAACATCTGAAAAATACCCATCGTACTAAAAATTATGTATATTTATTTTAATTATCTTAATAAGGTAAATAAATCAAAAACTCTCTTTGATTTCCACGAGATTGTGTTATTTAGAAATTCCCATGGTTTGGATTGCATAGAGCAGGAAACGGTGGGAAAAAACCACACTGTTAGACATGGGTAACTCAATGAATTTTTATGAGCTGCAGGTCAGCTCATGAGTCATATGCTTGAACCGGAGCTGTGAACCGGCTCACAGTTCAGCTCAATTGATGTTATATGGGTACTTATAACTATAGATTTACAGCTAATTTATGACTCTGTTCAAACAAATGACATGTATGATGTACCTAAATTAAATTTGTATGTAATAAAGCAGCATTTCGAAAAAAGTTATTATAGTCATATTTTTTCGTTCTTACACAACTATAGGGTAATGCTAATTTCATGCAATTATATCTTTACGTCGCAAAGAGTATAATAATATAGATTATAGACTATAGTACAGGTCCGTCGGCTCGGGTCCATCAAAATAGCTGACGTTAGGTGGCGCTAAAGTGATGCACGGAGCCATATTAATTATTAAGTAATATTGAGCTGTGAACCGTTTATCTAGCAACTGAGCCGCAGCTCAACGGCTCTAGCTACTGTGAACTGAATATTTGAACCGGCTCTGAGCTGAGTTACACATAGTGACACACTGTAACAAATAAACCTCAAAAGTTTCATATTCAGCTTTGATAATTCCACAAAATTCAAAAACGGATCTAATATTCATCGGGTCGCTTCAAGTATTTTTGTCCCAAAATATGCCTTTACAAGTAAATTAGAATTCTTCGCTCTTCATATAGTGATATGCATAAATTATGTTAAATTCAGACGGTTAAGGATACATTCAAAGGATAACGCGAAGGATATGTTCATTGTGTATGTAATTTGGCTCTTTTGTCATCAATATAGATAAATTAAAGTGTCTGTTTGTAATATCATAAAAACTTTTTAACAAAAAAATAAAAACCGACTTCAAACAAAAGCACTAAAAAGTAAAAAATAACTGATTGGTAGTTTTCATTTACTATACATACCTAATCAAATATTTTCGAAGTCGGTGTGCTTTGGCTAAGTAATTAAAGCCTACCTATTAAATACATACCTAATCAAATATTTTTGAAATCGGTGCCAGCCTATACAAAGCAAAGCACACCGACTTCGAAAATATTTGATTAGGTATGTATAGTAAATGAAAACTACCAATCAGTTATTTTTTACTTTTTAGTGCTTTTGTTTGAAGTCGGTTTTTATTTTTTTGTTAAAAAGTTTTTATTTTTCCCTTTTTAGTGTAGACAGTAGTAGCAAAGTAAGAATTCTAAAGTGTTAGGCTTGTCAAACCGAACAAAATAAGCCCAAACTCGAAGTATCTACTATTTATCGTTGAAGAGTTCCACCTATCCGCCTTCTGGCCTTACCATCAGATCAGGTCAACAATACCGAACCACTGTACTATCAACGGAAATAGAAACACTTGCAAAGTTTCAAGTCAATATGACACTTAGAAGTAGGTTAAATTCATTATTAGCTATTTTTCCACCCTTAGGGGTGGTATTTTTTTTTGAAATTTAAATGGGACCAATCTGGAAGTATACCCTTTCAAACAAAAAAAAATTCTCCAAATCGGTTAATAAATGACGAAGTTCTGAGGTAACAAACATAAAAAAAAATACAGTCGAATTGAGAACCTCCTCCTTTTTGAAGTTGGTTGAAAATTACAACTTAATACTAAATGCATACGAAATTATGCGTAGCATACTTATAAGACACAATTTTTAAAAATTTTGTGTGTCTGTCTGTCTGTTCCGGCTAAGATGTTATAAGGAATAACTAAGGCTATTTATATTTTAAAAAAAAATTACGGTCCCGCTCAAAAAATTAAGACACATGGACAAGTCGCTAGTCTTTTATACTAACAAATAATGAAGCGTTTGTATCAAACACGACGCTACCTAATCTTGCTTAGGATATAAACGCAACAACAATACAACATCTGGAACTACCGGTCAGAGTTAATAAACATCTCTTTGCATTTTATCGCCTCAATCAGGGCTCCTATGATGACATGAAAATTATTATTATACTTGTATCCTATGGAGTACTTTATATTATGTTGATTTCTACAGATTTTTTTAATTTAAAAGACTTATTGTAGCTTCGTTTTGTTAAGTTCGAACTTTGTAAGGCAAAGTTAATGTACGCAAGATATTATTATGATATAATACGTTTACTGAAAAGATATATCCAGTATAAGTTGTGATGGAAATATGTCTTTTTTTTCTTTTTTTTTTGGGACATTAACACAAATCACCACCTAGTTCCATGGCAAGCTACGAGGCTTGTGTTATGGATACCAGATAATTGTTATACTACACATATATAACTTTAAATACATACATATTATAAATATAAACACACATGACTGGAGTACAAACATTCATGCTGATCACACAAATGAGTGCCCCCAGCGGGACTCGAACCCGCGACCGCTGGCACAGCAATAGCGTTACTACAAACTGAGCCAAACGTGTCGTCAAAATATGTGTTAAGAATAGCTTATATCAAATATGCTGATTTAAAATATAATTGTTACAATGATTTGTTTGACATATGAAAAAAAAAACATTAATTCTTAATATAAAATATCACACAAAAAATCGTTAATGGTTGCTCTCTTGTTATTGCAATTATAATGAGATATTTTCATGTTGAAATATTTTGGTAAACTGCTCGAATAGTAATAATGATGAAACTAAATATACGAAACTGTGTAATTGCATTCTGAACAAGCTCATATTGATTGAGTGAATTATTCAGGTTTCAATGTTCGTTAAATTCAAAGCTTTATATAGCATCGAACAGGGTCACTTTAAAGGATTGTACAGCAATTACTCATAAAAATATAAATATAATCAAAGTACAACCGCAAGCATGTGGAAAAACTAGATACATGGTCCACTGTCTCAATTTAAAAAAATATATAATTGTCATATTTTATACTTAGACACAACAAATAGAATTTAAATTTTATATTAACACACAACAATATTCAACTGTATACACTCATGGATATATATACATATAAATATACATATAAATATATATATATATATATCCCCAACCTATACATATTATAAAATTGTAACTAAGCCCAATTAATTATTTTTTGGAAAATCTTATTGAAAGACATTATTATCGATAGAGGCCGAATCTATAGTATTTAGAATTTTTGTCTCTCTGTCTATCTGTCTGTTACCGCATCACAGAAAAACCACTCGAGGGATTTTGATGAAATTCGATATAGTGATAGCTGGTTATCCAGGTCAACATATAGGATACTTTTTACCGCGGGAAAATGTGTCATTTCCGAGAAAAAATACAAAAACTGCAATGGAAGAGTATACTAATATGTAAAACCGAAGAATTACTCGTAAGAATTTGGTTTTTGATCATCTGAACGCGGGCGGAGCCACGGGCAATGCCAGTTTTATTATAGGTATGTATAGATATGTATAGATGGGACCGCCTTAATGTTTATTTGCCAACATCATAGAAGATATTATAGATTTATATAGATTTATAAAATACCTACTATACTAAAAATGATATTTTATGGTAGGTAAAAAAATCAAAAACTCTGACACCCAAAAAAATTTGTTATTTAAAAAATCCCATATATTTATAAATTTCTTTGATTTAGTATAACAATATTCCAAAATATAATATACTTATTTCTTATCATAAAAAAATATACAGTGTTTTAACATACAATAATAATTTTGTACAAGAGAATAATATTATCGGACTAAGAGGGATCAAAGTGAATGATAACAATGACCCTTCTCAACAAAAGGCGATGCCACTGTATTACAAAACTATCTGGCAACTTAATAGTTATTAGAATAAGCCTCTGAAGAAAAATTTGATATTTTAAAACCATATGAAGAGCGAGTATTAATGTTTATGAAATAAAATTGGAAATTAAAAGGAAACATTATTTGGAAGGCGTTAGTTTAATTTTATATTTTTAAAAGCATAAAAATTATGAAAAGCTGTTAAAATATATTGAAATAACAATTATATTAAATACAAAACCCGTTATACATAATTGTAAGCCACTATGGATCATCAAACATTGATTTACAAGCACATTCTTGCATATCGCCTTCACCGTCGCCGGTACTAGAAACTGTACGTCTAAGCGTTTGCACTTGTGCTTGCAAACCCAATATACGTAGCTGCGCTTGCTCGAAGTTTTCATTTAATCTCTTTATCTGACACTGCATACGACATTGTAACTGTAAAAGGAAAGTCTCTTGCTATACTGATTTACCAAGATACTAAATACAACATATAAAATGATGTATATATTTATATTCTATTTCACAGAATTTTAAATTATATTCATAGTTAAAATAACGCAGTTTCGTTTGTACATAATATTTTCCCAAAGTATTTTTGAATTTATACTTCTTTTGGCACGTTTGGAGAAAATTATAAGAGCAAAATGTTTACGATGCGCGCTTAAACAAACAAACAAACAAACAAACAAACAAACAAACAAACAAACAAACAAACAAACACTTTCACATTTATAATATTAGTATGGATATATAATACTCATTTTTATCACAATATGTATATTAAAATTTTATAAAAGTTTAGCTCCCTATTAAAACGAAGAATAATTTCCAGCTGACTATTACTAGTCTAAATATATTAAACTCACTTCCTCCCGATCTTTCTCTGCAGTTTTGACTTGGGCTCTTGTCGATGCCAATTGTCTTTCTAACTCACCCACTGTAGTCTGCATGCATCTATATAACACGAATTTTATTTATTAGTGTAATCAGATTATGAATAGTACCTGGGCTACCGGGCTTCGCTCGGAGTTTTCGCCCTGAAGTACAATTTTCTTTTTCTTTAAAAAAAAACAAAAAACTTGAATAAGTATTAAAAAAACAATAGTAAAAACTTGTATGCGACCGAGATTCGAACCTGGACACCTGTGGTTGTTAATCTTGAACCTTGGCCGCTTGATCACGACGCTTATGCCCGAGCGTGCAAATTACCGACCATATTTTGCGTGGAATAATGCAAAAGAAAACCGCATGAAAATTCGAAAACACGCGTTTTCCCAGACATAAGACTAATCTAGATCGATTTATCGCCCCCAAAACCCGTTGTATACTAAATTTCATGAGAATCGTTTTAGCCGTTTCCGAGATTCAGATTATATATGTGTATATATATACAAGAATTCTTCAAATACCTTCTTATATGATAAATTATTGTTCGACTGAAGCATAATTATTTCTTTGTGCAAAACGTAAATAGCGTCTACAATTGTGTAAATTCAATGAACAACAAGAGATAAATGAATTATTAAATTATCGCAAAGCTCTATTGTAATTAATTGTATACAATTATATTACAAAAGACTGTCCTTGGAAAATATTGTTAGTACACACTTGCGTATAGTGTCAGTACGTTCGTTCGCACGTTGTAGAGCACGCGCGGCCTCATCCCGTGCGCGGTCTAACTCTCCGCCAAGTTGCGCGCACTCATGCATTTTCTCCTGCAAACGCTTTTCGTTCGCCAGTACACTCTCTTCCATGCGAATCACGTTGGCTCTGACGATAAAACATTATAAGACAGAGTTTTATAACTATGCAATAGTAATGCTTTTATTTTCAATTAACTAACTACTAATTTATGTAATACCAGCAGAACCAACCGACCAACCAGCAAAAAATCACGCCAATCCGTCACTCCGTTTCGGCGTGAAAGAAGGAGATACAAACAAACAAACAAAAAAACACACTTTCACATTTATAATATTAGTAGTATGGATATGGATGTAGTACGAGAAGCTTCACTCTCTTAGCACAATATTTTGAAATAATTTATGAATAAGATATAAGTAATAAACAAGTAAATGTACAAACTGCCTACATTATACATAGCGCTGTAAAGTTAAATGTGAGTTCCATCTTCCTAAAGAGGATGAATTTTGAAGTTATGCACAATAACATATTTTAGTTTTAGCATTATTTTAGAAAAATGGTTTGAAATAAAATTACTTAAGCCGTTCTATTTCACTCTTCAGTGACATATTGGTTTCAGTGAGTTGCGCTATTCTTTGTTGTAGTAGTGCCATCTGTTTTTCGTCAGCGCCTCGTTCTGGGGGTTTCTCGGGTTGTTTCAAACTATTATGTAACAGTACGTGGACCTGTAAAATCATATAAATGAAAAAAAAATTATAATTAAAGGAAAAATATTAAATTATTGAGGCAAATAAGCTAATTTGACTGATTAATATAAATTAAAGCCTAGGTGTCTCACTTGACACAATTCACTAGGAGTTTATCATCTCAAAGATGTGTATTTAAATAATATACTGGAGATACGTTTTATCGCGGGAAATTATCTAATTCGTACGGGAAAACACGTTATAATACAATCCATAAAATATTTATGATCAGAATTACTTGAAACTCGGTATTAAAGCTCTTCAATAAAATTAAATAAACACATGTTTTAGCATTTTTCGAAATTCAACCTATAGGGGGTAAAATAGGGGATGAAAGTTTGTATGAAACTATGTACCTTTTTAGATATTTTTTGTAGTTTTAGTGCGAGCGAAGCCGCGGGTTCTGTTAGTATTATATAAGAAGCTAACCTTTTCTCTAGCGGAATTTAGTTCCCTGGCTAGTTGCTCGGCGTTGTGCTCCGCTATTGCTTGTGATTGCTGCGCATCCTTTAATTTCATTTGCGTTGCTTTTAAAAGATCAGGTATAGGCGCTAATTCTTGTAGTTTCTCTTGGAACTTGAGCTAATAAGTGAAAACGTTGCCAATTATTTTTTTAAATTGTAGAATTCTATGCGACATTATTCCTAAATGAAGCAGTAGCTATGAATATCTAACTATAATTAAACAAAAATAATGACGCATTATATAATTTAACCGATTTTTCGTTTTCCGTGTTATCAAATATATTGGATTAATATTAAGCGTCTGGAGAGCATATTACCTTTACACGTTGTATTTCCAAATTAATTTGTTCACTTATTCTGGTATTATCCATGTCCATCATATCCATCTGCCTTCGTTGCTCCTCGACGAGCTGTTGCGCTTGCAAATACTTATAGAAAACAAAACAAAATCTTTAATATTAGATTATTCGTAAATCATTTTAAGACACAATTTTAGATTAACACTTCTATTTAGTAAACCTACGTTCTACGTAGTAACGAAAATTTATGTCATAAGGGATACTCAGAATGAAGATGGCAAAGATTACAGTTGTAAAACTTTTAGTACTTACACATTGTTAGTAACAATTTGTTACAGATGTATTTTATTAAATTTTACTTAAATACACACCTTTACCCTATAATCTTGCAATTGATTATTCTGTTCTTTCATTAACGTTCTCAACTCATCTATTTCTTCTCTTGCTTCTCTATAGCATTGCTTTAGTGCTCTTACATTAACTTCTTGTTCGAAAGCTTGCTCTTTAGTACCCAGCATCATATTCGTATGGGTTGTAAGGCCTTCAAACTTCATTTCAAGTTCTCTTAATTTATTTTGTACTTCTCTATGTTGGCATCTCTCTTTTTCTAGCTCTTCCTTCTTTTTAAGTAATTCTGTTCGAAGCATTGCACACTATAAAGAAAATAAATTAAAATTATACTAATATGTAAAGCTAAAGAGTTTGTATGTGTTAATATCTGAGACAACTTTTCTGATTAAAATATATTTTTACATTTTTTGAGTAGTAATAGTACCTGGGCTTTTTTAAATAAAATAAGATCTTCAATAAATATTAAAAAAAACAATAGTAACTTTGTATGCGACCGAGATTCGAACCTGGACTCCTGTATTTTGTGGATCTTGCCCCTTGGCCGCTTGACACGATGCTTATGCCCGACTTATATATATATATATATATATATATATATATATATATATATATATATATATACAAATTTTTGTATATATATATATATACAAAAATTGCTCGATTAAAGATATAAGATAGCCTCGATCTTGCGTTGAATGGAGGTTGCCAAGGGTTAATATTTTATTGTTAAATAACATATTTCGTACATTAACAAGACAAAAAATATATTATGTAAAAAAAAATTACCTCTGTGATTTTAGTTTTCAAACTTTCTTCTGTTTGATGAAGCTGTAAGCGAAGTTTCTGGACCTCTCTTTCTGCTGGAGTCTAATTATTTAAAAAAAAGCTTAATAACACAATGGAAATTTTAAATTTTCTTACACAATAAACATTTAAAGGTCACAAAAAGTAACTTAAAGACCTTACCGGTGGAGCATTTGGATTGCATGGTGCAGGACACGGTGGACAAACACCACACTGTAACAAATAAAACCTCAAAAGTTTAAAATTCAGCTTTGATAATTGTACAAAGTCAAAAACGAGTATATATTTCGCTTGAAATATTTTTAACCCCAAAATAAGCCTTTACAAATAAATTAGAATTCTTGGCCCTTCATATTGTGATATGCATAAATTATGTAAAATTCTGACGGTTAAGGATTCATTTAAAGGATAAGAATGGGTAGAATATGTTCATGTTTTGTCATCTGTTATACAAGCGTAAAATGAAGCGTTTATGTCAAACACGACGGAATCTAATCTTGTTTAGGATATAAACGCAAAACTCATTACATTAAAATTTTCCCCAGCCTCATTCAAGAAAGTTACAGGCTAAATAGCATCGTACTACGACTTTTAGTTGAAGAGCAATTACACTTGAATAAACGACACGGAATAAACCGCGGGCAACTCTAGTCTTATATATAAAATTTCCATGTCACAATGTTTGTTACCGTACTCCTCCGAAACGGCTTTACCGATTTTTACCAAATTTTATATGCGTATTCAGTAGATCTGAGAATCGGCTACTATCTATTTTCCGTACCCCTAAGTGATAAGGATAAGGGTGGTTCTCCCAGACCCCACGCTAGTATTATTATATAATATTTAAAATGATAGACTGTTTAGAACTTAATAACTCACACTTCTTGTCATAGGTGGAACAGGTGGTCCTCCAGGCTGAAAACAAAAATTTTAAAATTAATTTCATCTTGAACATAATTTCGTTAGGAAACTTTATGTTATACTAGCGACTCACCCTCGCTTCGTTTGGGTTTGTCCCTAGCTTGCTTCCCAATACAAACTTTCATCTCCCTTTTTACCCCCCCTTAAGGGATAATTTCTGGGATAAAAATTTCTTCATACTAACCTTTTACCAAATTTCATCTAAATCGGTTCAGTAGATCCAGAGATTACCCCCTACAACCTCACAAAATTCACCTCTTTATAATATTAATATAGAAGTATAGATATTCGCTAACGAAAGCTTATTAGATATGTAAATTTCTATCGTCATGATTAAATATATTTAAAACTTACATCTATACATTTAATAAAATTGTAGCAAAGCTGAATCTGTTGATTAAATATTTTTTGGAAAATGTTATTGAAATAGAGACTGTTATCGATACAGACGCTGAATCTATAGTTTTAAGAACTTTGTCTGTCTGTGACCACGTCACGAAAAAACCACAAGAGGGATTTTAATGAAATTTTGTACAATGATAGCTGCTTATCCGGGTCATCATATAGGATACTTTTTACTGTCGAAAAATATATCATCTCTGAGAAATCTATATTAAACGTTAAAACGTAAGTAGAGACAAACCGGAGCGGAGCGAGGTTGAAAATGTGTGAACGGAAATTGTTTAACGTGCAAAACCGTATGATCTAATAAAGAAATTACCGGTTGTTGGAAGCATGTGTTCTGAGCGCCGCCGCCACGACAAGCGGTCGCCGCAGCGGCCTTCACGTCAGCCATTTCTACGCGGATATTACGCACTTCCGCTTCCAAACCGCCTAGTTGATGCTCCTATGATGACATGAAAACTAATAATATATTTGTATCCTATCAAATACTTTTGATTACTAATATTTCTACTGACTTTTTATCGAATATAATATATGAACAAAGCTCGAACGAAACGAAGCTACGGCTAGCTTCGTGTCGTTCAAACTTTACCATTTCCAGTAAAAATTGTGAAGTTAATGTACATATATTTAGTACTATTATTTATAACTTATATTAAATATGCAAGGAGCATTTCTTTTAAGTATGAAAAATATTAATATTAAATATCATCAATTCTTAATATAAAATATCATACAAAAAATCGTTCTTGGATGCTCTCTTCTTATTGCAATAAGAATATAGTCGGATCGGAATCCGGTTTGGGAACAAAATGTTAAAAACCTGAAGTTTTATGATATTAAAATGTTAGCAGGTATATAAGGAATAGAAATTCGTAAAAGGCCCCACATGCCCAGCTACCCCCGAGAAATGGGGGGACGCAAAGCATTTAAAAATAGTTTTTTTCAATGTCCGGCTTACTGTAACAAACATATAAATATAATCATAGTACAAACAGCAATCATGTGCACAAAACTAGGTGATACATAGCCCACTGCATTTCAACCTTAAAAAAATAAAATGAATGTAATATTTTATATTTGCAACTAATAAATTTATTTTTTATATTTTAACAAAATAATATTCAATGTAAAATAAACTCAAAATAAATTCTTTAAGACAGAGTACAAAACATTTCACTAGACAGCCTCAACCACTACTCAAAATATACAATCTTTAGATACTTACTTCAGTAACGCATACAGTTTACTGCGTTCTCTAAAGATACAATAATTAATTACGTTACAGTATATACGTTACAGTATATTCGTGATATTTACAAGTTCTACTGTAGAGGTCTTGTCTTTAGACAGCAAATCTTCAGCGTTTTTTAAGATTATTTTTTCGCCTTCCTAAAAGTACATACAATATTAGAGTAAAAAATATATGTTTATTAAATAAAATATTATAAATTGCATAATAATTTAATAATAAAATATATAATAAAAGCAAAAAGTATATAATAAAATTCGAGCCCGAGCAAAACGAGGGTGAGTTGCTAGTGTACACTAATATTCCTAAAAAAACTCTAGATAAAATTTGTTTAGTACAGCTTGCAGCAAACAGCACTCTCTGTAGATACAATTAATTATGTTACAACATTCGCAAGGGTAAAAATCGTGATAATGTAGAGGTCTGGTAGTTATATAGTTTACATAGCAAATCTTCAGTGTTTTCAGGAGTATTTTTTCGCCTTTCCTTCATACAACATAAGAGTAAAAAGTTAAATATGTTATGTATATACAAATACATACATATAATAAAATTGTAACTAAGTAAGCCGAATCTGTACATTAAATATTTTTTTTGGAAAATCTTATTAAAATAGACATTATTATCGATGCAGAGGCCGAATCTATAGTTTTTAGAATTTTTGTCTATCTGTCTGTTACGCATCACGGAAAACCGCTGAAGGGATTTTGATGAAATTTGGTACGATGTTAGCTGGTTATCTCTGTATCGATAATAATGTCTATTTTAATAAGATTTTCCAAAAAATATTTAATGTACAGATTCGGCTTTGTTACAATTTTATTATATGTGTAGATTAAAAATTGCTTAACAACTTCATAATATTGAAAAAATAAAATAAAATATACAATAAAAGCAAAATAAATATAATAAAATAGGAAAACCTAAAGCAACCTAATGACCGCAGTCGGTAGGATTCGAACCTACGCACGGCTACTAACCGCTCGGCACGACTGCAGGTGCTAGATACAGTACAAAATCGCGTATACGTTCAGAGTTTTTGAAACGGTTTTTTGAACTAAAACAATTATAAACACATGTAAAAAGTGTACCTGTGTGTAAATATTTATATTTTCATCATTTGATGGATCTGGGCTCACAGCAATAGCATCACCCTAAAGTCAAAAATTGAAACTTAGAATATATGTTGAAATTATTTAAAAAAATAATCAGTTTTATAAATCCATACTAATATTATAAATGTGAAAGTGTGTTAGTTTGTTTGTTTGTTCTTCTATCACGTTGAAACAGAGTGACTTATTGCCATGATTTTTTGTGTGAAGATTCTTTGATCAGACTTACTTGAAACTTGGTATTAATACTCTTCAGTACAAATTAATAAATCCATCATCCTATAAGTTTGAAAAATAAAGGATAAAAGTTGGTGTGCAACCTACCTATTTAGAGATATTTTTGTAGTTTTAGCGCGAGTGAAGCAGCGGGGTCTGCTAGTATTTTATAAATACTCTTTTAATTTTAAATATTTCGTATTTACTTCTAATAAGGCTACTTTATCGACACAAATTACAAACTTTATCTAGTCTTATACGGCATCGGGTATTTATAAATAAAATAGAAGATTGCAAATTAAAATTTAGTACCTGGGCCACCCGGAGTTTTTGTTCAAAAGTACAATTTTCACTTGAATAAATACAATAAAAAAACAAAAAAAATACCTTTGTATCCGATCAGAATTCGAATCCGTACACCTATGATTGTCAATCTTGCGCCTTGGCCGCTTGACCATGATGCTTATGCCCGAGCTTATGTGCGAAATTATCGACCATATTTTGCGTGGAATAATGCGAAAGAAAACCGCATGAAAACTCGAAAATACGCGTTTTCCCACAAATAAGACTAATCTAGATCGATTTATCACCCCCGAAACTTCCTGTATACTAAATTTCATGAAAATCCTTGGACCCGTTTCCGAGATTCAGATTATGTATATATATACAAAAATTGCTCCTTTAAAGATATAAGATAAAGACTGTACATAACCTCACATGGTATAACCCCAAAGATTCAAAAACTTAAAATATTTCAGTCCCTGCGTTCATCAACGCTAATCGATAGCTTACTGAACCACGCTTAGCAGAGGTCATGAGGCTCTTTTTTCATTATAAGCGGAACTAACTATCTTTTAATAATGAAGTTATTTTCCGTTACCGAGAATATAAGACTATCCAAATAACAACCCGTACATTAATACTTATTAAAAAATATGATTAAAACGTAAACTAAAATTTAAACAGAACTAAAAAAATAAATTTTATTTATATTATATTTAGTCGCGTCAATGAAGTCTTTTCCCAGGAAGTCCAACACAACGGCTCCAATTCAGATGATTTTTTTTTGTAAATATTTAGCTTTTTTAAGTGAAACTTGGATGTTTGGTAATTAATGTACTATGCAGGTGGAGCAGCAGGAAAACGCTAGTATAATAATACTTTCTTAGATTTACGCCAACATTTTAAATAAAACTATCTTTTTGGACTTTTGGGCGGATTTATTTTATTTTTAGTTCCCGACTTTTCGAATGCCTTACAGTTTAAAGCAATCATGATCACGGGAGAGAATCCCACCTTCAAAAGGTTTCTGATTTTAAAAATAAAAAAAAATCATCAAAATCGAAGCTATTCTTGAGGACTACCGAAGATTATCTCTTTTACGTAGGTATTATTTGACGCGACTAATTATAAACTTTTTGTTCTTAGTAAGTACAGTTTGACATTTACAGAAACCAACTAGTTTTACAAAATATTGCTGGAGATAGTTGTTCCAAACGATACCTCAGGACTATTTCTATTTAATCTTTCATGGAGGATTACATTCTCTTTGTTCATTAATTTAAGTTCTCCTTGAAGCCTTTTGATTTGAGCTCGACAAGTCTCTAAGTTTTGATCCTTTGTCATTAATTCCTTATAAAGGATGTACCTAAAAAATATTTTTGTTAAACTAACCTTGTGTTAAACATTATTCCAATATTCTGGTTGTCCAATGGATTTCTGCCATAATTACTAGACAATTTTGTGTTGATATTGTTCGAGGTACAACAATAGTGTCAGCGGTCTTCGTGACACTTCAATTTGGACAATCATTGTTCCTATTTTAAATTTATACACGTGTTTATGAACGGAGTTTGGATATACAGTTTAAACTTATTTGTCATCCATGGTTTAAACTATACGATATCGAACAAAATTTTAGCACTAAAACAAATAGTTTTTATATAAAGATCTTTTTCTTAATTTTTGAATTCGTATTTAATATTGTTTTACGAGAAATTATATTTTCAAATTTTTAAGAATAAACAATTAGTTATCAGTTCAAGCACATCCATTGGATTATAATAGAAATTAACAAATTACTAATTAGATATAAGCATTTTACATGGCTTTTTCCTTCTATATCTATCTATAGTCGCTTTTTATAACTTGTCGATCTTAAAAATTTATATTTTTAGAAGGGCATTTTTACCTCCTTTCCTATCTTTTTAGAATATCCCTTTATTCTATTTATTGTATAATATATATAGCCGAGAATACAAAACAAAAATTAAATATAAATATAATTAAAATAAGTTGTGTATTTTTATATCCGAAAAAAGCACAGAACAAAAATGACCCTTTAAATAATAAAATTTTAAATAGTGCGACATCTACTGGAGCGCAGCGGGACTTATAACAAATTAGTCTAATTTAGTTTTAAATACATAGAAAATAACTCTTTACTGCCTTTTCAATACCACAGATCATATAACTCTATACTAGTAGATAAACTTAAACACACAGGTTCGCCGTATCTCTTCATTAGGTGGAAATGCTTATTTTTTACCCAACACTTGCCAATCTGCGGTTCTTGAATCATCTCTTGAAAATGCATCTTTATATATTTATTTGGACTGGTATCCACGTTCCAAAAGTTAAAATCGAAGAATATATTATATACATACCTACACATCCACAAAATTTCCTTTATTTTTAGCCCTTTAGATGTTTGCTTTAAAATGAGACAAGATAAGCGCGTTCACTGTTCATGCATAATAAATACTTAGTCGTCAGTGACGTGTCTTGTCGTCACTATATTTTTTACGAAACAAAATATAATAATAAAGAGTAAAAATACTATAAAATCAAGTACATGTTTACTGCTGAAATATGATATGTACCTCGAGTTTCCGATAGAAAATTATACTGAATGTTGCGTAACTTTTGAGCAATAATCATGCTACACACAATATGTACCAAAAATATAATACCTAACAGTTTCTTCAAATGTTGTATACCCTCTTGTGCAAATCATTTTTCACGTAATACGAGTAACTTAAGTACGAAACAGCCTTCTTATTACAATATGTTCTGCCTTTTCTCGTAGCGTATTTAAATTAAAAAAATTGCACGTGTAGATAATAATCCTTAAAAACCTTAAGGATCAAAATGTTGTTGAATGATGTGTACAGTTTTTGTTGTGTTTGTTATTGTTAGGAGAAGGTTCTTATGAAAGAAAAAATTTAAAAAATTGCGCGGAAAATTATAAAATTTAAGAATACTTATTTAAGAATACTTAACAATCATATTAAAATTTATATGGCTAACGCTGGGTAATAACTATTTATATATATTTAAAACGTACCTACGACGAACCCGAGCGAAGCGAGGGTGAGCCGCTAGTTTTATTTTATTTTTATTTTTAAGCAATATGTCTGTTTTATTTAGATAATTTAAAAGCATAACTTCAAATTTCTATAGACTACAAAGCAAAATAAGAGAAATACGAAAAGCAGCCTATTTCTTCGCTTGGCGTAATTAAAGCCTGTAATAGTAGATGGCGCTAGACGAAATTCGTTCACGTTTTCATTATTCTATCAAAAGTATTTAGTAACGGATATCATATAATGATCTCGATATAGAAAATGTCATTATTTTTATTTTTCTATCATTGAAATTAAATTACTACTCATGATAGAAAAATAAAATAACATATCATTATATGTACATGAATGAGTTATGATTTGCAATGAAGGATCGAGAACGTAATAATTATGTAATATTTCTGAGAAATATAACTGAACTTATTATTATATTATATTCTTGTTAATTGACGAAGATATTGGAAAACTAGGTGTAAGGTTAATTTGTACACGTGTACAAATTGACGTCATCTTATATACTTTAATTACGTCTCTATATAGGTATTTATTACCATTTGAAATGTATCAGTATAAAATTTTTCAAATAAACACTTCAGTTCTCTGACTCTAAAAAAAATAAAACAATCTTCATTTTTTATATTAGAATACATTAAGCTGAACATTAATCTAATTGAAATGTTTCATCTCAAAAGGGATTCAAAAATATGTTTCTATATTCCTTACCCGTTGCTCTCGCCGCCTAGACTTACGTTATAAGTAAATTATATTAACTATGATCAACTTCGAATCTTGGAGTAATATACCTATATGTATTATGTATCTTTTGTAATAAAATAAAATTTCATATAGTTCTAATAAGATTGAAAAATAGCTGTACTAAATAGTAAATACATTATTTAAATCATTAAGTCCAAACAAAACAGCTATTCTAAAATATCTATTTCTATACATATAATAACATTATAACTGATCGCTGTCTTTACATGGAAGATATTGGGGGAAAACTATTATTGAGGGTCTTTATTAACACATTTAATTTTTAGAATTTTTGTTTCTTTGTCTGTGCGCGAAAACTGATTTGGGTGCAGTTTTCACTAATGTATTTTGGTAAGCTTCACTTAACATTTGGTATTTGTTTCATCCCAATCAGTTCAAAAGCAAAAAAATACTTCAATTAAAATAACCACCTACTCATACGTAGGTCGTCACGACAACCGAATCCGAGCGAACGAAAGGTGAGGCGCTAGTTAGAAAATAAATACATATATGAATAAAAAATGTAAATAAAAGGTATCTGGACAGGATAATTAAATACATAGAAACTATAAAAACCTATAATCAATTATGACTTCTTTGGCTGAGATGTAAAGCAGTTAATAATTATTACTGTGCATAATTTTAAACTTATATTGTAGACTCAAGATCGAAAAAGATTTCTTTTATTACAGATTTACCTATATATTTTTTGTATTATATAATTACAATATCCAATTAGTAGTATTTTAGTTAGCTGTTAGTATTTTTAAATAAATGCTGGTTCAAACCTCTTAACTTCTAAATCTGCATTGTCTGCAACCAGTTTTTCTTGCATATCGTAACTTTCACTTAATTTTCTTGTCAGGTCAATTTCCTTCAAAAATACGCAAGCTAAGTTAAAAATCACTTTAATTTATATAGATTTTAAATATATATTTAACTTGTATATAACATGTATTTATTTTTAACATTCAATTGAATAGCTATTTGTAATACATTATAAACATACAGATTTGCTTCGAATTGGCTGGTCGCTTGTTATTGTAGAAGAGTTTTTGCAACAACCCAGAAAAATTGTAGGATTGTCGATACTCATTTCATGATACTCAGGTGAATCTGTAAAATGTACAATATAAAAATATTGCGTCATTATATTCACAACAAAACTCTATAAATATTTTATTATTTTTATTACATATTTGGTCATCGCAATATCAATAGAAAATATACATACTTAGCTTTATTAATAAATTTAAAATTAGTGTCAGATTTGAGAAAAAAAACAGTTACCATAAATACTGGCTGTGTAATCTCTCTGTTGACATTGTTCCTTTGATCTTTTCTTTTGTGAAATATCCTCGGATACAAGTTTCTGAATATTTTTAGTTAGTTTGTCAAAACGCTCCATTTCTCGAAGGAGCAGTTCATTTCGTTCACCGATTTCTTTAATATCGCTTTCTAGCAAAGGTGTTTTCTAGAATAACAAGTTATATTAAATATTATATTGAAGATTTAAAACGATTAATTAAAAAATATTTTAGTGTGACTACTTTCTGTATTTCAAGTAATCTTGCTCTGGAGTCTCTAATTATTCTAGCACTTTTTCTCGTTTCTGTATGAATGTCACGTATCTGTCTTGTCAATGCATCTTCCAGGACCACCGGAGACGGTGAACCTGAAATTCAAGACATATTTGCAACGTGGCTGAATTGTAAAGTAAATACCAAAGTATACAAGTTTTAAAATATTTAAGTACATATGGAAATACTTACGAGGTCTCGATTTCTGAAATAAAAACGGGTAAAATTAATAAATTGTAACATTTTTGTGAATTATGTTTTGGTCTTTTACTATACAGTTTATTTATTTTTACCTTAGGCAAATTCTCATAGCCATAACATTTTCGTGCCTTATCGTTTTTCCAAATTCCTTGTAACTTTTTAATTTCGAGACCTTCGACAATTTTCTGTCGTTGCATTTTAGAACTGAGCATTGCTAAGCTTTTGTCATCACCATGAGGTCCGTCTTTCTCAACGCGAGAAAGTTTTTCTATTTCAACGTTTTTTAAAGGCTACAAACGAAATGATACAGAGTAAATATATGTATTCTACAAATACTGGTAAGAATATTCACAGTCAAGATTATTTCTTGCAGTCAAGATTATTACCAAATTCGATTCAGAAGCTGAAACTCTTTCTCTTGGTTGTTTCATAAGAGTTCTGGCACTAGGTAATTGGTCTGATTTTTTAAGACTGCTCCATAATTTGGGTACATCATTAAGCTTAGGACTGTGGTCGACTTGTTCTATGAAAGTACAACTCTTTGGTGTTTCTCTCAAATCCGCATTCACTTTTGGAAATTGTTTGGAAGACTGAAAGAAAGAAAAAACCAATGCGAGGAATAAGTAAACAAAAATTTAGATACTTAAATAATACTTTTGCTATATTAAGAGTACATGTTGTAATGTGACTAAAATATGTGACGTTGTCGTTACTCAAATATTAAAGCATGCCCATCTAGAATATTTATATTTTTATATCTACGTATATTCAAGTATATTATTATTAAATAACTAACTAATACTTAATTAGAGTTCAAACCACGTTTAAATTATGATGATGATGATGTTCTCCCGACCGATTCCGGCCACGGCGGCCAATCTCATTGAGACTAGCCAACTGCGCAGGAGATATTATAGTGCACAAGTGTACGCGCAGACACAAGTGCACTCTCTATTCCTATCACTCTCATATTCCGGTGGGACGACTGCTCGACACGACCAGTGAGAGTAAAGGCGCAGGACCGACGGCTTTACGTGCTCTCCGAGGCACGGGGGTGAAACACCGCCAACTTCCCAACTCCGGGCTGTTACTGAGGCTTACTTATACAGAAAGACAATAACTAAACTTGGCCCGACCCGGGACTCGAACCCAGGACCTCCGGGTGTGCAGCCGTACATGCTAGCCACTACACCACGGAGGCAGTTACAATTATAATAAGTACTCGTAATACAATCTGCCACGTCGACAGTCGCGGGGTTGAATTATAATAACCAACGACACATCTTGCGCGGCAGCCACTGACATTGTAGTTATTTTGTACATTTGTGATAGACCAAATCAATACATGAAATGAGTAATCATATTATAATGATTTTTTTTATAATTTTTCTCATCGGCCTATTGCCGTCCATTGTTGAACGAAGGCGTCCCCCAATGATCCACCCATCCGCTACCCACCACCTTCCTTAGGGCATCAGTCCATTGTGTTGCAGGGCGTCCTACAGTACGCTTGCCTAAACGCGGTCTAGCACATAACGGCTCCATCGACCATCGGTATATACGTCTGTAGACTTGTCCGGCTCACTTCCACATGAGCTAATTCTGCGCGTAATACCGGTTACTTTACGGTTCTCTGGCGAATGACTTCATTTCAAATTTTGTTTGCCCTAAAAATCTAAACATCGCACGTTCCATTGCTTGATGATCGACCATAAATTTTTGGACCAGAACTACGGTAAATGTCTCCAGAGTCTCTGCTATGACGACTATATCATCGACAAACCGTAGGTGTGTTATAAATTATTCGTTGATGTTAATGCCGCGTCCGTACCAATCGAGCGTCTTGAATACGTCCCCCAATGCACAGGTAAACAGTCTCGGGGGGACAACATCCCCCTCTTACCCCACGGTGCAAATGAATTGGCCCTGTGGTCTGATCTTGTACTTTAATGGTCATTGTGGCGGCTTTGTAGTAGACAAAGACACCTTATGTAGACACCTTAGTACTTGGATATACATTTCCAATAAATTGTGGATTGTCAATAATGCTTAAGCTGCCTGGATTCTAAAATAGCCCAGGTCTCGATGGTTTTTAAAGCTTTCCCGCAGTCCACACACGCTATGCATAGAGGCTAATCGTATTCCTCGGTCTTTTGAATTATTTGTTAAAGTGTGTGTATGTAGTTTACAGTACTGAAGCCGGAAGATTTATAATAATCTTCTGATGTAGCGTGTACTACCAACATAAAATCTTTACGGTAAAAAGCATTGCTGTACTTTTAATAGTTTAAAATATAATAAATAAATATAATTATAACATCTTACCTTCATTATAAAAAAACTTGAATACAAATTGACAAAATGTGACATAATATCTAAGAAAACATATAAAAAATGTCAAGCTATACACTAATCAATAATATTTTTAATTTCAATGCCAGCTATATTATTATTATAACTACTACTATTCTACTATTCTACTAGCTATACCCGCGGTTTCGCTCGCGTTCAATCTACAAAAAAAACTCTTTTGTTTTGTGTGTAATACTTAATATTTTAAGGCAGTACCACAGCCCAGTAGTAACGCGCTCGCTTGGGAAACCGAGTGCATCGAGAGTCTCCCATCTCTGATATTTTCTTGCGCGAATCGTTTCTAAGATGATTACCACTTGTCTTACGGTAAAGGAAAACATCGTGAGGAAACCTGCATGTCTGAGAGAATGTTTATGTTGCGTATTCGAATTTACTCAATAAATTTTTAGACACAAAAACGATACATTTAAAACCTATTATTTCGGAATGAGTTATTACGAGTAATCTATAATATAAAAATGAATCGCTGAAAGTGTTGGTAAGTGCAAATATCGGGAGCAGCAGAACCGATTTAGCTAATTCTTTTTTTAGAATATTCTTTGATATACGAGGATGGTTCTTACGGAGAGAAAAAATTTAAAAATCGCCTGAAAATGTCTAAAAACAACACTTTTCTATACTTCCATACAAAAGATTCGTAATAATACTTAAAAGTCATTGGAACTTTAATACCATACCATAAAGTTTAAGTGTTAGTAGAAAGGTTCCGGGAAGGCAAAACAATTGAGTGACGTTAGTATCGTATAAATATTAATGTCAATATTTGTCAATATTATTAACAAAAAAAATTATAGGGCTAACGCTGGCTAATAACTACTTATATCTATTTAAAACGTACCTAGCGACGAACCCGAGCGAAGCGAGGGTGAGCCGCTAGTATCCTATAAAATTATTATATTTCAAACCTTATTAATTAACTGCAGATCTGTGTAATTGCTATTTAATTTTTGTTCTACTTTAAAACATCGCATATAATAATGTACATAATACGAGTATATACTTTAATTAAGATATTGAATTTGTTGTAACAAATAAATTATCATTTTTAATGTAAAATCGTATATTCCCTTATACATGCTGATAGTATTGAGAATTAATAGCAACGGCTAATCTCGCAGGAAAATTGTGTGCAAAAAATAATGCACTCTCTATTATTTTTATTCCCAATGTCTGAAGGGACGATAATTCGGGGCGCAGGAAGGGGCAAAGGAAGGGTACGGGTAGTTATTAAACATTTCTTATAGAAAATCTATATACTGTAGCCTTTAATTTCAATTTCTTTGCTTGGCCCACGATTCGAACCCAGGATCCAGATCTGTAGGCGTACATGCTAACATATCGAACAATAAGGTAGTCAATTTAATTATACCCTCTTACAGGTCAAGAACAGCCAGAGCATAATTATAAAGACTATCATGATATTTAAACAGCTAGAGGAAGGAGATGATGCTTGCTAGCATTTTGTTAGCCATACTGTAATCATACTGAGTGATTGAGATTGCCTAAAAGAGTTATAACAAACGTTTCAGCTTATTAATTTAAAACTCATAGACTAGTCAGTACTCACTCTCTGAAACTATTGAGTTTGTATTGCAATATATAGTGCATTTATGCCTTTATAATGTGACGTGATTTATTATAAAGGTGATACTAGTATAATTTGCATAATATATTATAAATAATCTCTGAATCTACTGAACCGATTTAGATGAAATTTGGTAAGAAGATATTTTGAGACCCTGGGAAGGACCAAGAATACTTTTTATCTCAGAAATCATCCCGTAAAGGGGTGAAAATGGGGATGAAAGTTTGTTTTGGGAAGCAGGCTAGGGACGAACGCGAGCGAAGCGAGTGTGAATCGCTAGTTTATTATAAAGGTATAATTAATAAATGCACGACAGATTTTATGTTAGGAAAACAGTAGCCTTATATAAATGAAGAGTACCTAAAAAAATAAATACAGTTGCAAAGCTATAGTTAAAATTTAGTTTAATTCACCTAAACAAAAATCTGATAAGAGTGCACGAGATATTAAATCGATTACATAGACAAAGAACGTAAGCTATATTAATATTAAGAATTTAATGAAATTTCTGAAAAGATTATGCGTCTCTTGAAAATGTAAAGCTAAGTACCTTTCATTACGCTGGTAAGTAAGCGTGCAAACAATTTTAGCAACGTATAAGCACTAAGCTTGGAAGTAATTACGCATAAAACCTTATATTTTGAATTTTATATTAACTAGGCTTTCTTGTAGATGATAGTAACTAAACTTAAAATGGTACCTGTGCATTAAATAGAAACTTATGTTCATTCCCTAAGTGGGTAAAATAGGGGATTAAAGATTGCATAAAACTCTGTCATTTTTAATGTGAAATACACAGAATGTGGTGTTTAGCTTTAAGATAAAAAATAAGAAATGTGTTTGAAGAACCAATGACATCTCATCAAAAATTTCTCTCGGCGTATTTCCTTTTATAACATGGAATTAAATCATAGCGCGGTCCTCCAAATTGCGAGTATTATCAGTTTCTGTTGACATGGTATTGTTGGAAAAATCCAGGGATAAAGTGTTAATGAACGAATTACTTATACTAATAATGAGTCTCACAATAAGCGATATAGGTAACGAGATGATGAGTCATCGCTATGTACCTTAGGTCGAGAACTTTTCAACCGCCCCTCATACGTCCTGTACAAAAACCACACAATGAAAAATGATACTAATATTAAATGATTAAACTAGTATAATACAAATTACATATCGTACGTAGTATCTTTAATACGTTTTTCACTCATTAATGAACAAATTTGAAATATCAAGTTACATTATTATACCCAAATCCATCAGAGTAAATTACATATATTAAAATAAACTGCAGTTAACCACAAACTGTTGTAATTGGATTTACAAAGCTTTTGTTTGGATTTCCGGTATTTATCAAACAACTACTATACAAAAAAACTAGCGACTTACCCTTGCATCGCTCTAATACGTATCTGAGTATTTATAAACTACTAGCGATTAGCTCTCACTTCACTCGTGTTCTTCCCTAGGTACGTTTTAACGGTAAGTATAGAATAGACTATAATGTACAATGTACATACATATGAATAGAAAAATACGTAAGTATTATAAAAAATAAAAAAATATATGTCCCTTAAGTCCATTCCACCTTTGCAGCCCCTTATATATGATATGTTTTCCGGGATGAAAACTATTCTATGTCATTCCCAGGGTCTCAAAATATTTCCATACGAAATTTCATCTAAATGGTTCAGCGGATTAAGCGTGAAAAAGTGACGAACAGACAGACAGACGGAGTACTTTCGCATTCAATATTATATATAAAGCTGGCTATTTTAGTAATGTTGGTCAACCATCATCGGCTTTAAGGAGGACTCGATAAAACCAGTTATTGTGTTTTCCCGTGGGAAAGAAAGATTTTCCTGAAGTAAAAGGTATCCTAAATGTTAACCCGAGTAATAAGTTATCACTTCACCAAATTTCGTTGAAATTGGTCCGTTACTTTTTGCGTGAAACGCGCACACGCTAACAGACATACAGACAACCATTTTAATAACTATTATTTTGGTGTCTATATTGTGTACATAATACGTTACAGTCATTGTTTTTAAAAAATATTTCATCTACAGATTTTGCTAAGTTACTGCTTTATCTATATAAATAAAAATCAATTGCCAAATGTATGTAAGCGAATTACTTTAAAACGGTTATACCTATTTGGCTAATTCTTTTTTTGTTGTATTTGAAATTATCATGGCAAAGTTTGTATGAAAGAAATGATTGAAAAATTGTACGAAAAAGTGTAAAAAATTGGGTTAAAAAATCTCCATATAAAAAAGTGAGTTGACATTCAATTGACATTCAGTGATTGGCGTTTAGTTGTTTAGTTTCTTACATTTTTTATCTGTTAGATACGAGAAAAAGTCATTTTTAGTTTTGGTTATTTTGTGAAAAATATAGTAAAACAGTTTTAGAACTTTATATTATTAAGAATACCAGCGGCTGCAATGGTTAAATGCAGTCCATCTATTAACGTAAGTGATAAAAATCGGTTATATCATGACAACAATAATTATTAAAAAAAGAAATTGTCAGTGTTGTTAAAATGTAAAATTTTTAAGATTATCCATATCTTTGCGTCCCCCCATTTCTCGGGGGTAGCTGGGCATGGGGGGCATTTTACAAATTTCTATTCCTTATATACCTACCTGCTAACATTTTAAAATCATAAAACTACAAGTTTTCAAAAAAAAATTCTTTTAAAAATAAACGGATTCCGATTGCTTTATAATTGGTTTATAATTGGTTATACATTGACTTTTTTATATTTACATAAAAATATTTTATACAAGACTTTTTCTTAGCCTCAAATAACATTTTCGCTCTTACTTTGACGGAGGTAACTTTACTACTTATGTTCCAAGATAAAAGACAATTTAAATAGTGCGTCTAATTATTTTCTATTGTACGCTGTTTTGAAGGATTCTCTTTAAATGAATGTAAAATAAATACTTTTATTTGAGTTTGAGGAAGCAATCTTATACCATAGACATAGGTCGTATTGTCCGTGTCTTATACTAAAGCTATTTTAATTGGAACATATAGCATCAGCTTCCAGATGAACTAGAATAATTCTTACAAATAAAACACTATAAAATTAGTAGCCAAATGTGAGAAAAGTAAATGATAAGTGTTCTATTTTTACAGGCACGAACATATTCTATTCTTGTCAATCTGCAAGTTGTAACGAAAAAAACGAATTAATGAAGGTAAATTATTAATAATATAAGTAAGAAATAATTAACTAAATTAAATTCTATTTTATGCTTATTTGCATTGAATATATCTATAAAAAATAGTGAATATATACAATATATACCTTACATGAATAGTATGTTAAAGAAAAGTTGGTTTCCCTTAATATAATTTCATAAGTATCTATTTTAATTATCAAGAATTTTCCTTTAAGATAGTCAGAACAATACCTATGTTTGCTGCATCGGACATGATTAATATAAGACTGTGGTAATCAGAAGCATGACGCATTAAAATACAATAGTAGAGCCCAAAAGGAGATTTTGAGATTTATTCAAGCGCGGCAGATTAACTTACGGGGGGATACCTTGCACTTTGTTAAGTACTTCCACTAGGTATATATAAGTCCTCTAATTATAAGGTCGCGCGGCTAGGGCAATCGATCAAAATATTTAAAAAATATTTTGATAATTTAGAAATAGTTGAAATCCCTTATATTAATCTGCCACGCTTAAGTAAGCCCCAAAATCGAATCTTGTGCTTTCCTAATACAAAAATAAAAACTTCACTGCATTATTCTATAAAATACTATTTTTCACATATTATGACGATAACAATTTACAATACCCCATCTCACATTCCTCCTATTCATCTACCAACCACAAGCAAAATCGGTTCCTACAATAGCTAGTTATCTGGTACAAACAGAAAGAAAAACAGACATATGAGATCTATATGGGATAGCTATTTTGATGTCTCAGACATATTCTTTAGTTTTATTTTCAACTAACATTGCCCGCGGCTCCGCCCGCATTCAGATGACAAAAACCAAATTCTTAGGCTTTACACTTACATTGCAGTTTTTGTATTTTTTCTCAGAAATGAGATATTTTCCCGCGCTAAAAAGTATCATTTATGTTGACCCGGATAACTAGCTATCACCATACCAAATTTCATCAAAATCCCTCCAGTAGTTTTTCTGTGATGCGGTAACAGACAGACAAAAATTCTAAAAACTATAGATTCGGCCTCTGTATCGATAATATTGACTATTTCAATAAGATTGACCAAAAAATATTTAATGTACAGATTCAATTCAGTTATAATTTTATTATATATATAGACTACTAGCGGCTCACCCTCGCTTCGCTCGGGTTCGTCGCTAGGTACGTTTTAAATAGATATAAAAAGAAAAAATCTTTCTTTCTCACATTTTAATTATATGTTTTAATACTTACCTATTCCGGACTAAGAGAAATCCAAAAATTAAAATATCATAAAAATTGGAACGCGGTCGAACGGGATAAAAAGTATCCTATGTCCTTCTCCTGGCTCTAAACTACCTCCCTGCCAATTTTCAGCTAAATCGGTTCAGCCGTTCTTGAGTTATAAGCGAAGTAACTAACACGACTTTCTTTTATATATATAGATTGATTTCAGTGCACAAAATAGATTATTACATTAAACCTAGATTTAATAAATAGACAAAATTATAAATGATCATTAAACATATTAACTTTATTATACATCACGTTCTCTTTCACGTGTAAACAAAATGTTGTAAAGCAGTAAAAATAGATAATGTGTCTAATACAATTACAGGCGCTCATAAGGTTTCCATTAGTTGTAAAAGCAGTACGGCCTCATATCTTGCTGTGTTTGGGACGTGCACGACTGATAATGGCGCAAGGTAGGTGCATAGGATAAGATAGCACTTTCGTAAGATAAGAATTATAATTGCTGAGCGTACTCGTGAGCGTACCTACTATAATAAATAATTATACCTTTTTTTTATTTTGCTATACAAGCTAAAATACATAAATTCACCAAATGAACTGTCTGTTATAGCGTTATGAATACGATCATATTCATATTTAATTGAAATGAATAAATATGATATATGTTTGAATATATGTTTCAAATAATATTTCATAGAAATGTATGTAATGAATGCAATAATTTCACGAGCCGCAGCGATCATATAAAATTTCAGGCTGTTGCTATTCGTCCGATAATTGGATAAATAAAAATGTATGATTAGTCCGACTATTGTCGGTTTGTACGAATCTTTACTACTATTTTTGTTTTGTAATGTAAAATAAATGTAAGTTTTAGATGCAGGAGTTTCTATATGCTAAAAAAATAAACTTAAACTTTGAACTCCGAGCTGAAAACCTATTCTTTTAAATCCCAACGATATTTAAGTTCAAGAGTAACGAAGGTATGAGTACCGAACTGAGCAGAGCTACTTATTCTGCTTTTTTATTTGTTAGTCTCTATTCGTTCTTCCTTGTAATTTATATATTTTATAAAGGACGAGTAATTATTTTTTATTCATCCTATTAAAGGACGAATAGACAGAACTCCGTAAATTTTAACTGTAAATTCTAATAAATTGAAATTAATTTGAAACCAATACGGTGAATTATATGTATATCAAAACTAGCTGAATAAAGTGTACGCACAAATTTAAAGGGATTTAAAGATTTTAAAGAGCATAGTAGTGTATTCAGTTTGTTCAAATAGGTCTAGACGACTATACAAGCATACATAAAATGCTCGTTTTTTCAGTGGCAAATTCATGCGCTAAATTAAAATGACTGCTGCAATACAAACACCAATTCAATAGCAAAATATTTTTTCGGGGTTAAACTGTAAAATATTTTTTCAAATAATTGCATGAGGGCGAGATACCCAATACCTAATCATTTTTTAAATTTTAATCTATCACAAAAATGTCTATGGGCTTAAATGGCTTTCACCCAATGAAAAACTAGCATAAATGAAAAAAATCTAAAACTTTGTGTTTACTTGCGAATTATAATTTATTCTTATTGTTAGTGAAAACTGGTATTCTACATTTAGATTTATATTATGTTCGTCTATATTCAATTAGATTTTCCCTCGACTCTACAGGCATTGCTCCACTTCTAAGAGTCGTAGCATTGTAGCATATAACCTAAAACCTTAAAAGGTAGACAAATAGGCAATATAAAAAGCAAAAATGTTTTTTCAAATTTGACTATAATTCTAGAACATTGAAAAAGCTTTTCTCTTCTCGGCTCCTTTATTTTTACGGCTTTTCAATATTAGAACAAATAAACTTAAAAGATTTTTCCATCAAACGGTATCATCTCTAATTGAAGGTAGGTAAAGTTCAGAAGGTAACAATAGAAATGTAGATTACATAATGGTCGTGAAAAGGTTTTCCAAAAAGGACGTTCCGAATGTGAAAGTTTGTAAAAGTCAAAGGTTAATGATTCTGTCGGATATGTAAAATTTGAAATTTGTAGCAATGAATATTTCTCAAATAGCCATAAAACGATATTTTTGAATAGCAAAACTCAATAAATATTGCTATTGAGAGTAGAGCTAATAAGTTCGTATTATATAATAACTTTATTTTGATTTAAGATAATTAACTTTATTAACTATCTCAAATCAAAATAAAGTCATTGTCATCTCAAATCAAGATTTGAGATAAGCAAGATAATTTATAAAAAAGTTGATTTTTATCCATTAAACATTAATCTTTGGATATATTGAATTTGAATTGAATTTTTACGCCCACTTTGTATACACCTTTGCTTACCGTTGCACTTGATGACTCACTATTTTCTTAACGCGAATAAACTTATGTCATTCTTTATGCTTGTATATATATGTGTTCTACGATTAGTGGAGCACCGTAAGGCATAAAAAATGTAAAATCTCGGAACGCGGGGAAAGTCGATGAATCTTCATGAAAACTGTTCGACTGCATTGTTAAAAGCTCAAATAAATAAGTTAAAAAATAATAATTCTGCGATCTTGATTACAACTATTTATAACAAAAATTTACTAAAAAATGAGAGGAACAGGGGGGGGGGGGGATGTTTACAGCAAAGATTTCAATTTTATACCTAAAAATTATATTTGCATAGTAACTTTAATGTAATTTATTAATATTTCGCAAAAAAGAACAAGTTAAAATTAAAACTAACAAGGTTCTAACATGTAGCCCTTACAAATTTATTTGGCTAACGCTGAGTATACCTTAAGTGATATACGTAAATAATGCACTAGAAAATTGTACGTCTTAATAATACTTACAGAAAAATCTGCAAAATCATAAGTCTTTCTCCTAAGGTATGGTATGTATGTACAATCTCGCAATAACTATTCATATCTATAACGTACCCAAGGACGCACCCGAGCGGAGCAAAGGTAAGACACTATATTTTATATAGAAACTGAGTTATTCTCTTAAAAAAAACTGTAAAAAGAATGTACTATATACTAGAAGTAGCATCATTTTCATGGGACAACCCTTAAAAAAACATTAGCGGAAGTCTTCAAAAGGTAAACTTTTTAGTTTTAGTATAAGAAATTCAAAAAATCTAAAATCAGCCAAATCCATTTCCTATACCTGGGTTCCGAGGTATAAACCTAATGCATTCGACTATTTGATTTTTATTTATATAAAAGATACACGATGTACCTACATCATATAAATTATCATAAAATATCATTGATCTATGTGAATAAACTGCAGACGTTCGAAGCCATTAAAGTTAAAATAATCAATACCGAGTAATGATATTAGCGAACGAGCCCGATTTCAGTGGTCGAGAAAATGCAGGATCTTTATATTGCACTTTGTCCATTCAATACTCCATTTAAAAGGACATCATATTGGAAGAATCATTTTATATTGTTTAATATGTATAATAGGTGCGTGCGGTGCATGAAAATGTAATGTGTCATAGGTACTGCAAGATTACGTTTGCTTCTGGTTTTAATGTTATGTCTCTATAGATAACACACATTATGTGCATAGCATTATATTGATACGTACACAAACTCTTCTATAATACGTCTCTACATAAAGGGCAAATTCGCACGTAATTATCGAACCATGAATGGACCGATGAATCGGTCATTTAATTCCATCAATTAGCTTTATGTTACTTCTCTTCGGCTGGATGGCGGATACATAAATAGTAACAATTTTGAGACTTTATTTTGCTAATGAGACCAAGTTATATCGTTATGTTTAAAACAAATCTTGACGTGTTTAAAAGATAAAATGGTAGAGAATTAGATTATTATAAATCCTTTCTCACAATATAACGCCGACATCCAGTATAGTTGGCAAGTTTTACACCTTTCATGTGAAGCTTTGGCGAATGCTAATGTGTATATGTATTATGTACTGTAATCGTGTTTTAGTAATTTCTTATGTAAAAAAGTATGTTTAATTTTAATGAATTCAAACAATGTGCAATAAGATAAAAATTCCCGATATGACTCAGACATCAATTATTTCAGAATTTACTCGTATAATAACAATAAATACAGCAATGGAAAGTCTACAAGACATACATATAAATACTGAAATTCAGTGGACAAATAATTACTTTTAAAGATCTTAAAATTTAGTAATGTAGATCTTTTTTCATAAATCAATGTTACTTATAAAGTTGCTTCGTCCCCATTAAGAAATGGTAGAACTTTTTAATTTCTTCCCTTATTTATTGCAGTACTTATATCATAGCCATATTACGTCATTTAACATTACAAAAATTGAATAGCGTCTCGTGTCAAAGGCACACTCGTACGGTGTTGCCACATTTATAGTAAGTACATTAAGGATCGAATATTGCAATTTTCCGCCTTTCACAGATTTCACAGCTTTCATCTTTTAAAAGGCAGACTTGTATATGGAAACGTGAGAAAGTTGACTTGAACGATACTGGTAGCAATAAAGCTCCTGACATCTCACTTGTCAGAGAACCCTATTAAAACATGTAGTCTTCTGCCCACATGTAACTTATGATGATATAAATGTTGTAATAGGAGTTATGAAATTAACTAAATGCAACCAAGCAAATAATATGTATATGTGTAGATAAACAAAACCTTTTGAATGATAAAATTGAGTTACTATTCGAGAGCGTACTCGTATACTCACAACATAAACGTAATGGAAGTGGCTCTTATTGGTCATAGTAACTGCAACGCAACATAAGATGCACTTAGACCAATATACGCTACATTTGTGCCATCTTTCAAGTTTCAATAAAACCGTTATTACTTCTGAAATATGTGTTTTGTTTGTTTATGTTCTGTAAACCTAAAACAGGGAATAAATATTTATTGTATAGAAGAACAATACAGCAAAAGATTATTTATTTTCATATTCTAAGATCATAATTATTGTAGTGAATTACTCATTAGAAAAAAGGTAAGTAAATAACACAAAAATATTGTCGCATAGTTGCGATTGTTTAATAGCTTCACATTAAAAATGAAGTCTGAATTTTGACTAAATAAATAAATAAAATATATGTTGGAATCGATCACCGTGAGTGGGAAAGTTTCAGAACGGTTCCCGGAAATAAAATTCTGTTACCTACTAAGATTTTCTTTAAACGTGTCTAATGGGTCGGTCGGTCGGTGGAAAGTGTCGAGTAATCAGTGTAAGTTTGAAGTGAAAAAGAAGTGAAAAGTATAACAAACCATGATATGTTTAATATAATAAAATCAAATCATAAAATTAAACATAACAGACAGATGTAGTAACTTCTTACTGTGCGGATCAAAATAACAGTATTTCAAGTTAATAATAGGGGTTAAAGTATGAAATTTCCGTTTCATTGTAATAGGTACTTCGAATTGACATAGAACCTTCATGGTTTAAGATTTTTGAGTGAAACGTTTTTTACATGGTACCTATGTAGCTCTTCTTTTAAAAAAGGTGCAACATTCGATTATCGACTTTCAGTAGTTCTTTTTATTCAGCTTAGACAAGAAAGATGGATACTTCTAAAATTCGAGTGATTTTTGAATACGAGTTCCGACGCGGAACTAACGCGGTAGAAAAAAAGCTCGTAATATCAATATTGAGCTTAGAGAGGGGACTGCCAATGAACGCACCGTGCGATTTTAGTTTAAACGCTTTCGTGATGGAAACTTTGATTTGAAGAACGAATCACGTGGAAGACCGCCCACACAGGTGAATAACAATGAATTGAAAGAGATGAAGGAAGCCGATCCAAGCCAAACTACCCAGGAATTAGCGGCATGGTTTAACGTTACCTTACCAACAATATTGACTCATTTGCGTCAGAACAATAAAATGAAAAATGGGTGCCTTATAATTTGACTGATCTGCAGAAAGAAACGCGTGTTGGAACTTGCGTTGCCTTGTTGAATCGATACAGAAATTAAGGAATATTGGATCGAATTGTGACATGTGCATAAACTTACCAATAAAAAGGTAATGATAACTGTTTGGTAATGGGACTTGCAATTTGCATGCAGGTCTTTTTTCTATACAAAATTCACCAAATATAGTTATGTTTCTTTGGAGGACAATAACATCACCCTTAAGTAATATATTTTAGCGATGCTATCTTCTGTGCGATAATAAGAGAATTTTATGAATTTAGAATTTTATTTTAAACACAATTCAATGAAAGGAGTGCTTTAAGATAAAATGTATCCAGCCATAAAAAACGATTTTACAAAAACTTGTTTCAGATCAAACATTTTGCACAAATATATTATACAAATAACAGGTTATCATTAGATGCTTTAGCATCTAAAAAAATGAGGATATTAATTATTTCGCATCTTTCTTAGCTCTTAGGCAAAGTGAATATATGTACATATGTATCTTCCAGACGCTATCAAAGCTGAATTCGAAATTCATTTATACTTTAATAATAAAGAATAATATTTCTTGAAATAGAAATTATTTCAAGAAATATATAGTTAGTATTTCAAGAAGTATATAAGTTAAACAGAATACATCGAACTCAATATGATAAATTCCCTTGTATCCTTTAAACTTAACTAAGTTAAAATATAAATAGCCGAAAGTGGGCTTTTCACCAATTCTTAATAACAAACAAAAAAAAATGCGACCAGAACTAC
This sequence comes from Brenthis daphne, assembly GCA_947093115.1. Lineage (NCBI taxonomy): Eukaryota > Metazoa > Arthropoda > Insecta > Lepidoptera > Nymphalidae > Brenthis > Brenthis daphne. The sequence continues at coordinate 15,997,675 of OX352480.1, forward strand.
TCTACTTCTAATTGAATGAATTCGAGGTAGAAACAAACACCAAAATTATTTTCTAACTGGCCTTATTTAATTCACCACAATAACCTTAATGACCTCATTTGATAACGTTCAATTATAGTCAATACATACATTGGCAGCATGCTCGCTTAAAAAAAGTGAAGCGTTCTTAAATGCCAGTTTTATGAAATTTTTGTTCGAATTTAGGGTTGGACATGATTATTATCTATACATATAATAAAATTCTTACTAGGTCGAATCTGTACATTAAATATTTTTTGGAAAATCTAATTTAAATAGACATTATTATCGATACAGAGTCCGAATCCATAATTTTTAGAATTTTTATCTGTCTGTCTGTCTGTCTGTCTGTCTGTCTGTCTGTCTGTCTGTTACCGAATCACAAAAAAACCACTGGACAGATTTTGATGAAATTTAGAATGATGATAGCTGGTTATCCGGGTCAACATATAGGATACTTTTTACCGCGGGAAAATATCTCATTTCTGAGAAAAAACACAAAAACTGCATTGTAAGAGTATACTTATATGTAAAACCTAAGAATTTGGTTTTTGGTCATCTGAACGGGCGGAGCCGCGGGTAATGCTAATATATAATAAATATGTACCAAAGATTTAGAGTAGGTATATTTGAAGTAGGGTAGTATATGTCTATAGATAAGGCCAAAATTAAATATATAATTAGAAGTCGTTACTACTTTTATCATTTTAATTACTTAAATAACAAAAAGTAAGGTAATACTTTACTAATTAGATCTCGTTTAAAACACATTAATTTAATTACTTTAGCGTATGCTTCCTAAAACTGGAAAAAATAGTAAATAATATAAATATAAGTAATTCTAATCATGAGAAACTTGCACACTCAAGCAAGTTTAACCTTGTACTATTAAAAATATATGACTTGCAATTTTATTTCATTATTTATAATTAGCAATTTTATTAAAGTTATGGAAAATTTATATGTTTATTGTTTAGTAATTAAAAAAATGTTTTTGTAAAAATTTACTTAGAAACCTCAGATATAAGATACTAGCGACTCACCCTCGCTTCGCTCGGGTTCGTCCCTAGGGTATGTATACAACTTCTCTATATGAAACGAATCTTATTAAATTTTTCATTGGTGTTAATTTTTTTGTGGGGCCCTATTTTTTTTCTAAAATAAAAATAGCCTAAGTTACTCCTTATTAGATCAGCTATCTGCCAGTGAAAGTCCCGTCAAAATCGGTCCAGCCGTTTCGGAGATAAGCCGTAACAAACAGACAGACAGACAAAAAGTGTAAAAAATGTTGTTTTGATATATGTACCGTGTATACATCCATATATATGCATTTAGTAAAAAGCTGTTATTTTGACATTACAAACAGACACTTTAATTTTATTTATCTGTATAGATTATACTCGTAGGGCTGAAAATGAATCTATTAGAAAGAAACTAGCTTTGTCATAAAGCATGAAATATTCTAATAACTATAATTTATAATCCTTAAGTACCTACCTGGGCGACCGTGATTAGCTCTGCGTTTTCCGGGAAACATTTAAAAATTGCGTTTTTTCAGAAAGCGAACTATTTTCTATAGATAAACTTAGAAACCAATAAATATAATATCCAAGTCGTTAAACGTTTCCGAGATACACGAAATATTTTGTTATTACCATAAATAAATTAATTATTTGCTAATTGATACTTTAATAAAATAAAATATGATTATTTATAATATTATTTTTAATATTATGATATTATATTTTACAATATAAGTAAGTCGACATAATTGTACTTACATAATAGTACCTCTAGTACCTACTTAAATATTACTTAGTTTATTTTGCTTCATGATGCTCAATGTACATACAGCAACGAGAATGGTATTATAAAATTATTTAAGTTAATTTGATGCCAAATTTTATATGAAGACTGACAAACTAAAATTCGCTTTTATTAGTAACACTAAAAATTCTGGCTCTAAAATCCAATTCTAACGTATTGAGCTTGTCAAATCAAACAAAATAAGCCCTAAATCAAAGTATCTAGTATCTACTATTAGCCATTAAAGAGTTCTACTTATCCACCTTCTGGCCTTAACATCAGATCAGGTCAACGATATAAAACCACTGCACTATCAATGGAAATAGAAACACTTGCAAAGTTTCAAGGCAATATGATAGAAGTAGGTAAAATTGTCATTAACTATTTTTCCACCCTTAGGGGTGGTATTTTTGTCAAATTTAAATGAGACTAAATTAGAAGTATACACTTTCAGATATAACAAAAATTTTAAATAACAGAGTTCTGAGGTAACAAACATAAAAAATACAGCCGAATTGAGAACCTCCTTCTTTTTGAAGAAGTCGGTTGAAAAGTAATATTGTTCTTAAGACGGAAGACATCTAATAACGAAATCGTGTTTGGTATATTGTGAATCGATAAGATATGGTTATTAATGCATTTTCTATATATACATATTTATCTCAAATAAAACTGAAGTGTCCGTTTTTATAAAGTGTTTACGGTACTTATAACAAAAAAGCAGTCATGAGGACTACCGACAGAAGTGAAAACTATAAACAAACAATTGATATTTTTGAATATTCAAATTAATTGTTTGATCTTAAGTTAAAATTTTTAAATTAAAACTGTTTAGACTTATCTGTCTGAGTGTTACCCTGAACACGTCACGTGGCCATGTCGATGACCACTTGACTTTACTGCCCATTAAAACCTGCCTATAGAAACTTTCACTTCAAAAAAACAATCTTTATAATTTATGTGTCTGTCAGTCTCTTTGTTCCGGCTAATCTACAAAATGGCTAAACCGATTTTGACGGGAATTTCACTGGCAGATAACTGATATTATAAGAAGTAATTTGGCTTTTATTTTAGAAAAAGAATTAGGGTTCCGCACAAAAAAATATATATAATTTATAATCAACGAGTAGGTACATAATTGATCTTATTCTCTATCTCTCTCTCTCTCTCTCTCTCTTGTCTAAATTTTCAAGTTATTACTAAACTTATGAAAATTTTCAACACGATGAATGTGGCAAGTTGTTAAATTTGTTTTTCTTAAAGGACAATCAATGCCCTTTAAAATATGGTCCGTAGTACCGTGTTGGTTTAGATGGTTAAAAGCCGAACTTGTTTTAGACAGTTTTTATATTAAATAAAAGAAATTAATAAAAATATATTTTTTATATTAAAGTGTTCTGCTGTAATTTTATAAAACCTAACATTTTTACTTTTAAAAATAAAGTGTATTTAGTTTACTTGACAGCAAAAGTATGTTGTTAAAAGCAAACGCCAATGTTGCTTTTAATTTTTGATGATAACATTAAGAGGTCGATTCTCCAAGAATTGACATCGTTAATTGGTACTGTGTATAAATAATATGAAAAATTCAAAAAGATTATGCTCATGTTCAAAGATTGATTATTTCTTGCAATAAAATGTTTTAGCTAAATCAGTACTATCCAATAATTTAGATAAATGGCTAATGTTTTCCTTCATATGTAGTCGGCAGTGCGGGCTCATCCTTGACGAGATTAAGCGCAACTTGTGTTTTTTTATCCATACTAATATTATAAAGACGTAAAGTTTGTAAGTTCGTATAAAGCTGGATTTTTAAAATCGAATCAGTAGTTCCAGAGAATACTCTGGAACTACTAATTCGGTTCTAACAAATTCTTCCATATAGTAAGCTATATTACCTCTGTATTTCATTCTAATAAAAATGGGTTTACTATCAGCTCTCATAACTTTAATTGAAGTCGGAATAAATTTTCCAATAAGTTATTTTTTCGGCTGTTGTTAAGCATCTACGTTGTCGTGTTGGCTTATTAGCGTCCGACAACCCTCGTTGGTGTTTCACTTCGATGGGCGGTGTACCATGCGGGTTACTCCTGGTACTTCTCTGACAGCATAGTGGATCGTGGGTGCAACCCCATTGTTGTGTGGTCTGCTTCGGCAGACCTGTTTTAAAATAGTGCCTAAAACTTATTATTATTTCATTAATTATTTATCATCTTATGCTAAATGTGAGTATTCGACATTTTGAAAGAGGATAAATTAACATAATTTTCTATAAGAAATCAAGGCGTTACAGATACTATGCGATTACTGCGGGCGGATAATAAATAAATATACAAGCAAAGTATAAATAGTGTACTTGACCGACTTCCCGTTATCATAACAGTCTTCTTATTTTTTAGTTATTTCTTTATTATTATCAAGAATACTGATAACAAGTTTCGACAATTTCTATCGCTTGATACAATTAAACCGGTTAAACTTGAGCTTGATTATGCGCGTACATATTAAAGATACCTACTTCTAACTGCCAGATGAATATACAAACAGATACCAAAAATGCGTAATTCGCATGTATGTATAATAAAAAGTCTATAATTGAGAATTGGCACAAAGCTAGAATTTAAAATAATAGTTAGTAGGTATAATTTTCTAGATTTAGAATTTGAAAACTATTAAATACTTTGATTACATTACAGCATTTGTACATGCCAAATTCTTTTTTGAATACTATTACTGAATTTTATTTCATCAATTCACAATTTATTTTTAAAGTTCAGTATGTCTATAAAAAAACTTAAAAAAGAAACCGACTTCAAAAAAAGACATTAAAAAGTAAACAATAACTGATTAGTAGTTTTCATTTACTATAGATACCTAATCAAATATTTTCGAAGTCGGTGTGGTTTGTGTATCGGCGGGCTTGCTAGTTAGTTTAATGCCATTTTTTATACGAAGACTGATAAACTAAAATTCGCTTCTATTAGTCACACTATAAATTCTGCCTCTAAACTCTACTTCTAACATATTGGGTTTGTTAAATCAAACAAAATAAGCCCAAACTCAATGTATCTTATATTAGCCATTGAAGAGTTCCACCTATCCATCTTCTGGCCTTACCATCAGATCAGATCGACTATATTGAGGCACTGCGCTGCATTATTAACAGAAATAGAAACACTTACAAAGTTTCAAGTCAATATGACAATTATAAGTAGGTAAAATCTTCATCAGTTATTTCTCCACCCTTAGGGGTGGTATATTATACTCTAAATATTATTACACTTGAGATATGACACTATAAAACCCAATTAAGTAATTATCTAAAATTTCTTCAAACAGTTTTCACAAAAGAACAAAAAATTAGGTACGCACACGTTCAATAAGTTTATTAAAGTTTATTTCTATTACCTATATGGCGTATTAACGTGAAATAATGTAACCTGACAACTTAATATCTATAATGACGTATTAAACAAAGATATAAAGGAAAATGTGACGATATTCAAAACATTGTAGTACTATAAGAGAAGCATTATCTCTTGTACACTGTACGATTCGTCCATTTACATATAAATTTTTGTACGGATGTTTTCCGCGCCTCGCGCCTTTCTTAAATAGCCGCAATCCGTTAACCAAGGCATTAGTGCCGAGCTCTTTATCACCTCCATATTAAAAATAAGTATTTTATCATTCAACAAAAATACTAGTGTTTAGTAAAAATGAAGCTGCTCGTGATATCCTATGTGGTTTTAATATTAAATATAGGTAAGTTTGATTTGAATAATAAATAAATATTTTATTTTATTTAAAAAAAAACATTTTTTTTTTGTTTTTGTGAATTATAACAAAAATTTAATAAATTGCATTGCAATATTTTAATTTACATTTTTTTTTTATTTAACAATATTTTTAAGTTGCGAAGATATTGCATGTTATTAAAAAATAAGTCAATAAAATTGTATTTGTGGAAAATGGAATAAACCAGTACATAAAGATTTTTTTAAGTTTTACGTCTAAAATAAACAATATTTCTAATATATGGCTGAAATCCTTCAATATACACAATTCCTACAAGTGGACTTCCTGTCGACCAGTACCTACTGAAAGGAAATTGAACTATCTTATTTATTTGAAAGGTACCTAACAGAAATATCTTACTTGAGATTTTCTCAGTAACTATTTTATATTTGAAGTGCAATGCACTCATCCTCTCCATACACGTGTCAGCGAATGCTACTTTTTTACCTTTTTACCCGACTGCGCAACGCAATGGAAGGTAATGTGTTTATCAGTCTATGTATGTATGTTTGTGTGTATATTTGTATGTATATATGTACGTATGTATGTATATTTTACGTATGTATGTATATTTTACGTATGTACTTATTTATGTATGTTTATTCCTATGTGGCGTTCTGGAGACCAAACGTGTAGGCCGATTTTGACGATTGATACGTCGTTAGATTCGTCTTGATAACGCGAGTGTCATAGGCTATGTAAAAATAGGTAAAAATTAAAATTTCAGGCGTCATATTAATATGTTTAATTATATATTTTTTTATTTTTTTTTTACATAAAAAATGTGGTCTACAAAAGTAATATTATGAGGCCTTTAAAAAGATATTTTAAGTGACAATGTACTTACTTAATATTAAGTTTAGCCTTTTAGAAAGATGCCTAAGACAAGATGTCTCAAACAATAAGGAAAGTTATATATTTTTCAGTTGTTATTACTTCAATGCCTTAGAAAAATGTTTTTCTTCTAAAATTGTATTATATTTTACACATAACAAAATATGGAGATATGTTTTGAGTACGAAATAAGTCATAGTGAATGTTGATAAAAGCGAATTTTCCGTGACGCATAATTTCAGTGCATCAAATCGATTTTAGGTAAAACAAAACAATATTCAATTTTTAATCTATAAATATAATAAAATTCTGAGTCGAATCTGTACATTAAATATTTTTTGGAAAATCTTATGGCAATAAACATTATCGATATAGAGGCCTAATCAATAGTTTTTAGAATTTTTGTCTGTCTGTCTGTTACCGCATCACGGAAAAACTACTGGATGGATTTGGATGAAATTTGGTATGATGATAGCTGGTTATCCGGGTCAACATATAGAAACTTTTTACTGCGGGAAAATATTTAATTTTTTAGAAAAAATACAAAAACTGCAATGTAAGAGTAATCTAATATGTAATAAGAATTTAATTTTTGGTCATCTGAACGCGGGTGGAGCCGCGGGCAATGCTAGTATATTATAAATTCAACTTTTTTACGGAACACGTTTCGATAGGATGTCACAGTAAGCCGGAAATTGAAAAAAACCTATTTTTCAAGGTTTTGCATCCCCTCATTTCTTGAGGGTAGCTGAACATCGAGGGCATTTTACGAACTTTTGTTCCTTATATACCTGCTAAAGGTTTAAAAACATAATAACTCAGGTTTTAATTTTGTTGTTCCCAAACTAAACACTACAGGACTAAAAAGCACAGGCTTTTTAGGCACAGCATGTTTTATAAACGGGTCCACCACGCGTATTCTTATATACATACTAGCGACTTTCCCTCGATTCGTTCGAATGCGTCCCTGGGTGCATTTAATTTTTGAGTGCAACCCTAAAGTAGCATAAGTTATCTCCTTTTTTTCGTTTTTATAGCATCAGCTATCTCCCTGCGAAAGTTCGCATGAATTTTTGTATGGAGATAGTTGGAGGGCTGGAGAATGACATAGGCTAGTTTTTCCCGCAGGAGATTATCTCATTCCCACGGGAAAACACGTTATAAGACAAGCAAAAAAATATTTATGGTCAGAATTACTTGTCACTTAGTATTAATGCTCTTCTATACAATTAAAAAAACTTTTTAACAAAAAAATAAAAACCGACTTCAAACAAAAGCACTAAAAAGTAAAAAATAACTGATTGGTAGTTTTCATTTACTATACATACCTAATCAAATATTTTCGAAGTCGGCGTGCTTTGCTTTGTATGGGCTGGCACCGATTTCGAAAATATATGATTAGGTATGTATTTAATAGGTAGTCTTTAATTACTTAGCCAAAGCACACCGACTTCGAAAATATTTGATTAGGTATGTATAGTAAATGAAAACTACCAATCAGTTATTTTTTACTTTTTAGTGCTTTTGTTTGAAGTCGGTTTTTATTTTTTTGTTAAAAAGTTTTTATTTTTCCCTTTTTAGTGTAGACAGTAGTAGCATAGTAAGGATTCTAACGTGTTAGGCTTGTCAAATCAAACAAAATAAGCCCAAACTCAAAGTATCTACTATTAGCCGTTGAAGAGTTCCACCTATCCACCTTCTGGCCTTGCCATCAGATCAGGTCAACAACACCGAACCACTGTACTATCAACGGAAATAGAAATACTTGCAAAGTTTCAAGTCCATATGACAATTAGAAGTAGGTTAAATTCATCATTAGTTGTTTTTCCACCCTTAGGGGTGGTATTTTTTTTTTTAAATTTAAATGGGACCAATCTGGAAGTATACCCTTTCAAACAAAATAAAAATTGTTCAAATCGGTTAATAAATAACGGAGTTCTGAGGTAACAAACATAAAAAAAAAAAAAAAAAAAAAACATACAGCCGAATTGAGAACCTCCTCCTTTTTGAAGTCGGTTGATAAATACGTGTTTTGGCATTTTTCGAAATTCATCCTATAAGAGGGTAAAATAGAGGAGGAAAATTTGTATGAACCCGAACTTTTTAGAGTTTTATTATAGTATTTAATTTGTTTGAATTTATATATTTTTTTGCGTTCATCAAACGATGTAATGCTCATTTCGATGATGTTTTCATTAATTGGTTGATAATAATCATCTTGTGTCTTGTACCATACAAACGTTGTCAAATCTCTTTTTAGGTGCAACAATGTGCATACAAAGGTATATAAAAGTAGGTAAGCATTACAAAACAATATATATATATATATATATATATATATATATCTTTTACTTGAAGAATCATTCTCCATTCAATCTTCAAACCCCCTTTCACCCCCTTTTCTACCATATGTTTTCCGAGATGAAATCTATCCTATATCATTCCCAGGGTCTGAAACTATTTTTAAACCAAATTTCATCTAAATCGATTCAGCGGATTAAGCTTGAAAAGGTGACGGCCAGAGAGACAGACAGACTTTCGCATGTAATATTAGTATTGATATATAAAGCAGGCTTTTTTTGTGGTGCTGGTCTATCATCACCGGCTTGGGCTAAACGATGATACGTCAGTCAGTGAGTCGGGACATTACCTTTAATATATGATAAAAATAATTATTGCGAATGTACCTTATGTCTTAAATTTTAGCCAGCAGTAAGTTTCTAAGGATGACTCGATTAAACCAGTTACTACGTTTTGCGATGGGAAAAAAGATTTTCCTTAAGTAAAAGGTATTCTAAATGTTGACTAGAGTAGTAAGTTATCACTTCACCAAATTTCGTTGCAATCGGTTCATTACTTTTTGCGTGAAACGCGACAGACATACAGACAAACAGACAAAAATGTTTTGGGGTCTATATGCGGTACATAATAAGTTACAATCATTATTTTAAATAATATTTCATGTACAGATTTCGCTGAGTTACCGCTTTATTATAGTACAGATTAGCGATTCACCCTCGCTTCCCTCGAGTTCGTCCCTACTTACATTTTAATGTTTAGTATAGATTTCTCAGAGATGAGATATTCTCCCGCAGTAGAAAGTATTCTACTGGATAACGAGCTTCAAATTCCATCAAAATCTGTCCAGCAGTTTTCTCGTGATGCGGTCACTGACAGACAGACAGACAAAAATTCAAAAAACTATAGATTACGTCTCTGTATCGATAATAATGACTATTTCAATAAGATTTTACAAAAAATATTTAATGTACAGATTCAACTCAGAATTGAAGTAGGTAGATATATAGACTGACTTAGATGACATTATATTTCGGGGTGTATTATTATTCTTCGAATATTAATTGCTTTTTTTATTTAAAAAAACAGGTTTCTACATCTAGAAATAATTCAAAGTAATCTTATAAATGTTTTTACTGACTAGTATAAACGGCCATGACTTTGGACATAACAAAAAAAATTAATATAATAGCGATGTTGTTTTGCATAGCTTGATTTCTGATATAATGTTATAAATGGAATGATCTATGCTTAGAAATATAAACCTAAAATAAAAAAAAATGAAGAAAAAAGCAATCAGTACTTGGTGCGCTTTTGGTTTAATGTCCATCGATCATATGTAGCCTACAATATTTCTCTCATTTAAATTTTTCTTTATTTTAATCTACTGTAATATTTATATATTAGCATATTAATCATATACTCGTATACCACCGCTACTAAAAATGTCGGTGTTGTTTAAGAGACCACGTTGTCTTGTACTCATATTACCGACCTAAGGCGTAGAATTTCAGCAAAGATCTTTACAACAATAAAAGAATAGTTGCGCTGAACATTAAAATTAATTTATTTTAAAAATCGAAAACTCTTATCAATCACGTAGCTCTCTATCTACCACGACCTATTTTCTCCGAATGTGAAATCTCGGCATAAACAGAAATGATAGAGGAACACACTTACATAAAGTGAATTGACCCTATCACGGATGTATAACTTAAATATATGAACCCTAATGTTATGTCATCGTTGGCCCTTAGGACCATAATGTTATCTCACCAAAATGATTAACATAAATATTTCCATTAAACATCTATGTAAATGTATGTTTAATTCGTAATTACTATGTGGTCACAGGTCAGTCGGTTAAAGTTTTAAAATGACTTCTAAAAACTATGAGGTTCTAGTTCCTCTGTATGTATGTTTTTTATGTATCTTCACCGATTTCTCGGAGACAGCTTGACAGATTTTGCTACTTTAAACGGCATTGTATTGAGGTAGGTCGCGAGGTGGTCCTATAAAATTTTCTTGGACGTTGAGTATACCAATTTCGAGAAAATCAAGAAAAAACATGAAAAAAGTATGTTAAGAGAATTAATTAAACCTTTTTGGCCACTTTTAACTGTTATGGATATTGTTATTTGACAACAACAAATAAAAACAATTAAATAAATAAAAAAACAAACAAACACACTAACACATTCAAAATGTTAATATCGATTCAACAAAAATATCGATGTTTGTAGGTATGTATGTTTTTCTATTTGCAATAAAATTATATGATTGTTATAAATTGGTTATAAAATGCAATTAAGTGAATATGGTAATAAAATTTTTTATTGACTTTCTTTATATTTAATTTCAAATAAGCTAATTGGATTCAACCGTTTTTAACTTCCCACTGCTGAGCATGGGAAAGGTCAAAACACACTTATAGTTATAACATATAAGAGATATATGTGTAAAAGTATAGATACACCTAACAAAACCGACTTCAAAAAAAACATTAAAAAGTAAAAATAATTTTGATTGGTAGTTTTCATCTATACTGTATATAACAAAGTTCTACCTGAGTCAAATCTGTACATTAAAATTTAAAAACAATCTTATTAAAATAGTCATTATTATCGATACAGAGACCGAATTTATAGTTTTAAGAATTCTTGTCTGTTTGGGAACGCATCACTAGAAAACCACTCGACAGATTTTTTTGAAAATTGGCATGTTTGGTATCTGAGAGCTGGTTATTCGGTTCAACATATAGCATACTTTTTACTGCGGAAAAATATTTCGTCTCTGAGAAATCCATACTAAACGTTAAAACTTAACTCAGGAAGAACCCGAGCCGTGCGAGGATAAGTCGCTAGTTTACTATAAAATATACCTAATCAATTTTTGGAAGTCGGTGCCGATACAAATCAAAGCACACCGACTTCGAAAATATCTGAAGGTAGAAGATAGTACATGAAAACTGCCAATCAGTTATTTTTTATTTCTTAATATTTTTCTTTTTTTTTGAGGTCGGTTTTTATTTTTTTTTAAGTTTTTATTATTTAAAAAATTAACAAAAATATTATTTTGTTTTCTTTTAAAGAAAAAGTCTTCACTTTAATTTGAAAAAAAAACGTAAATAATATCCATTGTTAACAATTAAAATGCAAAAAGAACAATTCACAATTTGTGTGTATTTCTGTCTGCTATCGCATCACGTGAAAAGGGTTGGATGAGTTTGACCGACACTTGATGTTAAGTTATTTTACACCCTAGTCTATATTAATGATACTTTATCATTAGGAAAATATCAAGGTTCCCGGAAAAGAAGGAATAAATTTTGTGTGAAAATTTAGTTATTAATTTCTTATGCATATTTGCATGATTAAGCCTTAATAGTTTGTGTCATTTTCAAATCGGAAAACCCCAGAGGTTTCTTGCAGAATAGAGAATAAAAATTTCGTTAAATTTCATTATTGCGTATCAAGTTTTCATTATCGATTTTATTTTTATATTTTGAAAACATAAAAATTAATAAAATAAAATAAATAGAGTTATTGGCACATATTATCTATATAAATCTATGTATGTATATATCCATATATCTATGTTTATTTATAAAGGCAAAGACAATTTTATACAGATATGTAATTAATGATACAAAAGAGTTTAATATAAGAAAGATTATAAAAAATAAAGTTATTAAGTAATCCAAAATTTTAATATTGATCATGGCCGGGTAACGACCACCGGGCAAACACTTGTGAAAATAAAAAAAATAAGGGTGCTTCTCACCTCAATAACATTAACTTTAAGGGAAGTTCAACGGATGTTTGCTTTAATTAAGAAATGAGACAGATAAACAGACGCATTTTTGATAATAATGTCTGACTTCGTATATTTATCAGTAGTAAAATAACGTATGTACATAGATAACATTTTATTTTACTATTAAGAGCGAACGAAATCTCAGATACCTACCACTAGTATATTTTGTATTAGTTTATGAGTGTTTACTTTTATAAACAAATAATAGTATTACGACTTTCTTAAAAAGTCACGTTCCAACGTAGTATATTCATAGGACTTTTATGTATATTTTAAATAGATGCATATTTTATATGCCCATAGCACAAATTCGCGTATAATTTGCTGAGTCATTTATTTTTATAGTGATGATTTACGAATCATCAAAAAAATAATCGTGAGAGAAGTGTGTTTTTCCTTAGACAACATCTTAAAACTCAACTACATGCCTTATTACCAATTAAATACTTTGTATAATGTATATGCATATTGTGCTACAGTCATAGAATTTAATATCAAATAACTTTTTTATGAAAATACGGATGTGCTTCAACATCGTGATTTATATAATGGATTTTATTTTAGTTGGGATTCACCAAATATATCTATATATATAAAAGTTGATTTTTCACTGTATTTCAACTAGCCGACTCATCCTCGCTTCGCTTGGGTTCGTCCCTAGGTACCTTTTAACAGTTACTATGGAATAGATACATTGGTATGAGGAGTTTTTGTGGAATGTATTATATCGTCTTTTCCCGTGGAAATGAGATAATCTCTCCAGCCCTACTATCTCCACACAAAAACAACGCTAATCCGTCGCGTCGTAAAGGACAAACAAACAAATAAACTACTTTCATATTTATAATATTAAGTATGGATATGTGAAGCGAAATATGTACTTGTATGTGCTTGTCTATATCTTGCTATTCTTTATCTCTAACTTTCTTTTGTTCTCATTTAAATAGTGACCTTTGGCATCACGCAAAGACTTTTTCAATAGACTTATCTTTATCTTAAACGCATTTGTTTGTTTGTAGAATGTATAGAAAAAAAAAGGATCTGTGTACAAAAAAATTCCATCAAACCATTGCTGCGTAAAAGAAGGCTAAACCTACTTTCGCAAAAATAAAATTATTGAGGATAATGTGGATTAAATATTTGACCTGAAGTTTTATTTGAAATTTAACAAGTTATGTTAATAAAACACGTTCTTTATTATTATAGATAAGTGAAATTGGTGAAATTTTATATCTATACTGTTATCAATAAATTTACATAAGTATATGTAAATAAATAACATTAAATCTATTACAACAGCAAAAAATTTACTTCTATGATACTTATAATACTACAAAAGCGATTATCATCTCCCTGCCCATTTCCCAATCACTTGGGGTCGGCGCAGTACATCTCCTGTACTGCTGATAGGATTTGGCAATAGTTTTACGACCGGCCTGCCTGACGTCAACCCTCCTTGTGAATGCTATTGTTTAACTCGGAAAGGACCCAAGATTCGATGACCAACGATAATATTAAGAAAGTGATAAATAATGTTAGTCATTTATTTACCAAATAACATGTGGTAAATATACGGACTAAAAAAATAAGAAAGTTAGTGCGTAAACAACAACAAATGAAGCCAAATAGAACTATCGACGTCAGAAATAAAATATATCAAAAGTAGCGACTCACCATACGTACTTTACGTTTTACTTTTTTTGATCGGAACCCTAATTCTTTTTTTTAAATAAAAGTAGCCTACGTTACTCCCTATAATATCATCTTCCAGTGAATGTCCCGTCAAAATCAGTCCAGCCGTTTCAGAGATTATCCGGAATAAACAGACAGACCAAATTAAAAAAAAATGTGTTTTTCTTATAAGTACCGTATCTAATATGATATGCATTTAGTAAAACGCTGTTATTTTACCATTACCAACAGACACTTCAATTTTATTTCTGTGTATAGATAATTATTTCCAATGTTTTATAAGTACTTATTTTTGATACTATTTAATGAGTAAATTTGATGAGAAATTGGTTTATAACGAAAGAGCATAATTCCTTTATCTATTTATATATTTGCATAACGTCGGGATAAGTTTTATAAACACTAACTACAATAATAGAATTCCATGCTTCAACACCTATCTTCACCACGCTCCTATCTCACCTCAGTGTATCTTATTCTTTTGTGTTTGTCAGACCTTTTTTAACGTCCCACTGCTGCGCACGATCCTCCCTTCAATACGAGGGGGATCCGGCCATAGTCCACCACGTTGGCCAAGTGCGGGTTAGCGGACTTCACGTGTCTTTCGAAAACTTGCTAGGTTCTCTCAGACATGCTGGTTTCCTCGCGATATTTTCCTTCACTGTAAGGCAAGTGCTAAATGTTATAAATGATTCGCACATGAAAATATCAGAGGTGCGAAATCCGGGATTTGTACCCGCTTCACTCGGTTTCCCAAGCGAGCACGTTACCACTGGGCTACCACTGCCGTCTTATTGTTTTAGCCTGAACATAAAACATAAAAACTGATTTTTCTTCCTTTTCCGGCGAATTTAACTAAAACTAGATTGGATAGAAGCGCCCTAGATTTCATAAAAGAATATACATGAAACATTCGTGACGGATGAAAGACAAATACACTATAAGCAATCAACTTTTTCGGTTGCCCTTCTGCAGACATGTTAGTTTTGCTATTCAGTCTTTGTAGGCCCGTTCCAGATCCACTTTTCAATTAATCTGAAAGTTTTATTATTGTGTTTGTTCTTCTGTTTTTCTGTACAATACTCTTTTATAAAATATTAGCATATACCGCGGCTTCGCTGGCGCTAAAACTACGAAAAATTATCTAAAAAGATAGTTTCATACAAACTTTCATCCCCATTTAACCCCCTTATATGATGAATTTCGAAAAATACTAAAACACGTATTTTAAATAACTATACCTTCAAGACATGTAACACCTCAGTCTCTCCCGTGACCATGGATGCTGTAAAGCATTCGAAACGTCGGGAACCAAAAATCAAAATAAATCCGCGAAATAATCCGAAAAGATAGTTTTTATTAAAATGTCAAATATTCGCGTAAACCTAAGAAAGTATTATGAAAACACGTATTTATTTAATTTTATTGAAGAACATTAATACCAAGTTTCAAGTAATTCTGATCAAAAATATTTTTTGGATTATGTTACAAAGTGTTTTCCCATGGAAATTAGATAATGTATTCAGCCCTTTTTGTCGTCCCACTACTGGGCACGGGCCTCCCTTCAGTACGAGGGGAACCAGGCCATAGTCCACCACGCTGGCCAAGTGCGCGTTGGCGGACTTCACATGTCTTTCGAAAACTTGCTAAGTTCTCTCAGACATGCAGGTTTCCTCACGATGTTTTCCTTCACCGTAAGCCAAGTGGTAATCATGTTAGAAATGATTCGCACATGAAAATATCAGAGGTGCGAGACCCGGGATTTGAACCTGCTTCACTCGGTTTCTCAAGCGAGCGCGTTACCACTGGTCTGCCACTGCCTAATTAGATAATCTCGTGCAGTAAAAAGCTTTGTCACTCTCCAGCCGTCCAACTATCTCCACACAAAAAAATCACGCCAAACAGTTACTCTGTTGGACGTCCAAAAAGGACAAACAAATAAACAGACGAACGAACGAACAAACGACTGAACGAATAAACAAACGATCTGTCGAACAAACGAACGAACGAACGTACCAACAAATAAACTAACTTCCACTTTCACATTTATAGAAGATATGGATGTCAATTTTATGATCAAATTGAATACATACTACATTATAGTATATGTAGACATAATGTCTACTTAAGTAATAAAAATATACGGAGAATTATAAGATAATTACAATTCTAAGCAAGTTAGCCGGAAGCAGATTATATGAGATACATGAAATACCATGTTGTTCTATTTTATCTCGTATAACATATACTTCTAACTAGTTTTTGCACACTACTTCACTCTCATAGAAGGTGAACAATTCAAAAAATGCTATATTTATCCAAGATAGAAGGTGTTTTCATTTTCAATAGCGTTTTGCATATACATTTATGCTTTATTCTATAATATCATATTATTATGATATTATATTTTTATGTAGTTTATTTTATTAAGAACTCTAACAACCTAACACACAATACATTTTCAACTTCATTCTTAATTACATATGTATATGTAGTATACTCTTCAATCAACAATCCTACTGTTGATCGAAGAGTATGCTAGTCAAATACAGGTCTCCATAGCACTGACTAACAAATTACATATTATGTTAAAAACATAATAGATTTTTCCCCCTTTACGCTCTTGTTCCCTCTCTCATTCTCCTACTTTACCCCATACATGCTACTAGTATTACAAACGTACATATATACACTTTTCTTGTTGCTGTTTGTATGCTAACTAGTATAAAAAAATCAAAAATTCACATTATACTTTTTTAGATTTACGCAAATATTTCACATCTATCTATATACTAATAAAACTGTAGAGATCGAATGTCTGTACATAGAAAAAAAATGCTAAAAACCGAGTCAGGGGGGTGTAAGAAGACAAATAGAACAAACCCAGTTCTTTTTTTATTTTTTTGTTTCTCTGTTTGTACGGGCTAATCTCCGAAACTTTTAAACCGATTTAAATGAAATTTTGCATTGTGGTACCTTATATCCCCGGTCAACATGTATGATACTTTTCAATCCGGAAAATTAAAAAGTTCCCGTCAGATAGCTAAAATATTGTAGTAACTTATACAGCTTAGTACACAACAACTTATGCACCTAATTTAGTAAAACTTGACATGTTGATACCTTATACTGCCGGTCAAGCAACATGTTACTTTTCATCCCGTAAATATGAACGGTTCCCGACGTTTCTAATACTTTGCAGAAATCATGGTCACGGGAGAGATTAGGTTTTAGACGTCTTAGTCGTTAGTCGTTATATACTTGTTACAGACTTGTTCTTGTAAAATTGTGTGTAGACACTGTCTGTAATAAATATAACTCCTTTAACAGGCAGTGATATACCAAAGGTAACACGCTTGCTTGGGAAACCGAATGAAACAGGTTCAAATCCCGGGTCTCGCACCTCTAATATTTCCATGTGCGAATCATTTCCAATATGATTATCACATGTCTTACGGTGAAGGAAAAACATCCTGCATGTTTGATCTAGCAAGTTTTAGAAAAACATGTGAAGTCTGCTTAAGACGTCGAAAACCTTAGTCTCTCCCATGATCATGATTGCTATAAAACATTCGGAACGTCGGAAACCAAAAATATAAATAAATCCGCAAAATAATCCAAAAAGATAATTTTATTTCAAACTAATAAAACGAAGACAAACCTATCCCATGGGAACCGTACATTTTTCCGGGATGAAAAGTAGCCGTTCTGCCGTTCTGGCGTGAAAGAGTAACAAACATCCATACATACACGGAAACTTTCACATTTATAATATTAATACGGATTCAAAAATTCAAATATAATCGTAAACATAAACAGGTATGGAGGTCCTTGACAGTAACCTAACAGACCATTTGCTAACACGATATTCCTAACTAGTTAAGTGTATTCACATTGCACGATACTCATATTAGGTCAAAATATAAAACTTATATTTAGGGATTATAGTTTTAGTACTTTATTATTATTTAAACACGAGGATAACCTTATAAGAAAGTTATATGAAGAATAATTTACAGACCTTCAAAACTATAATTTGTGCATTATTATTTTTTCAATATTTAGTAATTTTACATGACTTTACAATGTTTATATACGATACATATATGTATATTATAAATATGCATAAAACAAACTACATTTACTTGCTAGTATAGTCCAGTCAAATAAGGTCTGAAATCAAAATGTTGGCACTCAAGTTTGCATTTTTGATATAATGTAGTTTTCAACCGACTTCAAAAAGGAGGAGGTTCTCAATTCGACTGTATGTTTTTTTTTTATGTTTGTTACCTCAGAACTCCGTCCTTTATTAACCGATTTGGACAATTTTTGTGTCGTTTGAAAAGGTATACTTCCAGATTGGTCCCATTTAAATTTCAAAAAAAAATACCACCCCTAAGGGTGGAAAAACAACTAATGATGAATTTAACCTACTTCTAATTGTCATATTGACTTGAAACTTTGTAAGTATTTCTATTTCTGTTGATAGTACAGTGGTTCGGTATTGTTAACCTGATCTGATGCCAAGGCCAGAAGGTGGATAGGTGGAACTCTTCAACGGCTAATAGTAGATACTTTGAGTTTGGGCTTATTTTGTTTGATTTGACAAGCCTAACACGTTAGAATCCTTACTTTTCTACTACTGTCTACACTAAAAAGGGAAAAATAAAAACTTTTTAACAAAAAAATAAAAACCGACTTCAAACAAAAGCACTAAAAAGAAAAAAATAACTGATTGGTAGTTTTCATTTACTATACATACCTAATCAAATATTTTCGAAGTCGGTGTGCTTTGGCTAAGTAATTAAAGCCTACCTATTAAATACATACCTAATCAAATATTTTCGAAATCGGTGCCAGCCCATACAAAGCAAAGCACACCGACTTCGAAAATATTTGATTAGGTATGTATAGTAAATGAAAACTACCAATCAGTTATTTTTTTCTTTTTATTGCTTTTGTTTGAAGTCGGTTTTTATTTTTTTGTTAAAAATTTTTATAATCGTACAAAAAAAGTGTAAAAGTTTTAGTGACCGCAACCCCCGGCAAGGGATCAAAAAAATACTCAAAAGTATTTTTCGCAATTACTCGAAAACGGTAAAAATTAGACAAAAAAGTTTTAATCAAAATATGTAGAGCTTAAAATTTTACATCAAAAAGGTTTATGACATTTTTTTCTTCCGGTTAAAATTAACCGAGTTATAGAGGTTTTAAGTTTAAGGGAAATTAAAATTCGCTTATGTTTGTACTAACTACGATTTTTTAAAATTTACTTTCATCCCTTAAACTAAAACCTCCCTAACTCGGTTCATTTTGACCGGAGGAAAAAAAGTCATGATACTTTTATTATGTAACATTTTAAGTACATACTTTTATTACACGAAAAATATTTTTGAAATTTTTTTTAAACCCTTGCCGGGGGTTAATGACACGAAAACCTTTACACATTGTTTTTGTATCATTAAAACTACATTATATCAAAAATGCAAAGTTGAGGTTCAAATTTTGATTTTAGACCTTATTTGACTGGATAAAGTAGAATATGTTAATACTTAATATTATACAAAATAATCTATCAGTCAATAAGAAAAACCTCTTGGGCGAGGTTCGCGTTTGACCTCGCTAGAATACCTACGTCACGAGACTTCGGCACCTCTCAGAGTTGCTGCTTCAGGGTTAAAAACGTGAATGCAAATCAGGTTCACATTATATAGGGCTCCGTATATTATAAAGATTTTAAAGCGTAAGATTTTCATTTAAATTTAATTTAAAGCTTAGAAAATAAATGGAGATGAAGAAAGACAGGTTTGTTATGTTCCTGTTCTTGTATCTTTGAATCTATGCCTTTTTTAATTTTTATAAACATTATTATTATTATTTTGTAAAACCCTCAATAACGATTTTTGGACAAATTACAAGATGCAAGAAAGCTTTTAAAATTAACATGACTAGGACAGGAGACGAAGACAATAATATATGTATTAAGAATTCCATTTTTCATCCGATGTGTAATACAATAAACTTATTAATTAATTATATTTTTTTTAAATTGAACGGTTTTATTGAAAAGATAGATAATAATGATTGAAAAGAAAAAATAATTAGGTAGGTACATATAAAGTTACATATTCATATTGTATAATATAGATATACTAGGGAAAAGAATACATATATATTAAAAATGCTAGAACACGTATTTATTCAATTGTATTAAAGAATATTAATACCAAATTTCAAGTTCTTCTGATCACAAAAAAAATTCGGGTTGTATTATAATGTGTTTTCCCGTATCAATCAGTATTAATGAGATATTGCCCCGCGGTAAAAAGTAGCCTATGTCACTTTAACCCTCCAACTATCTCCATACAAAACATCACGACAATCCATCTCTCCGTGAAAGAAGGACAAACAAACAAACAAACAAACAAACAAACAAACAAACAATCAAACAAACAAATAAACAAACAAACAAACAAACAAGCAAACACACAAACAAACAAACAAACAAACAAACAAACAAACAAACAAACAAACAAACAAACAAACAAACAAACAAACAAACAAACAAACAAACAAACAAACAAACAAACAAACAAACAAACAAACAAACAAACAAACAAACAAACAAACAAACTTTCACATTTATAATATTATAGTATGGAAAGTATGGATGTATGCCAAGTTTCATCGAAATTCGCTCAATGGTTTATGCGTGATTGAGTTACAAATATCCAAACGTCAACCTTAACAAAAATATTTTATTCACATAAGTAGGTAGAGTACAGTAATTTTATCCTCCAAACGAAGTGCCTCTTTCCAAGTAATGTTCTTTTTAGCTTAGACTTTTTACCATATTTACATACTTCCTTCTGCAAGATAATTGAAGTTAACTTTGTAGCAAACCCCGTTCTCTGCTCCTGAGATGGAAATCATTTAAATATATATAATATGCTGGATATTATATATACTTATACTATCTGCAAGGATTAAATTGCTTGCGTATTAAAAAAATGTGTGATGTTAATCACTGAGTAAATAAACAAAAAAAGCTACCGGCATAATATTAAATATACTAGTAATGATTTTTTTTTGAGATTTTCCCAGAGCGTTATAATATGTGGCTCTTCGTGAATCGTGTCTTCATGTTTCTTATTGATCGGCAACGCATTCGTAACTTCTCGTTTTATATTTCGTATGTTATATGGAGGCAGTGGTAGCCCAGTGGTAACGCGCTCGCTCGGGAAACCGAGTGAAGCGGGTTCAAATCCCAGGTCTCGCACCTCTGATATTTTCATGAGCGAATCATTTCTAACATGATGAACACTTGCCTTACGGAGAAGGAAAACATCGTGAGGAAACCTGTATGTCTGAGAGAACCTTGCAAGTTTTCGAAAGACATATGTGAAGTCCACCAACCCGCACTTGGCCAGCTTAGTGGATTATGGCCTGATCCCCCTTGTATTGTAGGGAGACCCGTGCCCAGCAGTGGAACGTGAAAAAGGGCTGTATACATACATACATGTTATATGGTCATATAGCCACTTAATCATAAAAACTCGTTATTACGTGAATCGTTTGCTCATTTTCCTCTTATTCTACAAAAAAAATTACCTTAAAGTTAAATTAAACAACATAAAAAAATAAAAACACACATATATTATTTAAATTAAATAATTAAATATAACTCACTGAAGAAGATCATGACTAAAATATTATACAGAAGGCCGTGTGACGTTTTTCTACAGGCTATCTGTACGTTCGATTCTTTTGCAAAATTACTGATTAGGTTGTTTTACTTGTACTTAAGGGTTTATATCAAGGCTAAGTGTAAGCTACTTGACAAACATAATATAGTTTCCATTATTTTTTACAATCACTTTTCCGCTTAAGTATAAAGTACCTGGACTACCGAGCTTCGCTGGGAGTTTTTGGCCTACAGTACAATTTTTTTTAAACTAAAAACATGAATAAATATTAAAACAAAACAAAAGTAAACACTTTGTATGCGACGGAAATTCGAATCTGGACACCTGTGATTGTTGATCTTGCACCTTGGCCGCTTGACCACGATGCTTATGCCCGAGCGTGCAAATTACCGACCATATTTTGCGTGGTATATACACAAACACACAAGAATTGCTCGTTTAAAGATATAAGATATTCCTAAATAACAGAAAAAAATATAGCCTCTAATATTTCTCATTCTTTGTTTAATTTTTATTTCATATTAAATTAAATTTAAAATTTAATAACACAAAGTTATTGTCAGTACTATTTTTATTTTATATGATTTTAAGATTAATATTTAATTACTATGATTCCGTGTTTAGACCATCTTTTTTTTTAATGTTGGGAAATGTATTTACACATACCTATTGTAGATAATACAGGTGGTAATGTCGGACTCATCGGCTAGAAAAGCCAGTACTACCCACTAAAACCTAACAAAACCTCTGACATCTTAATGGGGCGTCGCAGGATCGCTTGTGTTCTCGACCACAACGCCCCGACGGCAGCTTTGCCAAAGTAAACCATAACAACCACGGGGTTGCTCCAACAGTCCACTCTGCTATCAGAGAAGTACCAGGAGCAACCCGCATGGTACATCACCCACCCAAGTGCGCCTCCTCCCTGTGCGTTCCTTGGCGTCGCGCCCGGCTGAACTGCCAGACGATACTGAGCCCCCCACCACGACAACGTGCTCGCACGTTGGAGGGGATGTCCGGTCCATCCTGGACCGTGAATGGTCTAACGATTTAACGTACCCACGCGACATAGCACGAGTACGTATGTATCTCATCTATATATATCTACTTACATATAATAAAATAGTAACTGAGCGAAATCTGTACATGCCATATTACAACAATAAAAACAACGATGCTATGTATTATGTACAGAATATAGACCCTAAAATATATTTTGATGTAGTTGTTGTGCGTTAAAATTTTTGTTAGTATGTCTGTAAATCTGGGTGCTTCTCACGCAAAAAACACTTAAAGGATTTTAACTAAATTTTGTGTAGTGATAACATATTACTCTTGTCAAAATTTAGGATACTTTTTACAACAGGAAAATCTCTCATTCCCAAAACATTAACATTTCAATGATTTATAACACAAAAAATTGAATATTAGGCTTATAATAACATAACATATTGTCAATTTAGTGCGGTAAAATCTTTTATTTTCAAAATGCAATTTTTTTTCGATCTCAAGTCGCTGTCTGCCTCTCAGAGAGAAACAGACTCCGTTTACTTCTTTAAAACCACGCAACAGAATTTGTTTTTATAGTTTTCAGTATATTGTACAAAATCTACTAAACTAAACTATGACGGTGCTTTGTTAAAAAAAAAACTTTTATCGTACATTCACATGGTTCACGCTGTTTAAGCCTGTAGCGATTCATCAAAACAATGTTCTAGAAAATTGTATGACCTATCTTTAAATAAATCACTTCATATGGAATCCTTTGACCGAGACGTTACACGTCGGATCAACTCTGGGTGGTGAAATGGCGACAGGTCACAGCGACAACTTGCGAAAAGCGAATGCCCCTTAAGTTGAAGGGTAAGATCTATAAATCCGTAATAAGATCTGTCGTTATATATGGATCGGAATGCTGGGCTACAAAGAAGACTGATGAAAGAAGATTGCATGCTGCAGAGATGAAAATATTAAGATGAATGTGTGGAGTGACGAGAATGGATAAAATAAGGAATGATTACATAACAGGAAGCTTAAAAGTACCACCAGTGACAGAGACGTTGAAAGGGAATCGTCTAAGTTGGTATGGGCATGTGAAGCGGAGGGATGAAACGCATGTGACGAGAAGTGTGATGGAAATAAATGTAGATGGATGGAAAGGTAGAGGAAGACCGAAGAAAAGATGGATAGATTGTGTGAAACAGGACATGAAAGAGAAAGGGGTGAATGATGAGATGACGAGTAATAGGAGAGAATGGAAGAGGAAGACTTACCGCGCTGACCCCAGGTGACTTGGGAAATGGGCAGGAAGAAGAAGACTTCATATGGAATCCTATGTCTATGCCTTTCATACTGCTATGGAGTTTTAATCAATACACTTTTTTTAAAACATTTTAATTTATTGCGATTTATCAATTATAAATTAATATTGGGCAAGTGTCGCCGAGCGCGGTTAGAAACGAACTGATTTCAGAACCAAAAAGTGTAACCCTATTAACGTGATTGTGCTGACTATGCGGCGGCCCTTCCAACTTACTATACATTGAAATGATATAACAGTGCATTGAGAACTAAACGTGCGTTACCGATTAAGAAACAAACATACCTACTAACCAATAAACATTGCAATTAAATAAAAGCTTTTATAGAGCATAATGACGTTTACCCAGGAGTAGAAAATATAGACCCCTAGCAGAACCCGCGGCTTCGCTCGCGCTACAACTACAAAAAACTCTTGGGTTTTATGCTATTAGTAATAATTTGATGGCTGTAATCATTTTCAACTGTGTATGATTGTGAATGAGTATGATTTTAACTCGCGCATCGTTCCGTTCCGCCGAATATTGTGTTGTTTTTACACACAAATATTTTTTTACCTTTTCGCAATACACATTTTATTATTTGCAAAGATAAATGCGTGTTTCATATTATTTCTTAAATATATTATAGAAAACAAATTTAATTTTAGTGATCGTAACTCAAAATATCTATCTGTTTGTGAAAAGATATGTTACGTTTATTCTGTAAAAATTTAAGGTACTTAGCAAGCCCCAGTACCTTTATATTTTGCACATTACTTGCTTAATCTTTTAAAAGTTAGAGGAAGAGAGTGCAATGATACAACTCGCATAAAATGTTTACGACTTAAGAATCATGTCACTGTAACATACTAACAGGCTAACATATACGTTATTTTACAGACACAATGTTATGTACATCTGAAACTTAGAGCTTTCTTCTTTTTCCTCCTTTTTTAAGTTACTTTAAATTGCCATTTCTATTTTGTTAAGCTTTCTGCCCGTGGTTACGCTCGCGTGAACTAAAGAATTTGTTTAATTTTAATTTCCATTGAATTTATATGTTGTTATATCGAATTTGTTATTATTGTTATATGTTATTACTCTAGATTCACTTAGTTAAGTCAACACTAAAAAGTCGCAAACAGGAAGTTATAATTTAATCAAAAATGTCTTTGTATATCACATTGGTGGATATTGTATATGGTTATTCTAAAATATCCATGTGAGAAGCAATCCTCTCTTAAATCATGTATTCTACTTTGAACATCTGGCCCAGAGTACTAATAATGGTTATTGCGAAGCAAATAATGAAGAATTACATTAGATTAAATTCAAAGGCGTAGACAGAGGTTGTCAGTGGTATTAGAGGTTTGAAAACTGTCTCCTCTCAAGCACATCCAGCAAACATAGTGGCCACTATAATGTTTTATAGACTATAAATTAATGTTTTATATATAGGTGTGCCAATCTCCAGGTTCATAAGAAAGGAGGCCTGGTAGGTTAGCATTGTTAAGGAAATCCAAAGGATAATGAACTGATTCATTTATTTATATCACTGTATCGACAAACTTATATTCTATTTCTGACTCTTCAAAATACTTAAGCAGGACGTTATCATGAGCAGTAGCACAGTTATTTTTAAGGGTCAGTGTAGTACGCTTACAAAGCCAAGCCAAGACTTCGTTTGTATATTAGAAACATCAGGATACACTCTAGCTAGGTTCTCTTTTTCGTCTGTTATAGTCGTCACCGCTGTGGCCAGCCGAATAGTTATATCTACATAATTTTCCTTTGAATTTGAAATAATCTCTATTCTTTATAGTAAGTGTGCACTTTTGGAGAGTATTTCTCACAATTTGAGCTATTCTGTTTAAATATATTTCGTACGGGGATTTCAACTAGGGTGAGATTGGGCGGGAGTTTAAACGCAGCGTAAGCCTTCTAAAAGTGCCCTTTTCAAGTATTTAACTGTTTCATTAATTAAGCGTTAATATCATTAAAGCTGATTTTTAAGTTAACTCTGATAATTTTTTTACCATCTCAGGGGACAAAATTCGAATAATCTGATTGATAACAACTATTGCTTATTTTTTATCTTGAATACTTGAAAAATCGTAAAAACTGCCGAAACGCAATTCTTAATATTCAAATAAAATATTAAATAAATAGTCATACCAGTGCGTTACATATTAATAAAGTGCTTTTACTGATCAATTTACTCATTCATTAGAAAATAACTTAATAATTACAAAACCTTCATATGTAGGCAAATTTATGTAAGATAAATTAATTTCAAAATTTTTAATACCATAGGTTAATAAATATTTAAAAATCGCTATATAATGCAAATATTGTAGACGTGGCCATGGAATTGGACAAATTAGATTCAAATGGGCCGATTTTTGCGCAAGACCGGAAAACTTGGAAACGTAGAGGAGAGGCCTATGCCTAGCAGTAGGATGACGTAGGCTAACAGTAGGTAATAGTTTAAAATGCATCATATTTACAAAACATCTTAATAAAACAAAAATACGTCTTCGTTATAATATATAACGTGTAAAAATAATACACAAAAATCATGTTGTGCCTGACGTATTTGATTTTAGTTTAAATTAAGATGAATATATTACGCACTCTAGTACGTTTAAACAGGTACTTATGCGTAGTATGTTCGATATACGGTAGACGATCTTCGCTAATGAGCGTTATTTGCAAGCATAGCGCTTAAATATTAACATGAGTTGCGCAGGCATTTGTCAAATACTTAATTGGCCATGTTCTATTTAAGTCAAAAGCTTAATTTGTCAAATTCGCAATTCGTCAAATCAGTTATTCATCAAAACCTTAATCCATCAAATGCGTAATTAGTCAATTTATTGCACAAGGTCACACACCTGTTTTATTAATATTTAGTTTGGGTTGTTTACACGACGATTTTTTAGATGAGGCCTAGCTGCTATGAGCCTGCATAAAAAATGGTTTTGCGTAATAAAATCAGAAATAAAATCTAAAAGAATCAAATTATTTTGGATACAGTTGGTATATAATACGTTTATTCATGAATATTATTTGTGATGTATGCTTTTCACATTTATACGAAATATATTACAAAAAGATTTATTTCCTCCAAGATCATTTTATATTTAGATTTATTCCTCTTAGGTAGTGGTAGCCCAGTAGTAACGCGCTCGCTTGGGTAATCGAGTGAAGCAGGTTCAAATCCCGCTCCTCGTGGTTCTCGCACTTCTAATATTTTCATGTACGAATCATTCTCAACATGATAACTAACCGACTCTTCACTCTTACGGTGAAGGAAAACATCGTGAAAAAACCTGCATGTCTGAGAGTTTTCGAATGCACTGCGTATGGAAGTCAGGAAGACTGAACTTAGAGAAAATGACACTCTACAGTCGATTAAGATTAGAAATTTTAATATACCTAAGTGATTATAATTACCCCGTCAATCCAGCCAGGTATCAAAAGTTTGTCTCAAATTTAAAAAAAAGAACTAAAAATAACTTTCTTTCATGGCAAATTATACACCTTTAGAAGTTCTGAAGAATCCGAGATGCTATGTACGAAACTTTTATAATTTTGTACAGTACGGTTTGTCTTTGCTTACATAATTGAGGAGTTAATATGAAATTACTAACGCACAAAATGCTACTGGAATTGAGGTTTTGATTAGGAAATTTTTTAAATTTTCGAAAACATTAAGTTAATGATGTGAACTTAGTCATCGACTTACTATTTAAATCGGTATGCCTATCACAGGTATCATAGACATATTAAAAGTAAGCACCCATACGCACACCATCTTTTTTTAATATTTATATTAAATAAATAATACAAAAAAAAAACACTTTTTAAACCTATATTTAAACAAACTATGTTGCATGCAAAAATTTCCTTTTGAATGTACAAAATGTGAGCAGTTAGCAAGCTAATTTGTCGAGCTAAAAGTTTAACGATATAAGAATTTGACGAATCAAGAATTTGGCAAAAGATTTTGATCAATCTCTAATTTAACTAGTCAAGTATTTGACGAGTGCCTGCAAAACCCTACATATATGGTATTTATTATAACGAGTACACTTTTACCTTTACCTTGTGAGGACACATATTATAGTCTCAAGGCCAAGCCATTGTTATAGCTAGGTATACGTTAACACAGTAACAATACGCTTAATATTATGCGGAACGAAACATTAGCAAAACATACCGTAAATTCATCATCTCCTGTCGTAAAATGTGAGTACTTTTTAACTGAAGTAGAAAATGTTTTTACAACCGAATACCAAAAAATAATATTTACTGTATGACATCATATCTTTTGCTTTAAAATCAATAGACTAAATTAAAACAAATGAATTAACTACGTAGTCAAATGCCAAATTAATGAACAAATTGACATCGAAATCTTTTAAAAAAGAAGTCGTAATTTAGTTTTAGATAAAGGATTTTTTCAATAACAACTTGGTTAACCTCCATTTTTTATGAGCCCATCTAAAGTTTGGTGTATGATGGCCATTGCCCTTGACACTCGTACCTGATATTGATTGCTTTTAGTCGTTAGTCCTAATATATTTTATAGATTATAATTAAATAGTAAACAATTTGTTTTATAATAAAAGCTGTGTAAAATTCTTTATAAATCTGGAACGAAATATTTTACTTATAGTGTTATAATAGGAAGAAACGTGTGAATTAAGTATAACTCACAACTACTACAAAATCCTAAAACTTGATGGTACTCATATTGCCCAAGTAATGGCATATTATAACATATTCACAATCTATTTTCAATGAACCACCACATTGTCTTGCGGTTTTAATTCCAGTCACGATCATTATAAGACATAAAAATTACCCTCACTTTAAGTGTAATTACAATGAATAATAAGCGTAGATTATTTGAGTTTAAAATATTATTTTCCTGAAAGTACACATTTTCAACAAAACGTCGGTAGGTACCTACTATAAAATAAGTCCATTACAACTTGATATTATTTAAACATTTAACAATAATAATAGATATATATGATATACTCGTATCTATCGAATTATTTTTCAGAGGCAAACGCTAAAAGTAAGCACGATTTAATCTTCACCCCATACAACTGGTTAGTTAAACTTATGGACGTATTTTTGGACTATTTTGGTAACCTGAATAAAAAAATTATAAAACATGAATAAAATTATTGTTTATAATACTAATTTACACAAATACATGTAAATTAAAGATATGGTTAATATAAAAATAATTGATTGTTTATTTTTTAACTCAGATTTGTTAACCCTAGTAGTTTTACGTTCTTCGACAAAAATCTGAACTAAAAATGTAAAATTTTCTTTTACATAAAGTATATTATATTATCTTATCCTCATAAGAAAATTTCTTCACACTCATCAAAGCATTACAATTGCAATTATTGCGGCTTCTAAAGGTAAAAATATTACATGGCAATATTATAATAAATACGTCCGAAGTTATATCATATTTTTGGCCGTTCAGAGAAATAATAGTTTATCTGAATAACTTGACTTTGACCTTGAAATGCTTAAAGATACATTGAATTTATTATTAGAGTTCTCTTATTGTAGTTGTTATCTCAAAATAAAATTTATGTTTTGAAATAGTTTGCTCATTGTACTGCAGGTATTTGCATATTTTCTCGTGTTTTCTCCTGTGGCCTCATATGCCCGTATGACGCTCAATGGAACCGGTCTCTTTATAGACTAGCTACTCCCTACAGTCTCACCTGTGTATACATTTCTATTTGTCCACGCTCTACAACCGTTAAATATGATGCTACTTTATACGTAGATAAGCCTCTCACTTCAGCTATACTTATACATATATAAAATGTGCATTAAACTTTTACAAATAAAAGGCACTTTTAAAAAGTCGTATATATTTATTATTTTACGTAAATAT
The DNA here is from genome assembly GCA_947093115.1 of Brenthis daphne. NCBI lineage: Eukaryota > Metazoa > Arthropoda > Insecta > Lepidoptera > Nymphalidae > Brenthis > Brenthis daphne. The sequence continues at coordinate 16,027,881 of OX352480.1, forward strand.
GCCTTTTTTATCATGTATTATTATTTTATTAAAATATTAAATAACACCTTCCTTATAACAACAAAAACACATTACATTTGAAACTGAATTGACATTTCTTAATTTCCAAAATCGAATAGGCATCTTTTGTTGATAAATTCAATATCTATACATAAATACATTAAAACTTAAAAGTGTGACTGATCGCTGTCTGTACATGGAAGATATTTGAGAATCTGACTGAATATTGGGGGTCTTTATTAACGCAATAGAAACCAAAACAATGATTTTCAGAAAAAAAATCTGTTTGTCGGGTTGTCTGTGCGCTTATGCGCGCTAATCTCAGAAACGGCTAACAGATTTGGGTGCGATTTTCGGTTAAGCTTTACTTAACATTTAGTATTTGTTTTAATTCAATTGCTTCATAAATGAAAAAAATTATGTCAATTAAAAGAATTACCTAGGGACGAACACGAGCGAAGCGAGGGTGTGTCGCTAGTTTTTAATATATTTCATAGAAAAATAAAACAGCATTTTGTATGTTTAGTAAATAAAATTAAAATAAATACGAACAATTATAAGAACCGAAGAGTTCATTCTACGTATGTATATTACTTATATTTTCAAAAGGGATTATCCATACTAATATTATAAATGTGAACGTGTATTTGTTTGTTTGTTTATATTTCTTTCACGTCGAAACAGAGTGACGGATTGACGTGATTTTTTGTATGGACACAGTTGAAGGGCTGGAGAGTGACATAGACATTACCGCGGGGATTAAACTCATTCTCACGGGAAAACACGTCATAATTCAACCCAAAACTTATTTATGATCAGAATTACGTGAGACTTGGTATTATTACCCTTCAATACAATTAAATAAATACTTTTTGAACATTTTTCGAAAATCATCCCATAAGGGGGTAATATAGCAGATGAAAGTTTGTATGAAACCTACTTTTTTAGAGTTTTACTGTATTTTTAGCGCGAGTGAAGCCGCGAGTTCTGCTACTTATTATATAATAAGACTCCGTTTGATATTAAAAATTGAAATAATATATCGTGTAACATTAGATCCCGAATATGAAATTGAACCTGTTTAGCTACTGTGCGGAAATGAAAGGCAGGCGAGATAATATATATGTATATATAGGTACATATTATGACAATACGTAATAAAATATACAAATATAGTATTGCACGACATTGCTTTTTACAATGTTATCGTGTAGCTTGTGTAATTAACATGAAACCACATTCACCCAGACTTAAATAAGTACATATATACATAGATACTTACTGCGTACATAACTAGGCAACTCCAGCTATATTTACAACTAGCGGCTCACCCTCGCTTCGCTCGGGTTCGGCGCTACGTCTTAAATAAGTATAAATAGTTATTAGCCAGCGTTAGCCACATAAATTTTAATTTTTTTCTTTAATTTTTCATTTTTTCTCTTTATTAAAACCTTCCATGGACTTTAAGGAACAAACGAAAAAAAAAATTTGCCGAATTGGTCCAGTCATTCTTGAGTTATGCGCTTACCAACATTCATTTTTATTTATATAGATAGACTAGCGACTCAGCCTCGCTTCGCTCGGATTCGTCCCTAGCTTGTTTCCCAATACAAATTTTCTCCCCCATTTTCACTCCCTTAAGGAAAGTTTTTAGGATAAAAAGTATTCCATGTCCTTTCCAGGGTCTCAAACTATCTTCTTACCAATTTTCATCTAAATCGGTTCAATAGATCCAGAGATTACCCCCTACAATGTCACAAGCTCATAAATTTACCTCTTTATAATATTAGTATAGATGGCTATACTCTCACTTCTGCTATATATTTAGCCTATGTAATAAAACTATTTTCTGAAGTTATAAGTACTTCTTTTGGCATGTTTGGGAAAAAATAAGAGAGTAAAATTTTTCACGATGCGCGTGCATACCGACAGCCAAAAAGCGACATGATGAAGTTAGCTGAAAGCAACACGATAATGTTAGCTGCATTTGCCTTTTACAAACAGAGAGTTGTGATTGATATACGGGATGATATTTTTAGCTATTTTTGTTCTGTTACGCCAAAGAAGTAGGTATAACTTCTTAGTACGCACGGTATATAAGTACACACGCACGTTTTTTTCCATATCAAGTGCCTGTAAACTGTAACAGGTAAAAACATAGGTATTTGTTTTTATTTTAAGGTTAATAATTATGTTAATGAAAACATGTAATCTTGAAAATAATTGCTAAAATAATATATTTGATTAATTTGTAATAATTAATTGATGTAGCATATATTTAGGTAATCTTGGCCGATAGGAACGTATTAAAAAAAAGGATTCGTATATTCATTTGTTTTCCCGCGCTTTATATCATAAATGTCAATACCACATTGTACTGTCTAATCATGAATTGAGTTGTAAATTAATATTATAAATGATGTAATTCATTATTTAAAAAGTAACAATTGAGTTTCTCGCCGGCTCTTCTCAGCAGAACTGCTTTTCGAGTCGACGCGGTGGTAGCTTCCACACGGACAGACGTACGACGATTATGGCAATTTTAAAAGAATTAAGTTGTTGTTGCAAAAGTACTGAATACAAGAATATATGCAAGGAATATCTCGAATTTTTATTAGTGTCATCCTACACAACAATAATGATAATTACCGAAGTAATTACTTATACGTCATCTTATATTATTCACGTCAGGTACAGAGTACGTAGAAGGAATGAATAAAAATGTTTTGAAAGAGCATATTTTAGCAAATGTAAGTCAAAAGCGAGGGTTGTGGTGTGAGTAGGAGATTCAGTGTCCACAAACAACATGTGAAATTTTATACAATCAATATCTTCATATATACCACCGAAGTTAATTAAGTATTAATTTAGTAAATGTTCAAAAGCACGGACTAATTTGTAGCGAACAATGATAAGAATAAGTGAAAATTGTATGATAAGTGGAGCACCTTTAAGCCATGAGAAAAATTAAAAACTATAAAAACGTCATTGTTTTTATTTTTTCATTTCAAACATATTAAATGAAAAACTTGATATGTGACATTTCTAATAATTTTTTTAATGATAAAAGGAAATATATGAAAATTGCATGTTCCTATACTACATGTACTATTCTGAAAATAAAAACAAAGGAGAACGTAAAGCTTGATTTATGTTTAACCAAAAAAATCCAAAGTCTTTAATTTCCTCTCAATAAAGTACGAACCATTTTTTTATAATGTTGGGAAATGTATTTACGCATACCGCATCTGCATACATACAGGTTACTCACCGGCTAGAAAAGACAGTACCCACTAAAATCTAACAAAACCTCCCCCGTCCCCTGCATGGCACACTTCCCACCGAGGCCGGCCGCCTCCCTGTGCGTTTCTTTGCTACGCACCCAGCTGGACTGCCGGACGCTAATCACAACAAAATAATAAGTAGTAATAGTGTTGCTTAATATTTTGCTTTAAAAAAATTATTTAATTTTTTGTTTATGGTTATATATATATATATATATATATATATATATATATATATATATATATATATAATAATGGCAACACTAAATATAGATTACTAATCAATATTTTTTTCTAAAAAATTGTAATAATCATAATAATAATAGCTAAAATTAAATAAATAATATTCCATATTCAATTATAAAACTAATTAAAATTATAAAAATGTTTAAAATCAAAAAATATTGTAAGGTACTTTGGTGCCATTTTTCAATTTTTTGAATACATTTTGTTATTTGTGGGTGGTCTGTCTGTAACAACTATATAATACCTTTGAGACTTCTAACACCTTTCGTCTCCCGTGACCATGATTGCTGTAAAGCATTCGAAACGTCGGGAACCAAAAATCAAAATCCGCGAAAAAATCCGAAGTTGTATTTAAAAAGTTTTATATAAGTTTTAATCAAGGCAAATCTTGTAAATGTCTATTGTATATAGTGTAGTTTATGTTAAAGTAGAGTAGGTACTGAAGACTGTTATCCGTTAAGCAGATTTAAGCTGGAAACCATATTTAAGAGTAATGTTATTTATATTATAAAAAGCTCGAAAAAAATCTAAATAGAAATTGTTCTAGGTATTTCTTATTTATTTTATTTAGTTTATCCTGCATAATTTTACTTTATTTCAAATTATTTGTATTATGTGTTTCTTTAATGTTATTTTGTTTACAAGCACATGCATATGCTTAAAAACAAAAGAAAAACTACTTACCGGCAATATGCATGAAAAGAGTTCGGTTACGGGTTTCGTAATTGTTATCTCTTGTGCCAATATCACGTGACTTTTAAAGATATTATAGTTTTTAATTCAAATAGTGTTCTTAAATGAGCCAAACCTCTTGCGCTCAATTTACACTAGGGGCACTTGGGGCTAGTGCCTAGAGCGGCAAATTTTTAGGGGCGGCAAAATTCGGAGGATGGGAAAAAAAATCTTCGCGTTATTCAAAATGATTTTTTAATTTTACCAAAAATGAAAAATAAAAAAGATTAACTAATAGGTACATTTTTCGAAAAATTGATATCATATATAAATTATTTCCTTGCATTTTTCAAAAAAATTTAAACTTTTAACATTTTATTCAAAATTTCGATAATACGGTGGTATATTTTACCATGCCCAGGGGCGGCGCTGAGGTTAAATCCGGCACTACTTACCACGCTGTTGCATCACAATTTTGGTGAAATAAATTTATTCAAATAGAATTAATAAAAATTTATAACCTTGGCCTCATTTCTCATTTTTGGAGATACATAATTAATAATTACAAATTTCATTTTTGGTTTATTCCAAATTATTTTGAAATAGAATGTTTGAGACAAAATTAGCATGTCATTTTAGAATGTGTTTTATACTTTTAAAATTTTAATAAGTGGTTTAAATTTGATGAAGTAATAATATTGTATTAAGAGTAAACAAATAAGTTAACTAAGTATAAAATAGCAGTATTTCTTATTTTTAATATGAAATATATAAGTTAGTTATCTATACTAATATTATAAAGAGGTAAAGTTTGTGATCTTGTGAGTTTGTGGGTTTGTGAGTTTGTGAGTTTGTGCCGTTGTAGGGGGTAATCTCTGGATATACTGAACCGATATTCAAAATTCTTTTATCAATAGAAAGCCATGTTCTTTCTGAGTGTCATAGGCTATATATTAACCCGAAAAATGAAAAGGCTTTTTCGTGGTAGTCGGATTTGCAAAGTAAGTCGGAGAAAAAACGGTCGAACGAAAACGTTTCTTACGAACGCTGCCTTAACGATGAGAGATATATAATTATGTTCTTGAGAAAAGTTGTAGAGCTTAATAATGCCTATAAAAAAGTCAGCGACAGCATATGTCTAACTTTTATATTCACAAAGTCACAAAAAGTAGTTTTTTATATTAAAAAAATAATTTAAATCGGTAGGTCATGTTTATTGGTCATATTATCAACAATTATGAATTCTTATCAAAATGAGTAAATTTATCGTCTAAAACGTTTAAAACAAAAGATTTTTGCCTTTTACTGCATATAATTTGGACAAATGGTTAAAGAGATAATACAACATATTCGTAGGTATGGACGAACCCGAGCGAGCTGTTTGTCTGTTTTTCTGGTTGTACGGGCTAATCTCCGATGCATGATGGTACCTTATAACCCCGGTCAACATCTTAGATACTTTTCATCCCGGAAAATTAAAAAGTTTTCGGGGGATAGTTGAAAAACTATAGTAACTTATACAGCTTAGTACACAACAACTTATGCACCTAATTTAGTAAAATTTGGCATGCTGATACCTCATATTGCCGGTCAAACAACAGGTTACTTTTCATCCCGGAAAAATGAACGGTTCCCGTGGGCTAGATCTGTTTGTGCTTTTATAGAGGCGAACCCGAGCGAAGCGAGGGTGAGCCGCTAGTAAAATATAAAGAGAAGAAAACGTATATTGTGAGTTTGTACTTTGAAAAAATTTCGATTTTCAATCCCACCACGTACGTGGTAAGAGTCGCGTACAAAAACTAGTAGTAAATAACTTTTGTTATAAAACAGGGGATTCTAGGGGGCATTTCATCTATTCTTGAATCTATACATATAATAAAATTGTAACTAAGTCGAATCTGTACATTAAATATTTTTTTGAAAATCTTATTGAAATAAACATTATTATCGATACAGAGATCCGAATCTATACTTTTTAGAATTTTGTCTGTCTGTCTGTCTGTGTGAGAAAACCACTGGACAGATTTTGATGAAATTTGGTATGATGATAGCTGATTATCAGGGTCAACATATAGGATACTTTTTACCGCGGGAAAATATCTCATTTCTGAGAATAAATACAAAAACTGCATTGTAAGAGTATACTTATATGTAAAACCTAAGAATTTGGTTTTTGGTTATCTGAACGCGGACGGAGCCGCGGTCAATGCTAGTTGTTAATAAATTATGTTCAAGTTAATCAAAACAGTAAAAAAAAATATTTTTTCTATTCACTTCATTGTATGATACAATTAAAAAATATATATTTGTTACAAAATTTGACATTGACATAATTATCCTTCTCAAAATTTTCATTTATGGATAGCTTGTAAATTAAAGTTTAAATCAAGTTTTTTTTTCGTAAGTTAGACTTTGTCAAAGTAAATTAATTATGCACACTATACATTTAATCTATACATATAATAAAATTCTAACTGAGTCGAATCTATACTTTAAATATTTTTTGGAAAATCTTATTGAAATAGTCATTACTATCGATAAAGGCCTAATCTAAAGTTTTTAGTATTTTTGTCTCTCTGTCTGTCTGTGATCGGCGCAACAACAGCAAGGCACATTTTTAAAATTTATTTTCTTTCTGTAATATCGTACAATCTGCAACCCACCATTAGTTTTCTCATGCTCTCACTACTTCACGCTTACTTATATCACTTTTTACATTACTAATACAATAAACAGTTGGCTATAGCGTAAGGAACAATGCAACTTTCTAATAGCAAAAAGAAATTGTGATCGATTTAATAACTCTATAGATTATCTCGTACATATCCATTTTGATAATCTATACACTTACCAATTAACACCAATTGGGTGTATACAAGTGGGTAATATTACGAGGACATAATATGTATACTAAAAATGCGTATATCGACACCCAGTGAGGGCATGAACCCTTGTTTGACAAGTTCCCACAATCACTAGGAGCACGAACTGTTGTTTACTTTTATTACAGTTATTTATATAAAATGCTTACAACTCTAGTTTTGGAAGAAAACAAAATTTTAGTAAGTTAAAAACAAAATTTTTAAATTCTAATCTATGTTGTTAATGTAAACTAAAATAACAGCCTTTTACTAAATGCACTTTGGCGCGTTTAACATTTTTTGTCTGTCGTTCTGTTTGTTCCGGATAATTTTAGAAACGGCTTGACTAATTTTGAAGGGGCCTTCACTGGCAGATAGCTAATGTTATAAGGAATAACTTAGGCTACGTTTATTTAAAAAAAAGAATTAGGATTCCACTCAAAAAACTTAAAATGTACCTAGGGACGCACCCGAGCTAACGAGGGTGAGTCGCTAGTTAGAGATAAAAATAAATGCCGGTAGCTTAAATGATAGAGCATATAACCAGCATTTTTTTTTGATTATCTCTATAATTCTTTATACATATTTGGTACCCTAAATATAGTAAAACTTAGAAATAGTATAGAACAAATACATTTAAATATATCTATTTAATATTACAGACATTACGCTTTCTTCGATAGTTCTCGCATATTTACTTCTCGCTTACGTAAGTATTACGTAACAGATTATGAACATTAATGCCGCCCTCGGACATTCTCATGGCAGCCCGGTCGCCCATGTCAACCTCTTTAAAAAGTCCGTACCTTTTCTATGACACTGAGGTAGCTATTTTGTATACAGTAACGGTGCTAAATAGAGTTACCTAATATGCTATATTAACAAACTACTTTTAAAAATAAATCTTTATTTATTATTTTCGGATTTTGTCGCGAATTTATTTTGATTTTTGGTTCCTAACGTTTCAAATACTTCACAGCAATCATTTGAATCAGTTGAATCTGTACATTAAATATTTTTGGGAAAATCTTATTGGAATAGTCATTATTATGTATCGGTACAAAGGCCGAATCTATAGATTTTAGATCTCGTCTGCTTGTCTGTCTGTCTGTGACCGCATCGAGAAAACCACTGGACAGGTTTTAATGAAATTTTGTATGCTGGTAGCCGGTTATCCAGGTCAATATATAAGATACTTTTTACTGCGGGAAAATATATCATCTTTTAGAAATCTATACTAAACGTTAAAACATAACAACAACAGTAAAGATTAATGAAAATGACCTAGTTATCATTATATTATATAGAGGAACTAGTGTTGCCCGCGGCTCTGCCCGCGTTCAGATGACCACAAACCAAATACTTAGGTTTTACATATTAGTATACTCTTACAATGCAGTTTTTGTATTTTTTTTCTCAGAAATGAGATATTTTCCGCGGTAAAAAGTACCCTATATGTTGACCTGGATAACCAGCTATCACCATACCAAATTTTATCAAAATCCCTCCAGTGGTTTTTCTGTGATGCGGTAACAGACAGACAGACAGACAAAAATTCTAAAAACTATAGATTCGGTCTCTGTATCGATAATCATGTTTGTTTCAATAAGATTTTCCAAAAAATATTTAATGTATTGATTCGGCTTAGTTACTATTTTATTTTTGTATAGATTAATATACAAAAATACATTCACAATAATAAAACGTAAAAATTGACTCTTGAAGATTGAGATCGACTATGAGTGCATTCTGACATGATATACTTGATTTGCATTGCATTGTTCAATGAGCAACAATGCTGCTATGAGCAAAGATAACATATATGTTAATCTATACAAGTGAACTTGGCATATATATTTTTTGGTTGTAAATAATAATATGGAACGTAATAAAACTTATATTATTATATTAAAATAATATACCAAAATACAATCAAAAAATTAAAAAAAAAATATAGGGCAATCTAACACTAGAAAGGTTAAATTACGTGCAATTCAAATTTCAAGTAAAATTTAATAATCAATTTATTAATAATTTTATTTATTTTTAAATTTTTGTTGGTCAATTATTACTTAATAGTTAATAATTATTATTTACAAATTTTACTTCAGTCTATATATTTTTTTCGCTTGCTGTGGCTTACTAAGCAGACTATTTAGATATTTATTTCATTATTGATAATTGATCCTCATAGTTCTTATTTCACCTCAGATTTAAATAGTTTTTATCAGTTAATGATTTGTTACTCAGTGATAATGAATGAATCCACGATTAACATAACAATTTACATGTTTATTCTATATCTAGACTATTTTCTACCTTCTAGTTTGCTAGCATGAAATTTATTTACCATTTTGAACAATCCATTTTAATATATTAAAATTTAGTCTAAATCCCTATTTAAAATAAAGCTCTCATAAAGAACATGGTCATAATTATATTGTTTCTTTATATTTTCTTATTGTAGGTATATACATTATACAGTGAGCATAGTAACAAGGATTTGTATTATAAAACGGATTATTATAATACTGTTTCAGGCTTCAATTTTTTGTACGCTCCATTTAACTTATCCTTTTATTCTTAATCATTGAATTACAAAAATCCAAATCTAACATCCGAACATTTTCATAAGCATTCATTTTACATTAACGTTATTTGAAAATATTTAAAAATAGAATTAAAGAAAGCAATGAAAATCCTCTTATACGTATTAATAATATTTTATTTTATTAAACGATTTATATAACTATAACTGTCTCAGGCTGATAGAGACAACATTAAAAAATTAGCTTCAAAATTTGAAGCGTGAGTTACGTTTTGACGGTATGAATTAGGTAGACTATATACATATATACATTTTCCAGCCCTCCAACTATCTTCACACAAAAAATCTCGCCAATCCGTAAGTAAAGTCAAAGTTAAAATGTGTATCGTAGAAAGAGAAAGTGTCAAAACTACAAACACATTTAAGTAGCTTGTATTAATTTTAAGAGCGTTCAAATTATAAAGTAGTAGTAGTAAGAAAATAATAATAATAGGATTTTACGTTTTTCCTTAAAATATTTACAATGTTTCTCTTCATAAAAACTTCCACGGACTTCAACAAATATGCATTTTGAAATAAAAAAATAGCCGAATTGGTCCAGCCGTTCTCGAGTTTTGCGCTGCGCAACACATGTAGCCAATCTAGCCAAACATTTCTATAGTTTCTGAATCATCATAATTATAGGATTTCTAAACATAATGTATTCTTGACATAGCGTAAATAATAATCAAATTATGACATAAATATAAATTATTCAAACGATGTGTTATCGAAGATAAGTTTAGTGTACGCAGCCAATATTGACAATATTATAATATCGGTCAGGTTAAAAATTTATAATTCCTCCTAAATTCTTTGCTTGTACATGGAATTTCACTGAGAAACTTAATGAAATTGACTATTCCTTTGAAAACAGTTATCCTTACCACATTAATACATATAAATTTTCTTTAATTTTCTTTATTTTAAAAATAAACTATGAGTTTATCTACGATGAACAACGTTACATTCACTTTACAGCTTTAGCTCTATATATCTTATGATTGCGCTATAAATATTATAAAAGAAAACAATTTGAAAACAAAATGTTAGTTAATCAGTAGAGAAGTTACATGTAAAATAAAATAAAAATTACATTTTAATTTATATAATAATAATCTTTACTTTCGTCTTGTTTACTTCTGAATATTTTGTAAACAAGTGACAATTGAAGTCGTGTTTGGAGGAAAGACAAGTTATATCTTCTTCTTATTAAAACTGACATCTCTGAGCGATTTCAAACATGATATTTTAGCTTATCCTCGATGTAGTTAGAGCATGCTATAACTGCTATATTATAGGCCGGGAGTTATCAGCAGTGCGCAGTGCCAAGCGCACCTCTGTCGTGAGACGACTATATTTTAAAATTCCGAAATTTTGTTGTTCGACCTTGATCGCGAAATGAAGGACCTCAACGGTGAGTCTTAGGTTTCCTTTTAATGTCCTTACTTTGAAGGCTCTTCTATGAAACTATTCTAATGTTGAGTTGTAAAAAATTATTATAGGATCGATAATCCCTCGACAGTGGTTTAATTGATATATCAAAATAGTACAAAACGTGGAGATTAGCGTAAATAATATTAATGTATATTGTAAGTAACTTATGTAATTATAATTAAAAGAAAGTTTATTGTCTTTACGAAGTCTAAGATACGTACATATTACACTGAAGTATTTTGTTTTTGTTAAAATACGAACAATTCAATAATAGAATGTATTGCTTAAATAAAAGTAAGTAGGTATCTAGCAAAATTTATTGCTATATTTACATATCAACATAAACCTTGTGACTGCGTAAAATTGGCCGTTATCAAGTAAACAATTAGACTATTACACTATGTGCCTACAACATTTTAACTAGTACATGTAATATAAAAACTTTAAAAAAATATCTACCTATAACTATTAAAATTAAATTTTTTGAATACTTGTCCAAAGAGAATTTCTAAGTATTTTTACCTCTACCATCGAATGTACTAATTCTAGATAATCTATCATTCATTCATCAATTTGAAAATCAATTCATCGAGTTTATGAATCGTATTTCAGAAGTTTCTTTTGCCATCCGTATAGCATATCTATTGTCATCTGCATTGTCGTCGAAGAGAAACTCGTAGATATCAATTTCAGATTTTAACTCATTCGGATTACGAATTTTAAATTGAAAACAGAGGTGATATAAAACAAAGCTTGCACCACCTATAATTTTTCTCTTTCTTATCTGTGTTTTCTTTTTTTCAGGAACAACTTTAAGCGAAAAGCCTTTAGGCAGGCGACGAGCGGTCCCCGTGATATACTTACAAGGCTCTCATTATGATGTCGGCTTTGACGTGGTAAGTTGTTTTTTTCTTCAAAATACTGCCATACTCTTCTTTTATCCACATAGGTGCAATAGGAAAAAAATATCGAACTACTACTATAAATGCGTTTGTTTCACGCTGAAACGGCTGGTCTGATTAAAATGTATTTTAGTACACAGATAGACTATAGGTTCGAGTAATACACAGGCGTCGTCGTATTCTACGTATCTAGAAACGCATCCGAGCGGAGCGTAGGATAAAGTCATAGTACCTGGGCGACCGAGCTTCGGAGTTTATGGCCTAAAGTACTTTTAAAAAAACCAAAAACTTGAATGAATACAAAAAAAAAACAAAAGAAAAACGTTGTATCCGACTTATGGCAGAAATTAGAATGATGCGAAAGAAAACCGCATGAAAACTCAAAAACACGCGTTTTCACAGACATAAGACCAATCTAGAACGATTTTTCGCCCCCGAAAACCTCCACGTACCAAATTTCTGCGAAATCGTTAGAGCCGTTTCCGAGATCGCCGGTATAAATAAATATGCAAGAATTGCTCGTTAGATATATAAGATAGATACAAATTTATTTAAAGTTTGTTTTAATTCAGATTTCATGAAACCTTCACATGCTTCTGCAAATTGCTATTTTTTAATACATAATAATATATATTGCTATTAATTAAAAATATTTAAAATATCTTAATTCTTATTATTATATAGGTAATATAAGTTTCAACAAGTTTTTATATTATGTAGTTTAAGCGATCGTGGCTTTGTATAAAATCTATTACGTAGTTAAATTTCAATCATAAAAGTTGGTTGATAATAATATTATAGTCATTACAAGATATTTAAGCTATAAATACAGAATATTATGGTAACTATGTATATTTTACTGTTTTTTTTTATGTTCGAGATTGTTATAAAGCGAATCAATTTTTTGTTGTAGTTGTATTTTAGGTACATATTTTGTCTATTTTTATTGTTACAAAGTGAATCTTCTATATAAAGAATATGAACTTTTAAGCTGTTTCTGTGGCAATATAAATCTTCAATTCAGTTTTTTGGCATCGTAGTATATCCATAGAAGGAATTGAAATATGTATGAATTTTTATATATATATGTGTAAAATATATGGGATTACCATCTCAATTTAACATAGTAAAAAAACTTATAATATTTAATCCCAAAATGAATTTAACAAAACTGAAGTCTTTGCATAAACGAGTGTTGACACTGACATTAGAAATCACGGGTTCATGTCCCGATCAAGGTAAATATTCGCGTTAACTATACAAATATTTATCAGAGCCTGTCTTATCCATGCCCCATGTGTCTATTGTATGTATATTTCACGGATTCTGATACAATGTTACTTTGTAAAGGCCAACGATGTGTAGCATATTAAATGTAACTGTATTTATTGATACATAAAGTAAAATGTTCTATTTCATCTCCTAGCTGTTAGTCATAACTGACGTGTTTAGAGACCTAAATATGACCCTTTTATGTCAATATGTATATGGAATTGTCATTTATTAATTACTAGCGACTCAATCTCGCTACGCTCGGGTTCGTCCCTATGAACGTTTTAACGATTAGTATGAACCAGATATAACTTGTTTTCCCTTGGGAACGAGATAATTTTACGCGGTAAGTAGCCTATGTCATTCTCCAGCCCTCCAACTGTCCCCCTTTTTCGACGTGAAAAAAGGACAAACAAACAAAGTCAAAGTCAAACTTCTTCTTCTTAGAAAGAGAAAGTATCATATCTATCTACAAACGCATTCAAGTAGTTTATAATAATTTTAAGATTGCGCTCATAATAATCGTAAAGTAGCAGTAAGGAAAAAGCAAAATGTAATTTTAACGGCTTTCCGTGAATTTATTCCGATTTTACTCTTCATAATAACCTTCCTCGGATTGCAACGAATATTTGAAAAAAAAATTAGCTAAATTGGTTCAGCCGTTCTCGAGCTTTGCACTTAGCCATTCATTTTTATTTATAAAAATATATGAATTTTAAAAGACTCTTCTAACAATGGCACAATAACTTAAATAATAAATATTCTGTAATCGTTCGCGGTGATATTTTTTTAAAGAGCCAAACAATGTTGAACTACGCTGCAATTTGTTAAACTTCGTACGATTAACATGTATTGCTTACTAATCTATGTAATATGATAAATGATAATAAACTCAATTTATAATTAGCGAAATATAGACTGATAATTATAATGACAATACATATTATTACATTGATGCGCACTTGATCGTTTTTTACAGTACATCTTATATTCATACTCAGTTCTTATTTCATATAAAATATTTATTTTCATGTACATACAACATTTCATAAAAATGCTTACACATAATAATCACAAACATAAACTTAAAATGTAAGTAAATTTATGTTTTAAAAGCTTTTTGAGAGTATAATATCTTATGACTTATATATAAACCTTTTGAAAGTATTTTAATTTTTAACTATAATATGTTAAATACTTTAAAATTAATTTACCTCGCACATTAAATATTTTTATTTGTTTTTTTTTTATTTAAAAGAACTATAGTTCTTGTAGAATATATTTCACGCTCAAAGACATGAACTTGAATTCTTATTAAAAGAAAAAAAATAACAATATTAAACAATAAAGAAATAATAGTTCTTTATGCAAATAACTTTAACAATATCGCCTAGAGATATAATATAAACAATGAAATATTAAATTTATATCTCTAGGCGATGTTTAATTGTATTGTAATGTAAAGTAATTTTAAATTTCTGATGTAAAAAATATAATTAACTATTTTAACGTAATTATTATAATTGTTGATTATAATACATATTATAATATTTCATAAATTCTATGCTTAATATTAGTATAATACAAATAAGTTGAAGGGCTAAGATTATTTCAATTTTTATTTCATAACTAGTTACCACATACAAAAGGAGTTAAAAGAAATATTAATGTGGTAATTTTTTTTTCTGTCTGTTGGTACTTACTAATAATATACGGCCGGAATGGCTGAACCAGATTTTGATAGTAAAAATTTGCTAGAACCCGGATATTACTCATTACATTTTAATATACATTCGCAATATTCTATATTCAAAATTAACAACATATTTATCTTAGTAAGAGTTGTCGGTGTATAATATTTAGGTACTGCATGAATTTATGACAATAATCATCGATCAAACAATACTTTTGATCGATGATAATAATGAATGAAACAAAGGTATTTTAAGTATGTATAATACTTATATACAAATAATTAACTAGCGGCTCACCCTTGCTCCGCTTGGGTTCGTCCCTACTTACGTTTTGACGCTTAGTATATATTTCTCAGAGATGAGATATTTTCCCGCAGTAAAAAATATCCTATATGTTGACTCGGATAGCCAGCTATCATCATACCAAATTTCATCAAAATCCCTCCAGTGGATTTTTCATTCAGACAGACAGAAAGACATACAGACAAACAAAAATTCTAAAAACTATATATTCGGCCTCTGTATCGATAATAATGACTATTTCAATAAGATTTTCCAAAAAATATTTAATGTACAGTTTCGACTCAGTTAATTGTTTTATATACATATGTATGTCTGTGCCTAATTAGGTACGATGCCTATGATTAGTGTTGTCCAATTTTCGCTTTCTCCTTAATTAGAATCTATACACTATACGGTGTTTTGTGTAATTAATAAAACCATTTATACTACAACTTTCTAGCAAACCAGGACTAGAATCTACAATTTCCTGGCAATAAATTATTAATTTAGCTCTCTACAATAGTCCATAATAACATATATTGAATGAATTTGATTAAAAAAAATAACTAATTTTTAAAGTTAATTATACTAACAACATAGTAGGCACTTATTCCTTACACGAATGAAGTTTTAAAAAAGCTCAAGACGTAAACAAATGCAATAAGTACCTAGGGAGAGCTGTAATGCGATCGTAGTATATATTTTATGCATAGTTTAGATTATAGGTACAATTATGTAAGCTAGAATTTTAATTGGCCGTATACTATTTTAAACGTAGATGTCATTCAAAAGCATGAGTGCATAACAACAATGATAATTGTAATAAAGCAAATTACTAACAGCGCCTTTGTAATACAAATTTGAATTTTTTATTACATAGTAACTGGTCGAGCGAACTTCGCTTGGCAGTATATTGTTGTTTTTCTTGTAAAATATTGCGGTTTTTTTTCAGAAAAGACATCTATATAGATAAACTTAAAAAGCAAAACCTATATACAAAATTTGATCCAATCTTAGACTTAATGAGATTATTAGACTTAGACTTAATGAGATTATTAGATTAATTAGAGACGTTTCCGAAATAAACAAAATAAATTTATGTATGTAGGTACAAAAAATAAAAATTGATCATTTAATATTAGGTATATGCTGCAAAAGCAAATTGCTTTTGCCCGCAGCTCCACTCACGTAGTTTATTTAAAAGGTTAGAGCTATAACCATGCTCATATATCTTATATCTTTAAACGAGCAATTCTTGTATATATATACAAGAATTGCTTGAATATATATATATATATATATATATATATATATATTCAAGCAATTCTTGTATATATATACAAGAATTGAATATATATATATATATATATATATATATATATATATTCAGATCCCGACATCTGCGCAGCTGCTGTCTCCGAGACAATATTGGCGGGTATGGAATGTTTCATTCCAAACTCGCTAGTTGCTGCCGGGAAAAAGAAACGACCGTGGTTTAATCGGCCTTGTAAGAAAGCGAGATACACTAAGCAAGCCGCGTTCAGGGATTGGATCACGGCTCGGAGTAATAGCGATCCAAATCTTTCTGATGTGAAACGCAAACTAAATGCCGTCTCGAGGTCCAGTAAAAAAACAATTGTCAGAGCTTTATTCGAGTTCATCGGGAGAATTGGCGAAAAGCTGGCTAGTTACCCTTCCGGGAGTCGAGCCTTCTGGTCGCTCGCCAAAGCTGCCGAGGGGAACTTTTGTCTGTCGTCCTTACCACCACTGCAAAATGCCGACGGCAACCTGGCCCATAGCGCCAAAGAGAAAGCCGATCTACTAGGTACACTCTTTGCCACAAACTCGACTTTGAAGGTCAATGAAAGCGCCGCACCGCCAACCATCCCACGGTGTGGACACTCCATGCCGGAAATAAATTTCTCACAAAGAGAAGTCCGGCGGGAGCTGCTAAGTCTTGATGTTCATAAGTCGAGTGGGCCCGACGGCATACCAGCAGTGGTACTCAAACAGTGTGCTCCTGAGTTGTGCCCTGTACTAACGCGACTTTTCGCACTTTCCTACCAATCTAGGCAAGTACCGTCTTCGTGGAAGACCGCCCATGTGCACCCGGTGCCCAAAAAGGGCGATAGATCAGACCCATCGAATTACAAGCCTATCGCTATTACCTCTCTTCTCTCCAAGGTTATGGAGCGTGTTATTAATACCAAGCTCCTCAGATACCTAGAGGAACACGATTTGATCAGCGACCGGCAATACGGCTTTCGCCACGGTCGCTCGACTGGTGACCTTCTAGTGTATCTGACACACCGGTGGGCTTCAGCCATCGAGAGTCAAGGTGAGGCGTTGGCAGTTAGCCTAGATATAGCAAAGGCGTTCGATCGGGTCTGGCACCGGGGTCTTCTCTCGAAGTTGCCATCTTACGGACTACCCGAGGGCTTGTGCAAATGGGTTGCCAGCTTTTTATCTGGTCGATCCATCAGAGTCGTCGTTGATGGCTGCTGCTCGGAAAAACTAGATATAAACGCTGGTGTCCCGCAAGGTTCTGTGCTGTCTCCAACGCTTTTCCTTCTGCATATCAATGACTTGCTGTCTATTGATGGCATTCATTGCTATGCGGACGACAGCACTGGAGACGCTTTCTACACAGGCCGTGCAAACATCCCTCGCTCCGCTGTGGTAGAAAGTCGCGAACAACTTGTGTCTCAAATCGAGAGTATTCTTTCCAGAGTCTCCGATTGGGGTCGGGACAATTTAGTCCAATTTAACCCCTCCAAGACACAAGTTTGTGCGTTCACCGCTAAGAAAACCCCATTTACTGTGGCCCCTCAATTCCAGGACACACCCCTAACCATCTCCAACAGTATTGGTATTCTTGGTGTCGACATATCCAGCGACGTCCAGTTCCGAAGTCACCTGGAAGACAAGGTCAAGCTGGCATCCAAAAAGCTAGGTGTGCTTAATAGAGCGAAGCGGTACTTCACGCCGGGACAAAGACTGCTTTTATATAAATCGCAAGTCCGTCCCCATATGGAGTACTGCTCGCATCTCTGGGCGGGAGCACCGGCATACCAGCTTGGGCCTTTTGACTCGGTTCAGAGGAGAGCTGTGAGAATTGTCGACGATCCAATACTCACAAGCGATATAGAGCCCCTAAGTCTAAGAAGAGATTTTGCGTCCCTATGTGTGCTCTATCGTTTGTACAATGGGTTGTGTTCCGAAGAATTGTTCGAAATGATGCCCACGGCCACTTTCTATCACCGCACCGCTCGCCATCGACAGGGAGTTCATGCTCACACATTGCAGCCCAAATGGTCCCGTACAGTTCGGTTTCAGAGGAACTTTCTCCCACGGACCATCTCGCTGTGGAATGAACTCCCTGCCGAGGTTTTCCCAGAGGGCTACAGTATGGGGTCCTTCAAAAGGGGAGTAAATAGGTTTTTAAAGGGTCGGCAACGCGCATGTGATGCCCAAGGTATTGCAGGCGTCCATAGGCTGCGGTAACCGCTTACCATCAGGCGGGCCGCATGCCTGATTGCCACCGACGTGGTATAAAAAAAACAAAAATAACAATCACTTCAGCTATATAATATTATAGTATAGTTTTGTTCATATAATTACGATACATATATTTTTATTTATAGGGACGAAATTTTGCGAACGTCATCAAGAGCTTCCTATCGTCATACGCCAACCTTAAGGACTTTGAAAAGGAATACAAAACTGATACAGGGAGGGACGCGTATGACAAGACGCTCGCGAATATGAAGGAACGATTCCCGTATTACATTAAGGAAATGCAGGGTGTGGCCGATGGGGCAGACGTTCCATTCCATCAGGTACCATTAGTATAAACCCCTATTATATTGCGTTTACGACTATCACAAATATATGTTTAATGTTGTAATTGTTCAAGTTAGATTTAATGCGAGAGCTTTGTTTTGAAGGCAGATGGAATAAGTGATGAACTACTACTTTTATTATAAATATCTCTACTCTTCATACGATAATGGACACAAAAGCAGGAATCTAAATTATGTATTTTATAATAAAACCCATAATTTTCTTAGAATAATTTCATCCCCACAATAAACCCCGTCTCTATTCTCTAATTAAGCTTATTGGTTGCACTTATAAGTTATGATGGTAAATTAAATAGAACACCGCAGTAAAGGCTCTGTCTTATTCCAATTTATTGCGATTGTAAGCGTTATGTAAATTCTCAAATCAATCCTGCTATCTTCGAGTGTACAGTGTTCTCATATAAATGTCTATTGAGATAATTTAAATTCTTTGCAGCTTTTTCTCTTGCAAATGGATGACATAATCGGAACTATTAACGACAATCATATACCACGCAACGACACAGGAGGCTGCAGTTCACTGGCTATTAAGACCCCCAATAATGTAAGTGACGTCTATAAACGCATTATAACTTTTGCAAAGGACCAGTGTTATTGAACCGTTAGTAACGTATATGAAATTGAACTTTATTAATTCGCATTGATCAATCTTCAACGTTGAGAAAGTTACTTGTTTTAATAAATAAAAAACTCTCCGCATTAAAGTATAAGAAACTTTTAATGACACTTCCCTTATAATGTGAGCAATATAGATTACTTTATATTTTTTTTACATTTCAATGCCAATGAAATTGCGAATGGCTCGAGTGCAAAAACAAGTTTTTTTTGGGCATCTATGACGAACATGGAAAATTACCTTTTAAGATTTTGTTTTGGAATAAAAATATACACCTTTAATAAATTTTCAATGTGATAAAGCCTATTTTTTTATAAATGATCCATATTATTTAAATGTCGGTACAAAATTAATATATTTACTGAGATGCATTTACTTTTAAGCAAAGACGCTTTTGCGCTAACGAAAAGAGCTTCTGACGATATAATAGCACATAATACGCTTCTCTCAGGTTAGTTATTTTGGCACTCAACATACAAATCAAACGCAATTATGGTTAATAAATTAGCTTTATTTATCACAAATTGATTTCACACTTTTTTCATATTCAAGAATCTATTAGTATCTCATCGAGTGTAACAGTAGGTACAATTAAATTATTATTAACAAGACGAATTATCGCATGATAATCACTTGGCACTATTGAGGAAATTTTGGTACGAATAAAACAACTGCAGAGAAGCTGGATATTTGATATCGTTAAAAGAAAATATCTTCACTTTCCAAGAAAAACGAACTTCTATTAGCATATTTTTACAATTCAACGTAAAAGGCAAGAAGTTAAAAAAAATACTGTTGTACCTCTTAAGCAGATTTTATTTTCGAATTTAACAAGGATGGGGCTAGAATATTAAATATCTAATAATACTCGTAAACTGTTTTTTTGAAGTTATACTTCTTTGCCGCGTTAGGAAAAAAAATGATGAGAGTGATTTTTTACGATAGATAGTCCTAGATTTAGGCTTCAGTTTGAAGTTAGTCGTTATATCTCTCTTTAGTATAGTGTGATGTCTATATTCAGAAGACGTGTTGTGTATTAATAAAAATAACAAATATTACAAGCTTTTATTCAGATCCGGTGGCGGTACAACCTGTCCCGGTATCTGTCTGTAATCAAATCTTGCAAGTTAAATTTAACCCACTTCCCAATGTCCGATTGAGCTGAAATTTGGCATGTCACGTTTTGTTCTCTTGACAGCACAATTATGTACATGCCATCATTTTTAATTCAATATGGCAGACGTTACAAAATGGCGATTTAACAATTCCATAATGACCCTTATGATATGAGCATCATATAAAAGGGCTTTATGAGCAAAACACAGTAAACAAAGTGATGTCATTGTAAATCCAATATTGTGGACTCCCAAAGATGGCGGACTATGTTTTTTTATGCACCCGCATGATATGGATATCAAATGAAAGGGTTTGCTGAAAACAGTACGAATAAAATAAAAACAAACATAAGAATTTAAAAAAGCTTGTATTTAAATGCTCTAAAAACAAAGAAATATAACTCCTTACTGGCGTATATTAGTACACACACACTTTTTTTTAATATTTATGTTCTTTCAGGCTATTTTAGGTCACACCGAAGATGCTTTTAGTGAAACACTCAATCATTTCTACATTATGTCTGCGCATATTATACCGACCGACGAAGATAGGGCGAATGGGGTAAGCCAATATCAAAAAATTATATATATACTAAGTATTTTGTAATAATAATCATCATCGTATTAATACACGCTGCAATATAAATAAATGAATAATATTTTTGAGATAAATAATGTAACATAGACTATAGTATATAATACATTTAGATACATATGTTGCCTGTTATCAATACATAATACATACTTATTATGTATGTATACGATAAATAATAATAATAATTAATAGATCATTTTGATAGAGGCTACAACTTGCGTCTATTAGAATACTGTACACTAAAAACTAGTCATTTTCTTTAGCTTTCCTTCCTTGTCATGTTTTATTTTACTCTTTAAGATAAATTATACCTAGACTGGAAACAGTAAGTCATTTTTTCCTCGTTTTGCATAATAACTCTAATTTATAAAAAAATTATCTAATTTATAAATAAAATTTATAAAAATTCTAATTTATAAAAATCTAGCGACTCACTCACGCTCCGCTTGGGATCGTCCCAACTTACGTTTTAACGTTTTGTATAGGTTTCTCGGAAATGAGATATTTTACCGCAATAAAAAGTATCCTATATATTGACCCGGATAACCAGTTATCATCATACCAAATTTCATAAAAATCCCTCCAGTGGTTTTTCCGTGATGCGGTAACAGACAGATAGACTAAAATTCTAAAAGCTCTAGATTTGGCCTCTGTATCGACAATAAAGTCTATTTCAATAAGATTTTCCAAATAATATTTAATGTACAGATTCGGCTTAGTTACGATTTTATTATATGTATAGATATATAGCCTATAGCCTTCCTCAATAAATAGGCTAGCTATAGTATATCTATAGTATAGGATTAGTAGTTCCTGAGATATATATTATTTTTTATAATTATACGATTTCATTTAAAAATCTTTAGGGCGTTATCACGACTGTTCAAGCGGATGGTACTGTTTTATTTCAAACTAGATTAATAGCTACCTGTGAGCTATGTACCATATTTTTAGAAAATTATCTGTGACCACTCTCAATATTTAAGCATATATAAATAAAGTTTTACCTCATGTCGCAGGCCATCGAAGAGAGATTCGCATCGTTATGCTATGCGGGTCATCTGCCCGGATACACGATGGGATATAATGAAAATGGATTAGTATTTTCTATCAATACACTTAGCCCAATGGCATTGAAACCTGGAAACACCCGTAAGTATCTACACTTTTCTTTAATGATTCATGTAAAATTTGTACAATATTTTTAATATTAATAAAGAACTCTTCTTTTGAGACTTTTCCTTTGACGCCAAGGGAGTAGAATCAATTATTTTTCATAAATATTAATATCGCCATATTATTCATAAATATGTAAATATGGACCTGTGTCTGAAGGAAAATAAATAAAAAAATATATGAAGTCACTTTATTCGTTTCTAATTCGAAACAAATTCCAGCACGAACTTTTATCACGCGAGCTCTGTTAGCGTCTAAGAGTTACGCAGACGCTGAGAGGATTCTGCGAGATGAGGGACTTGGTATCGGCAACGGCTTTTCAATAAACATGATATGGACTAATAAAAATGGAGAACGAAAGATATATAATGCTGAAGTCGCACCTGATCTTAAGGGTGATAGGTCCAATGTTAACATACATAACTACGTTGACGAACCATTGGTACACACTAACATGTAAGTGGAATATAGTCGATATGTAACACTAATCCATACAATCTTGAGATTGTATGGATTAATGTTACATATGAATTTGAATTCGTGATCACGAAAACAAATGACGTGATTTTTGCTTTAAATCCTGTTACGAAATATCCCATAAATAAATAGACGTATTTACAAAACTTATTTTCACTGCAAATAGCTTAGAAAGCCTAAGCTGTTTTATCTATACAGATAAATGAAATTGGAATGTTTGTTTGTAATGTCGAAATAAACGCTTTTTATTCAATGGTATCATCATCATATTATATAGTACTTATAAGAAAAACAAATTTTTAAAATTTTTGGCTAATGTGCGAAACGGCTAGACTGATTTTGACGGGACTTTCACTGGCAAATAGCTGATGCTATATGGAGTAACTTAGGTAGCCTTAAATAGTTATTAGAGTCCCGCTCAAAAAAAAAACGTAACTAGGGACGCCCCCGAGCGAAGCGACGATATGTCACTATAATAGTAGCACTATAAATGCCGGTATTGTATTTGTTAAAACAAAAACAAACTGATTAAAAAGTTTTATTTGATGACTTGGATACATCGAGACATCTACGTTTGTAGCCTTCATCTGAAACTACCAGTGAAATGAAAAATATTTTTAGCCTACCTTGTAATGACGAATGTTATGGCTGTCTATCATCACGCTAATCCTTAGGAGTTATACAAAAACAAATTACGTGAGCGGAGCTGCGGGCTAGAGCTAATATCAAATAGTAATGACAATGTATTACACTACGTAAATCTTCACCAACCACAATTAATCACGTTTTAACAATCTATATTTACATCGCTACACTGTGTTCATAATATGAAGATCTGCACAGAAAGTAATGGTATAAATGGTGTAAATGGTACGTGACAATTTTACGTAGGAATGGATTAACATGGTTTTTGCAAAAAGATAGTATGTGGACTGAAATGTTTCCGTGAGATTTTAAATATTGCAAATATTCACCTAGCAGTAGAGGAGGTGGCTTAGCATTTTTTCTGGAAATTTTATACCGAATAAATGCACTAAATAGTTGTTTATTTTTAATAATAAGTAAAATAAGCTTAAGTTAACACACCCACGGTGGACATGGAAAAAACGACTGACGATTTTCATTGTGATGACTGACAAATCCACTTATGCTTTCATACGGTATAAAATTAATAAATGAAATTCCTCTACTACTATTCTTACTGTAATGAACTATAAAGACGGCGTCATACTTGTTATTTATTTTATAACATTCATATAATATGTATTTCAATAGATACCAACGGATTAATATAAAGGAAGTAATTGGGCCAATAATAGACAGTAGTACTTTTCGTCTCAAAATAATTCATTCGCACCAACCGCCTCAAAGCCAGAAGGACATAAAAGATATCCTGTCAGACGACACTGGAGAAGATTTCCAAGTATTTCAGCAGAAACCGGAATCCATTATTAAGACTATCGCTGTTGGTAAGTTTTTATCTTTATTATTTGACGACACGTTTGGCTCAGTTTGTAGTGACCCTTCTTGCTGTGCCAGCGGTGGCGGGTTCGAGTCCCGTTAGGGGCATTCATTTGTGCGATGAGCACGAATGTTTGTACTCCAGTCATGGATGTTTATATTTATAATATGTATGTATTTAAAGTTATAGTACCTGGGCTACCGAGCTTTGCTCGGAGTTTTTGGCCTAAAGTAAAATTTGCTTTTTTATTAAAAAAACTAAAAACTTGAATAAATATTAAAAAAAAATAAAGTAAAACTTTGTATGCGACCGATATTCGAGTCTGGACACCTGTGATTGTTGATTTTGCACCTTGGCCGCTTGACCATATTTTTCGTGGAATAATGCAAAAGAAAACTACATGTAAAATCGAAAACACGCGTTTTCTCAGACATAAGACTAATCTAGATCGATTTATCGTCCCCGAAACCCCCTGCCCCCTAACTTTCATGAAAATCGTTGGAGCTGTTTCCGAGATTCAGATTATATATATTTATATATATATATATATATATATATATATATATATATATACAAGAATTGCTCGTTTAAATATATAGGATATGTGTAGTGTATCAACTATCTGGTATCCATAACACAAGCCTCGTAGCTTACCATGAAACTAGATGGTGCTGTGTGTTAATGTCCCAACATATTTATTTATTTATGTATTATCATACTCGTGTAAGTAACATGAACGCTCGCAATCAGATGTATTGGTAAACATTTATTGGATTTATGACATAACAACTAAACGTTTCCGTATTTTGAAGGACAAGTTATAAAACGATTTATTTACGTAACGCATATAAAATGTTACACAAAATAATACGATAATCAACCAAAAAAATGATTAAAAATGTCCAGTTTTAAATTAAAAGCGGAAATTGTTCTTGAAAAAACTTTTCATTAAATAGGAGATAAAATTGCAACGCTTTCTGAGAAAGTTTTTTCAGATACAGTAATGCCGCTGAGGCTTTTATATTAATTTTGACGACACGTTCGGCCCAGTTTGTAGTGACCCTGCTTGCTGTGAGAGCGATCGCGGATTCGAATCCCGCTGGGGGCATTCATTTGTGCGATGAGCACGAATGTTTGTACTCCAGTCATGGCTGTTAATATTTGTAATATGTATGTATTTAAATTTATATATATGTATGTGCAGTGTATCAACTATCTAGTATCCGTAACACGAGCCTCGTAGCTTACCATGAAACTAGATGGTGCTGTGTATTAATGTGCCAACATATATTTTTTATATTTAATTAAATATTTTTATACTGGTCCTTTCTTCAAATTTCAGTAACTTTATATAGGTACAATAGAATAAAATCAATAATATAACAAAATAATGTAATGGTATATTCGAAAACCTAGGGTATATTCGATATAAGTGTGAATTTATAGTTTTTTTTAATTATTTGATAATAATATAATTTTATTTAAATTTCGATAATCAGTATTTATTTAAGTATTTACTATATAACTAAATACTGTGTATATATATTTAGAATCCCTTATCTTTCTATTCTCACATGCGCTACATATAAATGAGGTCATATTCCTACTTAAATTAGGTACATATAATGTGGTATTTAGTAACAGAATATACGTAGTTTAAATCAGTACTTTTAAGTTAAAATGTCGTACAACATAAATTCCAATATTCAACCGAATTCAAAATAGTATTCAAAATAGTATTTTATTTTATATACGTTGAACTGATTTAAATACAAGAAATTAATTGGTAAGAATGCTTAATGGTGCTAATGCAATATACAACGTTTCGGCGCGAAAGAAAATGAAAAACAATCCTTAAAGTACCTATCATAGAGAACAAGTTTAATTTTTTTATATCCAACCTTAAAATATAAAATATGACTTTTAAAAACCTAGGAAATACGAAATTAAGGCCATATTTTTTCTGAATAAATATTTTCACTATATAATGATTATTTTTTCAGGTTTCTTCGATTTGGACAAGATGACATGGAGTATCTTCATCAACAAGCCAAATATTTCTGAACCTGTTGCCGTTTTGCCAATACGATTCTCGCTGTTAAACAAAACTAATTAATGACTTCTAGTTAATAAACAACTAGACGAAGTTTATGATTTATTTATAGTTATATATATATAGACTATTGTATACCTATGTATATTAGATAATCTGTTTGAAAAGAAATTTGTTTGTTCGTGTTTACGTAAGGGTATATTATCTTAATATTGTTTGTTTATACAACTGTTAATATTGCATTTACACGATTGTTTTACCAAGCTACAGTCACGAACACCAAAGATAAAAATCACGTTCTTTACTGATACCTACCTATAACTAAAGCAAAAATGCAAATAGTGGATTATATAATATTACACGCCTAGGTCGATACTGTATTCATTATTATGTTAGTGCCTAAGAGATACATTCAACCGGATACAATTTAACATTAATAAAATTATCGTCGTCTTATGGGGCTAGCAAAGCTTTCAAGACTAGACTTAAAATGAATTATGAGTAAAATATTTTAACTTCTTTTGTGTCTTCTTCGTAATGACAATATAAAAATGAGAAGTTAACTATATTTTAATAAAATAAAACACATTCCTTAGACATTTTTTTTTATATACCGAATAAATATTTTGTGTGGTGTGAATAAAATAAATAAAAAATATTTGATCTTAAAACCTGTTTTTCATTTTATCTTAATTATAGTGAATGGTGTGTAAGTGAAGTGAAAAATAGTAGAATTATAATGAATAATTTAAAAAAAAAAACAAAATTTGACCTGTTGCATGAGGTCAGTCAGCCGGATCTGTCGGCTGATATATGTTTTATTTGTATAATTAATATAGTAATATAATATATTTCAACATGTTTAAGTATAAATATTGCACAATCATCACCTTAACTGTATACCGGATGTATGGATATCCGTTAGCAAAATGACTTTTGAGCAGTAACATTTTGAAAGAACACATCATAAAAACCGCTGATCTACTACAGATTAAATCGGATCTTAAAAGGTCAATAATAAATCCCATTAAATAATTAGTTAGATTTCAAAAGCAGGAAAAGTCTTTATTAAACTTTAAACCCACATACGTATAATAAGTATTTATCAGTGTTTATGGGGTTAGGTTTTTCATATATTATCAAGCTCAAGGAATATCCAGTTTTATACAGATTGTGAGGTGACACGTAATCGGAACCCTGTTCCCTTTACGATGTCCGCCTGACCGATTTCGGCCACAGTTCTTAGTCTAAGACTAGCGATCTTGCGTAAAAGATATTTTAGTGCACAAGTACTCACGCAAACACAAATGCACTCTCTTTTCCTGTCAGAGCTCATACGCCGGTGGGGCGACAATTCGACACGTCACGCGACCAATGAAAGATTTAGCGCAGGATCGATGCGACGCGTGCTCCTCGTGGTACCGGACTGAAACACCGCCAACCTCCCTATCTTCGAGGTTTTACAAACAAATTAAAAAAAAACGCAATAGATATCTAAACTTGCCCCGACCCGGGACTCGAACTCGGGACCTCCGCATACATTGCCGTACAATGTACCTACATATAAGCCATTAAATCTTGAGCAGTTATTTTATAAATATCAAAGCAATATTACTTACTAATATCACTATTCTATTTATGGGACAATAGATATTGTGTCAAAGTTTCCCCGAGCAGTTCGGAAAAACACATGTCATTCTTGAAAAGAACTGCCGAAAGAATCTCAACGAGATTCTAGAACTTCTTTAAATATGTATATAGAATTTAAAAAAAAATATCATTTTATCTAACTTTTGATTCACTTATACCTACCTATCATTATCACAATTTCTTTAATGTACTTACATAAGTATTTATTTTATAAATTTTAATGCACAAATTTTGTCTAAGTCTAGCAAAAGAAGCTTTTTATACGTTTTCTGGGATCCTGTTGTAAACTACCCTTAAGAATAATTACGGACTGGATGTACCAAACCAATATCACGAGATTGTGTCCCATTGAAGTTGTTATTGATGTTTCTTAATATATGTATCTAGTTCTGTATGCATTATGTAAATATATTAAGTTCAATGGAATTAAGTTATAACACTTCTTGTCAAACAAGTGTACATTGCTAACTAGTTATTTCTAAGTTTAAGTATTAGATGTATAGATACATTATGTGTTTATGCATATAATGTTATTCTTTTATATAATTATATAATAGCCTTCTTTTACTTACCAATCTTATCAAGTATATCTTCCCCAATCTATATCTAATATATTTAAACCAGGGCTCGAATACCGGTATATTTTCGAAACGGTTTCGTCTTAAATACCTAAAAAACGATTTTTATTGGTTTCGTTTGAGCAGAACGCAATATAAAACGTTTTTGAGCAGGAACAAAATTTAAATCGTTTTCGGCTAATAAAACGTTTTTAACCGTTATTTTTCTTATTTTTCTGGGATATCCAGTACAAACTTACGAATAGTTTCATTCACTAGGTGAGCGTGGCTTAGTTTAGTTGTTGCACGTTGAGCACGGTCGTGTCCTGCGGATTAAACCGGTTTTTGAAAACGTTCTTGTTTCGTTTTCGTTCCGAAGAAAAAGATGTACATAATAGTTCAAAAAACTGTTAGGAACATTTAAAAAACGATATTTTAAGTAACGTTTCCGAACCCTGATTTAAACGAGCAATACTTGTATATAAATATATATATAACGGCTCCAACAATTTTCATGAAATGATAAATCGATCTAGATTAGTCTTATGTCTGAGAAAACGCGTTTTTCGAATTTTCATGCGATTTTCTTTTGCATTATTCCACGCAAAATATTATGTTCGATAATTTCACAAACTCGGGCGTAAGCATCATGGTCAAGCGGTCAATGCGCAAGATTGAATAAGTTTCCGGGTTCGAATCCCGGTCGGATACAAAGGTATAATATTTTTTGTTTTTTTTTTTGTATTTATTAAAGTTTTTGTTTTCTTTTTTTAAAGAAAATTTTCCTTTTCACCAAAAACTCCTAGCGAAGCTCGGTGGCTCAGGTACTGTTATTAAATGCCATAACAAAGAATCGAATTGGATTGAGAAAGTCGAACAAAATTGGTAGATACTTCTTCTTAATTGCAATTAAGTTATACTTAATATACTAGTAGGTGGATATAAAGTACCATGAATAGAAGGATCGATTTACCTCTAAATTTATTTTAAAATTAGCTATGAATAATACAATTATTTAGCACATATTAGTAAGACTTTTAAGTACATGATGGTCTACAGACTTGTAAGAATAGCTACTTGTTGCTTTTTATAATTATGTTTATAAGTAAGAATATATAGCCCTTACCGTTTTCGAAACAATTTAGGTACAAAGTCCAGTCTAGTCCATGAAAATGTCGGATTGAAGATCAGCAGAATAAAAACAAAATAAATGTTCTTCGATTTCAATGGTCAATCTATTTCTTCTTACATAGCCTTAACAGTCTGTATCCCTTGCATGCAGCTAAAATTTTCTGTACCCCAGTTCATTTATTTAAGACTACGGTGAGATTAGCCAGAAACAAGGATAAATGCAACAAAAGGCGGACGGCTGCGACTGGACCAGAAGGCGAAGGCTCTTGAGGACCGAAGTCCATATAGTATTATTATAATATATAGATGGACTGCGTTAAAGAGGTATGTGTAGAAAGGGAGTATCGAGAAGAAGACTGAAGAATTTCCCTGTAGCAATCACATAAAAAGTAGAAAACATACCGCACCAGATGATTAAACGTGTGTAAGTTAGATATGTTCAAGTTAAGTACAAGTTTCACTGGATTTAGAATAACTTTAAGCGTAATCTATCTATACTTATTATAAAAATAAGTCCCCCGGCCGCGTCTTTCTGTCCTCCTGTCTGTCCTCCTGTCTGTCTGTACGCGATAAACTCGAAAACTACTGAACGGATTTTTATACGGTTTTCAACAATAGAAAGAGTAATTCTTGAGGAAGGTTTAGGTATATAATTTATTATGCTTTTATGTAAATTAGCTGAAATACGGCGACAAATGTTGAAGAGGTCGCAAAAAATCTCGCCAAATGGGAACTTTCCACGCGAACGCCGCGTAAACTAGCAAAGATATAGTTAAGTAATGTACTAGAGAATTCAAAATCTATAAAAATGCTACAAAAAAGTCCGCGATAGCATATCTCTATCTCTTACGGTTGACTTACAATAACCACTTTTATGTTAACATTTTTAATTAAAAACATTACGTTATTTTCAAAGTTATTTTCTTTAGTTCGGTATTAATCCTTATCCAAATGAATATTTTAGTTAGCTTAGTCATTTAATGCAGATTAAAATTGCTCTTTACACTAAATCAATCAGATGAATAGTTTTTGAGATATCGTTGTTAGAAGTAATTAGTAGCGAAACATTTTTAATGCTTGGCGAGCATTGAGATGCCTACGGCGAGTCCATCCCCTCTGCCCCGCATCGCTCGACCGCCTGCTCAAGCTATATAAACCGGGCGATGTAGCGCGCGATCCTAGGATACTTTTTACCGCGGGAAAATATCTTATTTCTGAGGAAAAATACAAAAACTGCAATGTAAGAGTATACTAATATGTAACACCTAAGAATTTAGTTTTTGGTCATCTGAACGCGGGCGGAGCCGCGGGCAATGCTAGTACATATAATAAAATTGTAAGTAAGTCGAATCTGTACATTAAATATTTTTTGGAAAATCTAATGGAAATAGACATTATTATCGATAGAGTCCGAATCTATAGTTTTTAGAATTTTTGTCTGTCTGCCTGTCTGTTTGTTACCGCATCACGAGAAAACCACTTGACAGATTTTGATCAAATTTGGTATGATGATAGCTAGTTATCCGAGTCACCATATAAGATACTTTTTACCGCGGGAAAATATCTCATTTCTGATATAAAGTACAAAAACTGCATTGTAAGAGTATACTAATATGTGAAACCTAAGAATTTGGTTTTTGGTCATCTGAACGCGGGCAGAGCCGCGGGCAATGCTAGTCCACTCTAAAATTTTAATTCTAGGAGACAAAAGTCCTCCGTTAGTCACGCAGAGTTTTCTTAATTATTATTTGGTGACTACTGCTTGTATCGATTAATTATTATTAGAAATATTTAAATTATTTTTATAATATATATATAATTAACAAAAAAGCATAATAAGCAACATAATGATACATACATAAGTTCCGACTGTTTAATATCAACTGACGTAGCATATCCATTTAAATATTACATTTAATGTTATTAAATATGAAGGAAAAAAATCGCATAAGTCATTGTTAATATTATATATTTTTTTTGGAAATTTCAAATGTGACGGTATGCCATTTTTGTACCGACTGCTTGTTGTAATGGCGCGAAGGCGAAATAAGAAATACCAAGGTTAAATCTCATAAGGCTGGCTTTAGCAAACTCGAAATCCATTCAACCTTCAGTTCAGAATCAAAAATGAAAGTAGCAGGCAAAGTAAATTTATAAATTTTATAGTTTAAATATTAACGAGCATAATATTTAAAAAATAATAATATAAATTGTTTTTTTTACATGTAACCATGTTTATTATATCCTTATGTTTTATTTGATGACTTAATAATAATTAATCAGACTTCCTCCTTCCTCTCTTAATACATAAAAAGGGCTTTCAAAAGTGCTTGAATAAAAAAGAAAAGATTGTGTATATCAATTTATTAATTATTTAGCATTTAAGACAATATAGAATACATTGTTACTGAATTTATTTTATTTTTAAATTATATAACTCGAGTTAGTTTCTTATTATGAAATGGATTTATCTTGGGTGCTTCAATACACATTACACATATTTTTCAAAATACGACATATTTTATATTAAAGAAACAATTCTTTAATATTGTATTATATATATTGTACATACGTCTTTTTCTATGTTAGCTAAGAAGCACCATATTCCAGTTGACAAATGTCCTATCCTACTGTCCACACGTAAAATGTAACTATTATATCACTACATTTGTAGCGGGGTATAATAGTTACATTTTACATAATAGATTTAAATGCTTTTATAAAAAAGAAGAAACACCTGAAAACCTTCAGGCATTTCGGTTGTCATCTGTAGGTACCAGTGGCGAAGCGTCCATACAAGACGTCCTATAATTTTACATACACTTAATTTTTTAAATGTATGTTCTTTTGGATATATATATATATCCAAAAGAATTAATATTTTATATAAATTCTTTTGGATATATTATATAATTTGGATATATATATATATATATATATATATATATATATACTAGCTTTATTTCTTTCTGCATTACTATGTATATTGAAATTATATATTTTTGGAACAGCTTACCTCTGCTAAAATTTCACCCTTCGCCACTGGTAGGTACTTAATATCTATACTTTATTATAAATGTGAAAGTAACTGTGGTGGTTGTCTATATATAAAATTTATAAATGTCTGGCATAAGCTGTTAAACAGATTTCAATGAAATTTAGTATGAACATATGTAGATTTCTTCATTAGGATGGGCATAGGCAACCCTCTCATCCCCATCTCGTTTACCATATATATAAATGAAGTTTTGGGCAAATACCAGTTATGTTATTACATATTAACATATCAAGTTTTTATTTAACTTACAATGTTTATTGGTCGGTATGTTTCTATGGGTCAGAGTTGAAATTTTACATGTTGGATTAGTTCCCACGAAAACTTGGGAGTTATACTTCTTTTGGCACGTTTAGAAAAATTTATGAGAGTGAAAATTTTTGCGATGCGCACGCACACCGACAGCCAAAAGGCGAAATGATGAAGTTAGCTGCAAGAGCTGCATGATGAAGTTAGCTGTATTCCTTTTACAAGCAGAGAGTTGTGACATACGGGATTAAATCTTTAGCTATTTTTGTTCTGTTACGTCAAAGAATTAGTATAACTACGTGCATAAGTACATATACTCGTTTTTTTATTATAATTATGACCGGAGTCTCCATCTAGAATTGACTCGACGAAAGAACTCTTCAACAGCTAACAGTTAAAGATGCGAAATTTTGTATATGTACGCATTCATTTATCATAGCTCTTATAAAATCTACCATGATTTCGTTCCCGTTTGAATAAGATAATCTCTACCGGTAAAAAGTAAACTATGTCACTCTCCAGCCCTCCACCCAAAAAAACACGCGAATCCAACACTGTATTTCAACGTGAAATAAGGACAAACAAACACATTTTCACATCTATAATATTAGTATAGTATGGATTAGCATTTAGCAGCACGCAAAATTATTACTTTTTTTATAATAAACTTTTATCTATGACGTGTAATTTAAAAGAAATGTTACAGATCTAAATTTTTGGTACCACACTAAATGAACATGAAAACATGTTTTTTAAAAATAATTCCAATTTTGAGAAAATCAACTCTTAATAAAGCTACAGGTTAACTCTGTAATAAGTTGCCAACTCCATATAATATCATATACAGATATGTATAAGGTTACTTACAAAGACATTTAAAAAAAATGTAAAATTATAAATATTATTTTTTCATGTTTTGCAAATATATTGTAAAATAATATTAAATTCAAAAGGAGCTAGCTACTTATTAGTAAACAAATATTAATACAGTCTAACCACAGCCACAACCACCTCCACCCATCGGGGGTGGTGCAGGACCTGAACTGGAAGGACCAAAACCGCCATATTTTCGCGATGGAGGCTTGGGAGGCCTGAAAAATTATATAACATATTTTAGAAAAAAGACTTTGCAGTAAATTTATCATTTATAGTAATTATTAAGATTGTGATTCTTAAAATAATAGTACATAATACATATGTATGTAAACTTCAATCTATAAATGAAAAAAATAATAAAAATGTTAATTGTAAAAACAATTTATTTATAAATGTAACTTACCCACTACCAGGTGGACGAAAATCTCTCACATATCTGTCCCCGTGTTTGTTAAAGTTAGGATTGATGAGAGACTGGAACCTATAAAATTTTATTTAAATATACAATAATACAAAATAAACCTAAAAAAAATTTTTTTTTTCTCCTAATCATTTCTGAACAAATGGTGCAAGAATGAGCAAAAATTATGCTATTTCTTCTGCCACATATCGTGATCACTATAATCCTCAGTATATTGTAAAGCTCTATGTCATGGATGGAATATTTTTTATTTTATTTAAAATTTGATTAAAATAACAAATTGTGCCAGGATGCAAAGAAAATTTATATTATCAATATCCATTGTAATTGTTTCCAAAAAACCAAAAAGTTAAGAAATTATGAGCTAAAGCAATAAGACAATCAAAATTGGCAAAATCACAATCTTTACATCATTTAAGGCTATGTGGACATCATTTTACAGAAAGTGATTTTAAAACTGTCACATCATCTACAGGTGAATACATTTTTTTGTACTTTTTAGTACTATTCAAAATTTTACAGTTAGACAATTATTGTTGTTTAAATTGTAGGTTTTAATTTACAATGTCGAAAGTTAAAGGAGTATGCGGTCCCGTCTGTTTTCCCTTGGTCGAAGTTTTTACCACCTTATGCAGCTACTACAGAAGAAAAGACTACGAAACAGAAATCTGAAAAAACAGCTATTCCCATAATCATTTCAGATTGTAGTAATAATGATACTGAAGTTGAAGAGAGTGAACTATTTATTGTTAATATCCTGAATTTGAATATCACTATAACTTGAAGATTTCATTTATTTATGTCCAAAAGTTCACTCTCTATTCCTTCGTCAACTTGTTTTCATCTTTTTAGTTAGCTTTTATGCAGCCAGGTTTTTTATTTTTATATAAATGCAGTCGGGTTTTTCATTTTTATATAAAAAATTAAAATTCCATCCACTCTATAGCGCTTTACAATATACTGAATATCATAGTGATCATGACATCTAGAGGAAGAAAATGGCAAAATTCTTTCCCATTGAGACTTTCGGAAATTAACTATATATATTTTTATGTATGTATTCCTAAACACTCTAATGTCAAGATGTGTGTTCGATAGCAAACTGTACTTGCAAAGCAAATACCAAACTGTATGATGTGTATTTTTCCAGCCCTTTTGATAACTGTTCAAAATTTATTAATCTTTCTACTATTTGATATTGATAAAATATTGATGCCAAACTGATATAAAAAGAATTCTAATAAGGGAAAGTGAAAAGGCGATTTATAATATATAGATAAATAAAGCCCAAATTCTACTTAACCACTTTATATAGAGCCATATTACATTTGAAATATGTGAACTAAATAAGATAATAAAATTATGAATCACAAAAGAGTATTATCAACTTACAGCAAATAGATGAAATTAAGTAATCCCCAAAACCAGCCAAAAATGCTAAAGGGACTTTGCTCTACAACAGTACCATCTGAAAGAACAAAATTTAATCACAGCAAAATTTGAGTGAATAATAAGTCTTCAAGGACATCAAATCATAGATATTGTAATAGTATGGGAATGTGTAACTTTTATATATCAATATTAAAATTTAAATTTATACTTAATTTAATTTTTTATCACATGAAATACATGATAAGAACATGGACACAAATTTCAACAAGCAAAAACGATAACACATTTAAAAGGCAGGACTTAAAAGTCTGACGTGGCTAACTAGTTAGATATTATTAAATTACCTCCTTTCACGTAAACCATTTTCGAATGTTTCCAAAATCTTATGTATTACCTATTTAAACGAAACTGGGGTTCGCAGAATATTAAATATTAATATTACAAGTTTAGAAAGTAAAGACACAAACTTTAAAAAGCTATCAGAGTGGCAATTTGAAATGACAAGTTACATTTTACATTTACAATTTGCATTGTTTATTGACAATCGACATGATGAGAATGACATTTACGTTCATTAATGTTAATTGGGGAAGAATGTTGACTCTTTCTCCCGCCAGGCATCGCGATCGTTATAGCCTTCAGTATATTGCAAAGATCTATAGTGTGGATAGATTTTTTTTTTATTTAAAATTTAATTAAAATAACAAATTGTGCAGTGCCAGGATGCAAAGAAAATGGATATCATTTGTTCGCAAAAGACAAAAACTGAAGAAATTGTGTATTAAAGCAATAAGGCGACCGAAATTGGCGAAATCACTATCTTTATATATTTTAAGGCTATGTGGACATCACTTTAAAAAGATGATTCAAAAAAGTGATTCTAAAATTCTTAAATCGTATACAGATGAATTTGTTTAGAATTTCATAAAAAAATTCATCCCCCATTTTACCTCTTTATGGGATTAAATTTTGAAAAATGCTAAAATACATATTTATTTAATTGTATTGAAGAGCAATAATACCAAGTTTTAAATGATTCTGATCATCATATTTATTTGCCCATAATAACTTTATTACTCCCTTTTACCCCTTTAAGAGATGAATTTCGAAAAAAAAACAAATAAATGTATTTCTTATCTTAAAGCTCAATACCACTTTGTGTGTATTTCACATTAAGAATGACAGAGTTTCATACAACCATCAATCCACTATTTTACCCGCTTTACGACCAGCGGTGAAGGCTGTGTGTTGATCCATCAATCAGTCAGGACTCAGAATCACAGCAGGATGCACCTCTCCTTCTCAATTATTCCTTCCATCTGGTTGCTGGTCTAACTTACAGCTACAATACATTGCAAAGCTAAGATGCGAACACAATAGAAGCAAAAAGACCAAGTATAAAAAAAATATTACAATAAATTGCTTAACCTCAGACTGAATGTAAATAGGCCAAACGTGTGGCGCCCTTCCCTCGAGAAAGCTTCCCCATTAGATCTGGTCCGTTGACGACTATGATACATACTGTAGATTTAGAATTTAGATTCGGGATCGTACGTACCTAAATAGCATAGAGTATATTGCTACATACTAAATAGTCTTAACTCCTATGTGTAGTGCCCCTAAGAAAAGGAAATCTAATGGTTTTATTGATCATAAAAATAATAGAATATGATCGCTTTCATTTAATTTATTAAATCAGGATATTATCAATAAGTACAATGTTTAATCATTTAATAATATTTATCTAAATTGATAATTTTTCAATTTCGCGACTGAATGTTATATAATATTTATATTTAGTTAATACTTTACGTGACATAACCTTAAACCTTTGAGTTTGTTTTGAAATGTATTAATTTAATTAAACAATAACATGTTTTACATTTTAATTTTTAAGTAATATCAAAAATTCAAGAATAAAATAAGTTAGCTTTACTCAATACTCCTATATTATAAAATTTTACTATGACGTTACATGGAATCAAATTAGTAACTTTTGATGCGACAAATACATTGTTAAAATTTCGAGTTCCTCCATGGGATTACTATGCTATTGTCGCAAATAAACATGGTTTTAAAGGAAACAGTATTAGTATAAAATCTAAAATATTAAACAGTTACAAGTTCATGTCCAATGAATACCCAAATTTTGGAAAAAATACAATATCTTGGGAACAATGGTGGAGCAGAATAATAGAAATGACGTTTCGAGGTGAGCTAGATAATGAAAATATAAATAAAGTTTCAAGAAAACTTATAGAAGATTATAAAACAACTACTTGTTGGCTAAAAGCAGAAGGAGCTGATGATTTAATTTGTTCTTTGAAAAAATCTGGCATAACTATTGGTGTGATATCCAACTTTGATCCACGACTAAAGGATGTTCTATTCAATCTAGGAATGAGCTCATGGTTTGAATTTGTCCTAACATCTTATGAAGTTGGAATTTCTAAGCCAGATAAAAAGATTTTTGAATTAGCCGAGGCAAGATGTAAAACCAAAGTTTTATCATCACAATGTTTACATATAGGTGATGATATTAAAAATGACTTTGATGGTGCTCAAGCAGCAGGCTGGCATGCCTTGCTTCTAATAGATGAAGCTAATGCTGATTCGCAAACACCAAAGAAAAGATATTCTAGTCTAAGGGATATTCATAAATATATTGAAAGAAGTAATTTATACTTTAACTAGATAAATATCTAAACATAATGTATCTAATATCTAAGCATAATGTCATAAATGTAAAAATAACCTATTGTGTAATTTAAATATTTTATTTATTCTAGTTCTTAATTAAAAGTTATAAAAGATGGGTAGAAATTCTCATCAATAAATAACAGTGAACATACACATATTTTGCCTTTTTTACTTACAAGCAGTACCTATTATAAAATACTATTACTATTATTTTTATAACCCTCTCTTCGCTTGGGTTAATTTCAACTTTCATTCAATTTTCACTCCCTTAAGGGATGATTTCTCAGATAAAAAGTATCCCATGTCCTTCCCAGGGTCTCAAACTATCTTACCGAATTTCATCTGAATCGGTTCAGTATCTACTGAACCAGAGATTACCCCCTTCAACATCACAAACTCACAAACTACCTCTTTAATATTAGTATAGATTTACAATAGTTTTACTTTACAACAATATTAGCACTTACCTAACTCACTATAGATTTTTTATATACAACAAAAGTAGGGTAGGTAATCCTTGGTGGGTCTTTCATCAATCAAATTAAGAATTTAAAAACAAATGCATTATTAAGTTACTTAAATCAGTGCACACAACCATTTATCAAGTGTATCATAAATAATTATAAATTAAAAAATTTAAAAACCCCCCTACGCAAATTAATTGTCATTTAACGATTTCACTGGCACGCGTGAAGCACTTAATCGAGTAATCATACGCCATGCCAAATGCCTTACATCATTTTGGAAAAGAGCTAATACTCTTACACTGCTGGACCGATATTAACCAAACATAGCTAAGAACCACCGCAGGAAAACTGGATTTCAAATGAAAAAAACCGTATCGATATCGGTCCATCCGTTTGAGAGCTACGATGCCACAGACAGACACACACACACAGACAGACAGACATTGACGTCAAACTTATAACACCCCCTTTTTGCGTCGGGGGTTAAAAATTTATCAAAGTGAATTGAGCTTATCAAGAACGAATTGTGGTAAAATGAAGTTAGGCTAAAATTCCTAAACCTTGAATTCAATCTTGAATTTTATTGTGTGGGCGCCCTGGGGTAATTATAGAGTGAAGTAATACTACTACTGCAAGAAATGAAGAGAACTTCGTTTTACGAATTTTTTACTTTATCGAATTTACAAAACCACAAAAATGACCATTTTTTTCATATACAAAAATATAATTATGTAGCTGAAGAGATAAGCGTTTTGTTGGAACATGCTATCATTTAAATTTGATTTTTTTGTACTTTATAGTCTATTTAATGAGGAAGGTATACATGATCAAACAATATGTTGCATCATCCTGAGTGCCTGATGGTCAATTTAAACATTACCTGGCGAACATGTTCAAAATAGATTCCTAGTGCAAACCCACTGAACATATTGTTACTCTTACTCCCACTGTGTATCGAAACCTAAAACCCATTATCCAATATAGAACTTCACAAAGAATTTATTTAAGGGTAATGGACACCAAGTGGCAAGTGCAATCCTCCATTATCCAAACGTTCTTTTCCTACTTAGGTATTTTGCGAAACGCAAGTTGTGCTTCGTCAGAACATATCATTTTTTTAGGATATTTTGTTTAAGAGTTATATTGGTGTACATACTTGTGCATTACTTATAATATCGCCTAAGCACATGACTATACTAAGTATCAGAATTGATTGAAACACAAGGATGCTCATGAACGGAATCTGTCAGGAGGTACATGTATTCAAGGTTTTTGGAATTCATTGCCAAGATTTTGATTTTGGTACTTCTTTATTAGAGACTAGTTGAGGAATAATTTTACTAAATGTGTTTCGATTGTTTGATAGAGTCTTTACTCAGAGACGCACATCATTATCGTATATAGCTTTTAGTACGCGCTTTTACTTTTTAGGAACAGCACAGTGCACTGCACATATTTCAAATTTCCTGGAAGTTTTTACTAAAACAAGACAGGAAAGTTTGAAATTCCTCTCCTAGAGAGTCTCTTCTTTCCCAGGGGTCAAGAATAAAGTGATAAATGTAATTATAATTTTTATTTTTATCCATATAAAACAAGTTTTGTGCAGGTATAAAGAAATATCTGAATTAATTGATGATGATGATGTTCTCCCGACCGATTCCGGCCACGGCGGCCAATCTCATTGAGACTAGCCAACTGCGCAGGAGATATTATAGTGCACAAGTGTACGCGCAGACACAAGTGCACTCTCTATTCCGGTCACTCTCATATTCCGGTGGGACGACTGCTCGACACGACCAGTGAGAGTTAAGGCGCAGGACCGACGGCTTTACGTGCTCTCCGAGGCACGGGGGTGAAACACCGCCAACTTCCCAACTCCGGGCTGTTACTGAGGCTTACTTATACAGAAAGACTCAATAACTAAACTTGGCCCGACCCGGGACTCGAACCCAGGACCTCCGGGTGTGCAGCCGTACTTGCTAGCCACTACACCACGGAGGCAGTTAGTGCAGAATTAATTATTAAAATATTGATTCTTGAATATAGACATCACTTCACACTTTAAAGAACGGACTAATTCATACTGTAGCCTAAATCTGTCGAATTGTAAAAAAGTCACGCTCATGACATCATTTTTCCCCTAAGAAAAAAAACTTAAAAGAAGTATATTAACTTCAAAAATACGAAGCAGTTCTAGAAACACTCCACATTTTGTCACGCTTTTCACAAAGTTTATTAACTTTAACCATTACCACTATAATTTACTTTAATAATTAATAATTATATGTTAGGATTTTTCAAAATTATTATTAAAGTCAAATTTACCCTTATTCAATGTTGTATAGAATTACAATTTAATTTTAAAGCAATTTTTTCATATGGCAAAAGTAGGTTTCGATTTTTTTATATTTATTTTTAGTAGCAACACAAGAAAGTGCTGCGCGTCCATGTCAAGTAAAGTAAGCGAGTTTTCGACTCGGTAATACGGGATCAATATAAATTAAAATGCGGATCCTCACATAAAATATGAAAATAGTGTTATTAAAGTATTATGAGTATTTATCAAAGACTTGTGTGGCCGTGTTTGTTGGAAGGCAATAAGCTATAATCTCCTGTACCGTGAACACTTGAAGTACATTGCCGTAGAGAAATGACGGGACAATCCTTTATCTTGGACAAAGTGGAGTGTTAGCCCGTAATTGTGAAGACTCATTTTTATCATTATGTAGTGAAAACGAAGTGGTTTCGTTACGTTTCTTTTAATAAATATTGTATTTACGAGTTTGCTTAGTTATTGTTATGTCGTTGAGATGATGTGGATTTGCGCAGCGGTGGCGGCCGCGGTGATCGCCGCTTTGAGTGTACGAGGCGAGCAAGTTATGCTTCTTGACACTACGACTGAGAATACTCTTGGATGGACACGTTATCCATACGGCCCACAAGCAAGTACGCCTGGCTGGTTAGAAGAATCTTATACTAATTTTGAGAAACAAATTAACTGGCGATCTTACGTGGTATGTGACGTAGCGCATCATAATGTAAATAACTGGCTTTGGACTCCATTTATTGAAAGAAGAAATGCAAATCGAATTTATATTGAAATCAAATTTACAATAAGAGACTGTTCACTTTTTCCTGGTAATGCTTTAAGTTGCAAAGAAACTTTCAGTCTACTGTATTATGAGTTTGATGTTGCTACACGAGAACAACCACCTTGGGAACCAGAAAGTTATAAGTTAGTTGGCCGTATTGCAGCTGGAGAAGGAAGATTTAATACAAATTCTGAAGTGGATATAAATACTGAAGTCAAGAGTATAGCAGTTACTAAACGTGGAGTATACATTGCATTCAGAGATCAAGGAGCTTGTATTTCAATATTAGCAGTTAAAGTTTATTATATAACTTGTCCAGAAGTAACAATAAACTTTGCAAAATTTCCAGCAACACCTACTGGACGTGAAATAACGATAATTGAACAAGCTAATGGAACTTGTGTTCAGAATGCTGAAACAGCACCAGGTGAGGCACCTCCAGTATACTTATGTAAAGGTGATGGTAAATGGACCCTGCCAAGTGGATCTTGCAAGTGTCGAGCTGGTTATGAATCTGATCATAATAATCAAATATGTAATGAGTGTTCACCAGGCAAATTTAAGTCACACACTGGAGATGACCCATGTTTGCCATGTCCAGACTACTCAGAATCTACGGTGTTTGCTTCAACGGAATGTAAATGTGTTCCTGGATTTTTCAGAGCCAAGAAAGATCCTAGGAATGTACCTTGCACTCAGCCACCATCTGCCCCAGACAACTTAACTGTAACTTTTGCTGATCAGTTTTCAATATCTCTTGCTTGGCAACCTCCTCATAAAACTGGAGGGCGAAGTGATGTCACTTACAAAATATCCTGTTCTAATTGTGGTCCTAGTGTTGAGTACAGACCAGCCGCTTCTGGTCTCAATTCTTCTAGAGTAACCGTCATGGGATTAGATCCGGTTACTGAATACAAATTCCAAGTATTTGCTCTAAATGGTGTATCAGATTTGACAGGAGAGCCTCCAAAAAAAGTGGAAATTACAGCAGTTACTGAAGCCTCTGTTGTTAGTGTTATAACCAAACTAAGAGTTGTGAGTGTTGAAAGTGATAAGTTATCTCTTGCCTGGAATCCACCACCAATAGATTTAACTGATCCAGATGATGCAATAGAAAGTTATGAAATAAAATGCTTTCCTAAGGATAATCTTGAAAAAACAGCTAATGCAACTGTTAAAATAACAAAAGAACCTCATGTTATAATTACTGGATTAAAACGGGACACTGCATATGGTATTAGAGTTAGAGCAAAAATGAAAAGAGGCTGGGGAGAATTAAGTGGTATTGTTTATGCTAGAACTGGATCAGTTCTTGAGACCACATTTGTTGGTGAAGAAGAGGGTGCACAAGTAAAATTAATAGCAGGTGTAATGGTTGGTTTTGTTGTACTATCAGTAGTAGCCATTATTGCTACTGTTCTATTCTTACGCTTACGTTCCGATGATGAATGTGACAAAAAACAACCAAGTGATTGTAATGCATTAAACTATCGTAATGGAGAAGTTTACACTGGACCTGATAGACCAGCGAAAACGAGTAGTAACGCTACAACGCCACTTTTCGCTGGAACTGGCTCTAGAACATACATAGATCCTCACACATATGAAGATCCTAACCAAGCAGTACGTGAATTTGCTCGAGAAATAGATGCGTCTTGTATTACCATAGAAGCAATTATTGGTGGAGGTGAATTTGGAGATGTATGTAGAGGAAAACTTAAACTACCAGCTAGTTGTGGACAAGAAATTGATGTCGCCATCAAAACTCTTAAACCTGGATCTACAGAGAGAGCCAGGAGAGATTTCCTAGCTGAAGCTTCTATTATGGGGCAGTTCGAACATCCAAATGTAATATTCTTGCAAGGTGTTGTTACCAAATGTAATCCAATAAT
This sequence comes from Brenthis daphne, assembly GCA_947093115.1. Classification (NCBI taxonomy): domain Eukaryota; kingdom Metazoa; phylum Arthropoda; class Insecta; order Lepidoptera; family Nymphalidae; genus Brenthis; species Brenthis daphne. The sequence continues at coordinate 16,071,957 of OX352480.1, forward strand.
GATTATAACAGAATTTATGGAAAATGGATCTTTAGATACATTTTTACGGGCCAACGATGGTAAATTCAGAGTTTTACAGTTAGTAGGCATGCTACGGGGCATTGCCACTGGAATGCAATATTTGTCCGAAATGAATTACATTCACCGCGATCTCGCTGCGCGTAATGTTCTTGTGAATTCCCAACTTGTGTGCAAAATTGCTGATTTCGGCTTATCACGTGAAATCGAGTCAACTGCTGATGGAGCGTACACGACGCGGGGTGGCAAGATACCAGTCCGCTGGACTGCACCGGAGGCTATTGCATTTAGAAAGTTCACATCTGCCAGTGATGTGTGGTCTATGGGCATAGTTTGTTGGGAAGTCATGAGCTTCGGCGAGCGTCCATATTGGAATTGGAGCAATCAAGATGTTATAAAATCTATAGAAAAAGGATATCGCCTTCCAGCACCAATGGATTGTCCAGAAGCAGTATATCAGCTAATGCTAGATTGTTGGCAAAAAGAACGTACTCACCGACCCACTTTTGCCAGTATCGTTAAAACTTTAGATAAGCTTATACGATGCCCAGACACATTAAGAAAAATAGCACAGAATCGCTCAGCAGATCCTCTCGCGGGTGATACACCTGACTTGATTCAATTCTCTTCTGTGGAAGAATGGTTAGAGTGCATCAAAATGTCCCGATACGTGGAAAAGTTTAGAGCTGCTGGTATAACCGACATGAACGCCGTTGTCGATCTCACGGTCCACCAGCTTGCGTCTTTAGGTGTGACACTAGTTGGGCATCAAAAGAAGATAATGAACAGTGTTCAAAGTATGCGTGCTCAAATACGCGTTAGTGGCCCATATGGTTTTCTTGTGTAATAAAGTGTTTAGAGTTCTTAGTGTCTGTGAGAAGAAAACCTTTGGATGTTGATCTCTGATAAAAAGTGATTCGAATACAGTGATTAATATTAATAAAATGATGCATTTTGTATATTTTTCTAAAAAGGACTGTCATAAAATTTAGACTAACTTCGTCATAGTGTTGTCTGAAGATAGATTTTAAGAAAAATTATTGTCGAAACATGCTTTTTATAGTCGGACTTTACTTTGTTTTATCATTTTTACTTTTAAGACAAATTGCAATTAAATGTTATTGTCAATCATATAAAGGCAGTCTTAACAGTGTTTAAAACTATAAACAATAGCTTTATTATACTACCGTCTTCAGGTATCATACAACGAAATAAAGGCCATGCTTAAGTTTTAAGTGAAAGAAATATATTTATTATGTTCTAACACATTTTAATCATAAAATAATTCCAGTTAAAAATATTGAAAATAATGATTCAATTAAAATATGTATTATATACTTAACTAGCACAATTATTTTCAGCTGGTCTTGTACATTATTTATGTTAGTAAAAGTAAAAATGTCGATTAGTTTTACTTCAGTCAAAATTTTGATATGCAATAGATGATAAATGAATGCAAATGAGAATAGAAAATATAGTTTAAGAGTAACACCTTTTTATAGAAACATTCCGACTAACAATTGTAATTTTTTTCTAAGAATATATATCGTAGGTAGCTAAATTTGCTGTAATAATTTTGATATAATTGTGTTTTTAAAAGTTTAAATTTTTAAATATTAAGGTTAAAGTATTTTTAGCATAAGAAGTATAATAAGTACTCAAGTCTATGCCAGTCATATAAATTTATTTATCCAAAATTCAATTTTTATATGGGTATACTACAATTGTGATCGGACTCAAGTACTTAAATAACATATAGACTTGCCACTGTACCGCATTTATTTAAATTTTAGTTTTAAAGATTTTGGCAGTAGTAAAAATAGTTAATTCACTACTTTGTGGTACACGATAAGTTAGCTAGTGTAAATCCTATCCTTGTTCTGATGTCGATGTGGTAGATGTTGAGTGGTTCAAATGTTTGATTATGGCTGTGTAGTAAGTACATGGTGAATTAATCTTTTCATGTATCATAGAGATTTTTTTTAAATTCATAGTAAAACTGGAAGTGTTAACATTTTAAACGATTCACGTCATTTGCTTTTGTGATGTACCAACTGCTTTTTACATATAGGAATGTTCTTATTTAGAACTTTTAAAAATTTATAGTATAACCTAGGATAAATAAATAATACTGCCAATATAGTTATAAGAGCTTTTTTATTATTCCCAGCTTGTGAAGGTCATGGGTGCGATTACTTACTTATGACTCTAATGCTATGCGAGATTAGTAAAATTATATTAAAAGGTATATGAATGCTGAGCGATTTATAAGAAACAACAGTGGCGCTGTATGCGAATTTGTACTATAAATCTTATATTAAGTTTCAAATTCTTTTGCTATACCTACGTTATTTTAAGAATTTCGATAGAGTTTTGAAATGACTTTTTTTAAAGACAAAAGTGGCCTTTCTTCCAATACTCCAAATATTTGTATAATATAAAATCAGTTATACAACTATAGGCCTAGAAAGTTGATTTTATTAGCACATTTTTTGAATTGTGGAACAGCTATATTGTTGCATCTTCACATGTTTTATAGGTCTGGTTAGGCCCATAGATATGAATATAATAAAATTAAGTATTATTACACCATTTCGACTGAGAAAGTAGTAAAACATTTTTATTTGTAAAGTCACCGCTTTTAAAGCTCTCCTTTAAATTCAAGACTATATAATTTCTAAGACTTATTGCTTTTTAGTCAAGTAATTTTATATTTTTCTATGAAATTTAGAACTTATGTGTATGCGATATTTAAGATTACTTATTCAACGAACACGTTATGTATTAAATTTCTTCGAAGACTAACAATCCATACAAATAATATAATGCGGCTTATAATCATTCGCAACCTTACACCAACCGAGCGATCGAACAAATTATGACAATACAAGACTGGAAGCTTTATTGGATTGTACTTTTTAGACTATAATTCGTATCGCGGCCATAAATTAAACCCTTCAATCCCTGTAATATCGAATAACACGCGATTTCGACTTATTTTTTTATTGTTTTCAGACGTTCGACCTTAAAGTTTCAAGGTGTTCCATATATTAAAACTATATGATTTTCATAAGAGGTTTATATCCATTCATTCTCATTATATTAAATTTTGTAACCAGTCGAACTTCTTATAAACTTGATATTCATTTTAGGAATTCCGGAAACAGGTACGAAACCTATACCTAACATACCACCTGGCATTAGGTCTTCTCACGAAGTAACCATGTCTTAATACGTTTTGTGCCATCTGCCGTGACGTGAAAAAGGGGCTATTTCAGAGGGTTAATGTACTCCATTCTTAAAGCAATTTTCTACTTAAACGGATCGACAAAATTATGTAATGATGTATGTAACTTCTAATACAGAGTATCGCAAATCTTATCTAGCTTGAAATTCCATAAGGAATCCTGGCTACATGTAGAATATAATGTGACATAAATTTCGCAGTTTCTTGGCATCTCAGATGTTTTTGCGTTTGTTTGCAAAAAGTCTTATCAAAATACAAGTTTCAAAAAAACTTCTTTCTGTACACTAAAAACTATTGTTCCGTCTGATAAGTTGCAGCTTGTTCTTGCCAAAGTTTGCCTTCTTGCTTTGTTGTCTGCCTATTTCCACGTACATGTAATACGTACAAAAAATATTTATATTTTTTAAATTTCTACGACAACACTTGTATTTAGTTACAACACAAAATATTATATTTTTAAATAGTTTCGTATCAATCCCTATTACATAAAAGATTCATTAAATTACCCAAAGTGGCGTTTCCTACAGTTTTTGTTATAAGAATGTGGCTCTCAAGTTATTTTACTGCTATTACATACCTACTTGGTAACATGTGAATATTTAGTAGAAATATACCTAGATTTAAAAAAAAAAACATAAGTTGACTGCAAAACAAAAAATTATGACTACGTCTCTCGTTCATTGATCATCAAAATATTTTATTTTGATTTCTTTCTGCAAAAGCTGTTTTTGGCTATTTTGTTAAAAAGAATCATCGGTTATTTTTTGTTCTTTAATGTGTCTTCCAAGGGCTATTGAATATAGTAGCCCAAAGTATGAACCACTTACAAGTATTCAGATTTTTATTTGATTCCCAAAGGTATTTTACAATCTTAGAAGTTGAGCGAGTTGCCATAGTCAATTTATAAATATTACAATTAAGAAATATGTTCAATTATTATCATATGCTTCACTAACGTTTACTCTCACATTTCCTAGCTTTGACAGTTGTTGATATTAATACGTGAAATGTACCTTTAAACAATTTACAAAATCGGTCCTATAACACCAATTATCATATCCATTAATCAAAGTAGAAATAATATTTATATTGATATTAATAGTAATAATAGGTCGAAATCATATTATTTATGACCTCGATTTATTTTTTAAAATTAGAAAGAGGATACGATTTTTGATACACTGGACAAAGAAAATTAGCTATTTATTAAAAATTTTGTGTCCAGTAATGTAATTGGTTCTTAGTGTAATGTAAAGTACATATTTATTTTTCATTAACATAGTGATATTAGGTAATATACCTATATATATGTATGTAAATGTATTTGTTTGACATTCACACCATATTAAATTGAACAATTTCGTTGTGTTTTTGTCAGTGTTTCACTTTTTTTTTGTTTATATATGTTTTAAGATTTAGATATCGTTATTAAATATCTATATAATTGTACATTGTGTCTCCGATAATAATAAACTCTACGCCTAAAGCAATAAATTCGCCTCTCTTAGAAGGTTTTAAGACACATCTGTACAATAATAAATTTAATGTTATGTATATTTGTAGCGTCTTTCCTCATCGTTTCCTTTTAAAATTTGAATAGTTATTTCTTCATGATAACTTATAAGATAAGGTTTTTAAAATCCCACCATCGACAATTACAATTTTTTTTTGTAAAGATATAGGTACGTCCTTTTTACTTTAGGTAGAACTCGAGCGGTCGGTCGATGGGGAAAGAAAGCACTTTACATGTGATACTTTTAAGAATTAAAGCCATATTCAGATCTTAATGAAATTTTAGTATGTAAAATTGCTTACGCAAAAGATGTCGTAGAGCTAATAATAATTGTCATTTATTAAATTGAATAGTTGAACTGTAGTAACACCAATCATAGCCTAATAACTTGTAATTCATAGAGTGATCTTAGTTTAATAATAATGATAAGTTTTTTTTTATAAATATAGTGCTACAGCAGGGACATTTAAGTCAACCCATCATAGAACTTACATTGTGTAATGCCTGTCATATTTTGGAATGGTAAAAACGGTTAAAGTACGTTTTAAGTATGCGAATTGTATTATTATTGTAAAATAATACCATGCAACGGATTCAACGTTTGTAACATTGTCCCTGCGTAGTTACAGATGGTTATAATATAACTTAGGCAGTTTAAATTTTTAAATCAGATTAGATACAATCAATGAAAATGTAAGCTTGGCTATAATTTATGTAATAAATATTGATACTTATAACAGGTGTTGTTATTTATTATTAAGTACCCTATGATGTTGGTATAATTTTAATTGAAACATAAAAAGGATATGTGCTATTTTATAATAACAATGTAATATGCACTTCTATTTTAATTGCAAAGTCGTATGATAAAATTATAATGTCAAGAGGACTTGACAAGATGGCGCATCGCGCAAACACATTCTTTTAGTTCATGCTAAGCAAAATGAGTCATTTTTATTACAAAATGCAAACGAGTTTATGTTACGTTTGATTATATTTTTAAGATTCTTTCAACTTATAAGGTTAAGTGAATGTCATACTTTGCTTTGAAAACAGAGTAAAAATGAATTTTTGTACTTCTGAAAAAAATATTTCTAAAATTGACATCTACATTTAAATAATAAAGTTATCAGAATAGTTTTGTGTAAAAAAGTGAAAGTGCAGCTTAACCTGCTCTGTACTCTCGACTCCAAAAGCACTTACACGGGCTTACTTATGCATTAGTCACAGACCGGTATCGCCATCTACGTATCAATTTTAAGTCAATTTAAGTACTCGATATCCATAGTTGCAAATAGATGTCGCTACTGGTTTTATTGTTTTAAGCTCGTTTGATAGAAAATTAAAAAGCAATTGGCTATCGTATAGCTAGGACACGAATACAATTCATTCTTAAGGATACTTCGCCCTAGTCTTTATTTAGACATTCTTTATATTTAACTTGCTTTCATTTGTTCTGATTTATGTGAAATTTATCTATAATTGCAGAACTTCCGTCATCGAAGCGAGATAAAATTCATTATCATTGTAATGTCATTTTTACCCGACTGTGGCAAACCCCAAAGAAAGGTTACGTGTTTGATTTGTATTAATGTATGTTCGTATGTAACTATTTAGGATAACAAATCATTAAATAAAACTCAAATTGTGAAATTGGTTATAAGTAAAAAGCTCTAATTTTCATTCAGCCAAATTTTATAACAAAAAAACTTGAACGCGTAAAGAGCTAACTAAAAATATACAACTTATATGGAAACAGGAAACTAGTTGAAGAAGGAACATAATATAATGGTGGGGGCTGATGATTAGCGTCCGGCAATCCAGCCAGCCGAGCTCGAGCCAAGAAACGCACTGCTCCTGGTACTATAGAGCAACGCCATGGGTGTTGTGGTCTGCTTCAACTGGCCAGCCGTCGCGTCGGGGCGTTGTGGTTGAGTGCGTAAGCGATCCTGCGATGCCTTATTAAGACAGAGGAGGTTCCGTTGGGTTTTAGTGACTAGTACTGGCTTTGCCGGTGAGTTCCATCTAACCACTTGTATGTATTGCAGGTGTTATGGCTACATTTCCCAACGTTAAAGAAAAGGAACAATACCTATTTTGCAGTCGGACACATACAAGTAGCCAGACTTGCAACTTTATATAAGTACAAAATTATTGGTAGGTACTTAATATACGTGCATACTATGTTTCTATGTTATCTATATACCTACTATGTTCCTATGTTATAATACAAGAAGATCGCTTTCTACTTTTGTTTTTTATTTTTTTGCCAGTACCTACTTATCGATAATACAAGCAGAACCCGCAGCGACTACGACAGTGTTCAATCTACAAATAAATTTTTTAGGCTTTATGTACAGCAATGTATTTATATAAGTTTTGACGCTTAGTATGGACATTTTTCCGATGTTTTAATACTTACTCTGCTATTCGAGGTGAAGACAAATCCAACAAAACAATGTTGTAACAATCAGATTTTAAAAACTAGATTCGGCCTCCGTCTCGATAATAATTACTATTTCAATAAGATTTTCCAAAAAAATATTTAATGTAGGTACAGGTTCGTCTCAGAATTTTATTATTCAGTAGCGATCAGTTAGAATTTTATTATTCACAAGCGACAAATTACACCCTCGGGAACCGTATATTATTCCGGTATAAAAAGTAGCCTATGTGTTATTTCAGACAATAATCTATCTCTGTGCCAAATTTCATCCAGATCCGTTCAGCCCTTCTGGCGTAAAAGCGTAACAAACATACATCCATACATACATTCTTACAAACTTTCGCGTTTATAATATTAATAGGATATGTATGTATAGATGAACGCCGTCGCCGGCTACGTGCACGGTGCAAGATGCAAGTCTAGAAATATTAATGGGCAAAATATATGGGAAATATTTCATCCCGTTCGCTCAAGTGCGTTCCTAGTAACCAAATAGTAGTCTATGTATTACTCCAGGTTATAATCTGTTATGTGTAGGTACTTTAAACTTTTCATCCAAATCAAATAAGTAACAAACATACACATGTATATTATAGTGAACACTAATTTGAAGCTGGTGTGTCTGCTAGAAGTACCTACCTTAGAATCTTGATGATCGGTGAGTGAGTGAAAGACGATACGACATTAGAAGCAAAATTTGGCAACTATTGGCTTAAATAAAAGTTGTTTAAAATCATCTCATTCATTACTAAACATTTATTCAAAGTTATTTCAGCAGCTTATTTGCAGTCTTGTTTTCACCCTTAAGTTACATGTACCTAACCTATTAATTGCAATCCCTACTAATGTGACTACAGCAATGCTCAGCGTTTTGCGTGAAATACCCATCTGTACCAGTATGTACTAATAGGCTCTGAGTAAAAACGTCAACAAAATCTTAATAATCATATTTAAATTTTCTGGTACCTATCTACTTTTGATTTATATACCTATTAGATTAATTTTATAGACTAAAATCGCTTTAATTACTAATTTCCTATGACCATCGAGGTCGCCTAGTGCGCAAGGTGCTAATAATGTTATCCTCTTTGAAGATACATTGACAAATTTTTAATAAATAATAATACCTTAATAATATAAAAATGATTTGGTAAAAATGCAAAATATGAAGCGAGTCCGAACGTCATTTTTCAAGTAGGTACTACTCTTCACTAAAGGCGTAGAAAGTCACTGTTTACAATTTCAATCAAAGCACAAAGAAAATACATGATTACATATATTGCACTTAGATATTATATACATACATAGCTGTATGACATCGTGCAACGACAAAAATTACTAGATGGTGTCCTAAAATTTACAAAAAGTGCAGATGCAAGTGGCCTCGTCCTATTTTTTCTCGTCTAGAGCTTTTTGTACAACGTGAAGTTATATTATATTCCGACAGTCATACTGCATGATTTCAGCATTGAAGATTCCTGTAGAGGTTGTTCATGAAAACAAAAAATATAAGTACATTTGAGAAGTTATGTAATGTATACCTACATATAATAAAACTGTAGAGTTCGAATGTCTGTACATAGAAAAAAAATGCTAAAAACCGAGTCAGCGGGATGTAAGAAGAGAAATAGAATATCCAGATTTTTTTCAAATTTTTTGTTTCTCTGTCTGTTTGTACGGGCCACTCTCCGAATCTATTGGACCGAATTAAATGAAATTTTGCTTGGTGGTACCTTATATCCCCGTATATATATATATATATATATATATATATATATATATATATATATATACTTTCCATTCCGGTAAATTAAAGAGTTCCCGTGGGATAGTTAAAAACTATAATAACTTATACAGCTTAGTACACAAAACCTATTGATTGGATTTTTATGAAACTTTACAATAATATAATTCATCATCAGAATAACAAATAGACTACTTTTTACCCCAGAAAAATGTATGGTTCCCATGGGGTAGGTTTGTTTTTGTTAATAATATAAGTGTCACTTGGTAAAAAAGAATTTATAAGAAATCGTAAATTAATAATTGTGTTTTGTTTTAATTACGTTCTAATTACTAAAGATATCGAGCGATAGTAATTAGTAAGACAAAGCTAATAACAGCAATATTTATTTATATTTATTTGGTTTATCAAGTTGTACACAATACACGATTACATACTTAAACAATGATATTTTAAACAAAAATGACACGTAAGTAATAATTGTAAAAAGAAACAAAATAAAATAAAATAAAAAAAATAATACAAACAATACAAGATTTTTGTCTCACAGCTGGGTCTACTTCATAAACAGTAATATTTTTTTAATTTTACTAGGGGGATCGGAAAATATGTCGAATTCTCTTGCATAGTTATAAGCTAATCGACTGTCTCGGAATGGGTGAGTTATCTCCAAGTACGGTTCTGCGAATGGGAAGTGAGAAAGGAGTGATGGAATTACGAGCAATGCTGGTTACTATTCGATTTATTTTGATACATAAGTATTAGGGTGTTATAATATTTTTATTTATTAAATGAATAGAATATATAAGATTAATGTAACAATTAAGCTATTTAACATAAATCTGCAATGAAGTGAAAACACTTTTTGTACTATTGACATACCTGATCATGACTTTCTTACCAAAATATATCTTGGTAATATTTTGTACAGACAGACGTCCCATCTAGAGAAAAGATAAGACGAAAATTTGTATTTAGACGAACTAGAGTCAGAGATACGAGAGACTAAAGTGGTACCTATATGCAGCTATTTCTGAAAATCTCACCTCTTACATAAAAATAAATCACGAATAATTAACCATCTAACTAACGTTAAAGATGATACTTTCGTAAACTACGTTTACCAGTACCTACAAAACCTAATCTAAATTAGCTTTTAACATTATCTACTTCCATTAGGTATCCATTATTATCTATACTAATATTATAAAGCGGTAAAGTTTGGGAGATTGTGAGTTTGTGACGTTGTAGGGGGTAATTTCTGGATCTACTGGACCGATTTAGATGAAATTTGATAAGAATATAGTTTGAGACCCTGAGAAGGACATAGGATACTTTTTGTCCCGGAAATCATTTCTCAAGGGGATGAAAATCGGAATGAAAGTTTGTATAGGAATCAAGCTAGGGCCGAACCCGAGCGAAGCGAGGGTGAGTCCCTAGTAATTTATATTATTATTTCCTTAGTGACTGGGCATCATATGAAAAGGTTTGATGAGCGAAACACAATAATCAAAATGACGTCAATTTGTAAATCCAATATGGCGGACTCCCCAAGAAGACAAAGTATGTTTTTTTATTGCACCCCCATGATATGGATATCAAATGAAAGGGTTTGCTGAGAAGAATACAAATAAAATAAAAACTAAAAAAAAGAACTAGTAAAAAGCTTTTATTTAAATGCTCTAAAAAAGAAACAAAGTACGTACCGATAACTTTTTACGTGCGTACATAAGTACACACACACACTTATTTATATATATATATATATATATATATATATATATATATATATATATATAGACTTGTTTTAATTTTATTGCTATATCTGCCACAGCGCCAAATAAATTTTACTTCAACCGCGTGTAAAGGTAAGTTTAAACGACGACAAAGGCATAATTTCTGTAGTGTGTGTTCACAAATCGCAAATTTAACTCCTCCATTCGGTTTCTTCCACCATGTCCAATTACTATATTGTCCATGAATTTCTGATACCTCCTAACAAGCATTTTTGTGCAAAACTTTATCTTGATGCCATCATTTGGCAAAAGCAATAACTGCATTTAATTATGGAATCATAAAAAGACGTAAACACCAACCAACTACTTATTTGTTTTGCCAGAATTCTCCACGATTTTTTTTAAATAAATAAATTAGCTTTATATTCCTCCTGTATAATTTATTTGTAAGTACCTAGGTAGATAGAAGATCTCAGAAGTTCACGGACAATATGTTACCACCGCCCGCGCCTCGCCGCATGTGTCCAAATTATTAAATTGCGCAAGTTCTACCTATTATAAAACAATATTTATAATGCCCGGACAATGTGATAAATAATGAAGTTTACATAATTATTACTATCGCTTGGCCCGATTTAACTTGTCATTTTTATACAAACCGAGCATTATAAATAAATTACTAGGCCGATACCATACTAGATACACTGGGTGGGTGTACCTTGTATAGTGCTTTTAGTCTAAACCAGCCTTAAAGGTTACACGCACTCAGTTTTTTAACCGACTTCAAATAAATGAGATTATCAATTCGACACCTATGTAGGTATGTAATATTATTGGGACTGCAAAATATTCACATATGATAATCTACTATGGGCCTCCATACTATATCTGATTATACAAAATTTTATAGGTGTATATAAATATATTATACCTACAGTTAGGTGCGAAAGTGAGTCAACAATCGAAAATTTTACATGTAAGAGCATGATAAGTTTAATTTTTAGTATTTAATTTAAAAAGAAATACCTATATTAACATAAACTACATTTATTCACGCACAAATATGTATACTATCTATATTATATCTATATGTCCATGTGTACTAAATCTATTAATTTTAGTCTCATCTGACCAATTTACTTAATTGGACGTCGCGTCGGTGGAACTGGAAGAGACAGCATGAAACTACACAAGCAAAGATTACATTCAGACTGTTAACCTGGAGGTGTCCAGGTAAATTTCTAAGAAATTAACTACTAAGAAATCTATTGTTAACTGTAACGCCAGCGTGTCCGCGGTCGTGAAGGGATTAACTATTAAGGTGGTGATAAAGTCAAAGTTTGGTGTTGCATTACAGCTTATGGTGTCAGGCCGATGTGTACAACTATTCTTAAGAAGCATTTAATAAAAGTTAAAAAAAGTAAAAATTTAAAGTGTTGACGTGGCCAGCGCAGAGTCCCGATCTAAATGCAATCGAAAACTTATGAGCTTTACTCAAAAGAAGATTGGCAAACGAATACTATTCAGAACCATCAAATCTTAACTTTTATGGGCACGCATACAAGATCAGTGGAATAAAATTATACCCAGTGCGTGTAAATATTTGTGAAAACCATGAACAGTAGTTTTAACGCTGTTTAAAAGGCAAAAGATCTTTGAAAGAAATATTAATATCAATTTTTTCACACTAGAAAAGGTGCTACAAAAATGAACCATTACAAATTACCCTTAAATTAGTGTTAAAATAATTTTTGATAATAAAGTCTATATGTATTTGTTCGTCAATAAATGTAGTTTTAGTTTATATTAATCTATTAATTAAGTTATAACTTCTTACTTTTTAAATTAAATACTAAATTAAATTTCTGTACTGTATGTCGTATGTATGTTTGTCGACGCATTTCTCCAAAACTAGTAATCGGGACGTGATCATTATTTTTTTATTTGCTTACATTTCTTTCAACTTAGAAAATAGTAAAGATTTCGTCAAAATCGGTTCAGTAGTTTTTATGATATAGATTAAAAAGTGTAACTGTGTTCAGTTAATCTTTGCTTGTCAGTATTTTTTAAAGTCGGTTTAATTTTATTTAAATTACCTTTTTTACTTTGTACATACCTGGCTTCTTTACAATAGTGTATATAGGAGTAAAAAGAAAAATTGAATACGATTTTCTCTATATTTAGTTTATTTATACATTCACTTAATGTCTAAAACATTATGGCTTCAAGATTTATTATGCAACAGTTTACAAAGAAAAAATATTTTTTTTATAAATCGTACCATAAGTACAAAGATAAAATAAATAAACAAAAAATGTCGTACATAAACAATATTATATTCTAAATAGTTTAAAGGCAAATTTATATTCGATAGCAACTCTTCATATATGCTTACGTCTAGTAAAATGTATACGAATAAAAATATATTATACTTACCACATTATATCCTATTCTAAATCTCTCTTACAATTATTGCTAAAGTAATAATTTAAAAAAGTATAAAACACTCGTTTCCTAATAGGTATAAAAGATGAATATAATTCATGGCTAAGTAACGGCGAAGTGGGTTTTTAAATTTCAATGAATAAAAAAAGTAAAGAAGTCGTCTGCGATCTGAAGACATATACTTCTATACCACCTACTTGCCTACTTAGACATGCCATCCTTGCGCGCCGCATTTATGAATACCAAAAAAGACAAAAAATTGTGTCGGTAGAGTGTCGGCGTTACACATACAGCATGATACATATTATAGTCTAAAGGCATCGTAGGTAGGTATATACGAAACTACGCATGCGCAATTTCTTTAAACATGTTATCTCGTGTGGCATGCATGTTTCAGTTCTTTACGACTGGGTACTCAAAAATACACTATGACAATATACAAGTAAAGAGATACATGAGAGATTGAACGTTTAAATTTAATTTTATTCATTACTGCGTTTAGTTGATAGCACAGCCTCATTCGATCACATGTAAATGACCTTAAGGTGAGATATAGTGCAAGAGCACTAGGTAGAGCTTAATTAATAAAACATCTAATATGACACGACTCTGAACATACATAAATAATAAATATGTAGAATATCGTACATATTTTATTGCTTTTTTCGATTTATTTGTTTTACGAGTATATTTTTTAATTTATCTAATATTTAAAATCGCACAGCAATCAAGCCAATATCACAATACATAGTTTATTTATGACGTCACCTAAAGTGCCAACCAGACCATTGCTGCGCCACACGTTCGCCTATTCAATGTTGATAAAAATTAGTTACACTAATGAAAAACCTAGATTACAATCTTTCATTACATACATAATAGATTACAAAGTAATTTAGGTTGGACTCCTTTGCCAAATAGATGTAAAGAGTATATTATACCACTTTAACTCTCAAACGAATAAAAACATTTTGATGATTTATGAGAGGTTGACATTATATTTTACTATAATTGTTTGTTTGTATGATCGCGATAATCTCAATATTTCTATCAAAGTATTTGAATCAAAAAAATTAAAAGCAAGATCTGAACAAACGTAGGTATGTCACGTTGATTTATATATACATTTATTAAAGACCTATCCTTCAACTTCCAGCGCAGTTAGTAATGCTAGTGTCCCACACACATCGCACGATTTCCGATTATAGTTTATTTTTACACGTTTTATTTCAGTTTAGATAATTTAATTTATTTCCAACATAAACAGGATAAGAGTTGACCTCGTACCGATCAGCAAATAAGTATGTACGATATTTACACATACCAAACTATTTTAAAATTGTGCGAGATTATTAAACGCTTACGTTTAAGTATATAAAATTAGTAAGTTGAGATAGTGCAACATTATTTCTTGATGATGCTTAAAAATATACAATTATAATATTTTTTGTATTAAATTTTATTCATATACAAACTCATTTTTTCAGCAAATCTCAACTTACTGTGTTCATTAAATACCTAATAATAAGTATAACAAATTGCTATCGATGTACGTACGTAATAAGAATTTGTTTCAAACCGTAAAGTAACAAATATTATTTACCTATTTACCTACTACAATTTTTCTATCATTATTTTAGTACAACTAAACTTAATTTTACTAGCACTTTAATTCTTATACAAGATATAGAATCAATGTACGATAATGACGTAATGAGTAGAAGAGTTAAGGAAATACTGTTACTTTTGGATTTACACAAACGTGCATCATTATTTAAAATATTTTGTTTCTCTTCTAAATAGTTCAAAGTGTATGACATTTTTATATTGTAATACCCATAAATAACTGTTACTGTGACTGATTTAATGTGTAATTAATTATTATAACTAAGATAGAAAAAGTTACATAGACTGTAAATATTCTAGTAAATAGAGATTTCAATATTATAATCTTGTACATCATATTAAATAGTGTTAATTAAATATTTATTTAACTGTAATATTTCTTCAATATATTTATTTAGGACATTGTAGAAATATTACCATTGAATTGATAAGAACTTTTTCCGTTGTACGTTAATTAATGAAATGTAGCCTTATTGATTAAAAAAATTATATCTATACATATAATAAAATTGTAACTAAGTCGAATCTGTAGGTACATTAAATATTTTTTTGAAAATCTATTTGAAATAGACATTATTATCGATACAGAGTCCGAATCTATAGTTTTTAGAATTTTTGTCTGTCTGTCTGTCTGTCTGTTACCGTATCACTATAAAACTACTTTACAGATTTTGATGAAATTTGGTATGATGATAGCTGGTTATCCAGGTCAACATATAGGATACTTTTTACCGCGGGAAAATATCTTATTTCTGAGAAAAAATATAAAAACTGCATTCTAAGAGTATATACTAATATGTATGTAAAACCGAGCCGCGGGCAATGCTAATTATAAATAAAATAAATAAGTTTTATAGATGAATTGTAAAAATAATTCCCAGAATGCGAGTTTTCATATTTAAAACAATGCCTTGATCTCGGATTTCAGGGTAGAATATCTTTATTTCTCATTAACAATAGTAATTTGCTTACATGAGAAAACACAATAAATATAACATTCACTATAATAAATACGAGTACGTATAAGTTAATACATAGCATGTGGGTAATCTTTAAAAAAATGTGAACAAGCTAACGAAACAATGCATAGCAAAGCAGTCGTCGTCGTCGTACAAAGAGTAAAGCAGTCTTGGAAGTGAATCCCTCAACGACCGCGGACACGCCGGCGTTAGAGTTAACAATAGATTTCTTAGAAATTTAATTAATTTCTTAGAAATTTACTTGGAGGTGTTTCTTAACATTACTCTTCTAAAGGTAGGAATTCAGTCCTCACTTATATTGTTTTAGTGATGAGTACTATTGTCTTTTTTCTGATAACAAATATTCATGAGTATCTGATGTTTAATACAACGAAAACGAACATAACTATGCAACAATATCTCTTTTCTATTTTATGTTACTTTCGTCGATATTTTTTTTATTTAACGTTCTTTATATTACGTTGGAATATAAGCATCAGTAAATTTACCATATCATAGTATACTGAAACCATGTAACTAACCAGGAACCTCTCGATCTAAAATAACTTTAACATATGAACTTAAGATCTTAATTTAAAGAGTTATTAGATTTTTATGGACATTTTGATTAAACATATTTTATTAACTTTGATATAATATCTAAGTATATCGAAATCTACTAAATGGTGACAATAAAATGTATGGTGGTATTGAGGGCTACCGCGCTTAAATTCGCCGCGAGAGGGCGCTAGTGTAGATTGAGGTCTCTGGGTCTAGAAATGTGAAATGTTACTGGTGTACTTAATGGGACGTTTATTGCTTGCGAGCTTTTTATCGCGAATTTTCACTAATATTCATGATTATTATAAAGAATGTGCCATTCCTGATTAATTATAGCAGACACGGTATGGCAGAATAAATTTATTGGTTTAAAAGAAGAGTTAAAAAAACTATATTTTATTTACTTGGTTATGATTATTATTATTTAAAACCCTGATAGAACTGTTTTCGCGCTAACAATTATAATTATTGTATTAAATTTATTGGCCCTACCACATTAACAAATACTTTCAATGACAGCGAGAGGTACCACCAGAAACGATAGCCCTCATTAGTATGGTGTTTCAGTCATTGCTTACATTTAAATTTGTTTTCGGTAATTTTTAAATATCACAATTATAATTTTTTGTTATGAACACATAACAATGTAGCTAGTTATTTTATAAATGAAGAAACTAGTGCTTCTCACTAAATTTTGTAGCATAAACTATGAGAGACTATTGACTCACTGTTCTACTAAGAAATGCATTATTGCTCAAAAATCCTAACTTTGATACATTTTTATTTGTAACAGCGAAAATTCGAAAATTCATAAAATGTTTTTTGCATTAAAAATACTTAAGTTCATATTTTTCTTTGCAACATTATAGGATAATAGGATAATCAATTACAAATCTAGAATTAAGCATTCCAAAGTTCATTCTGTCAAAAAACACTACACAAATAACATTCAATTATTGATTGAATTAAAAAATACAATAAGCTTTGAAAACATTCGATTTCATTCATTCTTACATAAATTTCAATAGACTTAAAGACCTTATAAAATAGGTTCTTAAAAACATAAAATACAAATAATAATACTCAATCGTGTTTAGAAATGACTTGTGAAATATAACACAATGAACTTTAAAATTTAAATAGCCACTGAGAATTACAAAATAATTAAAAGTACCTAATAAATGCCATATATCTAGAAATTAACCACAAACACAAAAATAGATGAAATTATTCAAATTTACATCTACTTTTTAAAACAGAATTTCTTTTATATAAGTTAGCTTTTATTTACAAAGTTGGAATCAGAAACAATATTTTAACTAAGTGATTTTAAAATATATAGCCTTACACTTTAGAATTCATTATTTATTAGAAGACACTTTTAAACATAGTCTGGATTAAAAACATCCAAAGATAAATTATCTTCGTATTTTGTCATAATTATTAATTATCCATAAATTTGTAACATAATAAATAACGAATATTAGATTCATGTACTGATATAAATAATAATAGATAATTTTGCTTGATTTTTATCATTAACTTAATCTAGTTTTATAACTTTTAATAATCATCATATAAGTAAGATTGTGGTTGAATACTTTGATTGGAAAAATTATACTAACCATTTTTAAATTTTATAATTTAGCTTTTAAATACATATATTCAATAATAAATTACAATTGCTCTTTTGGTATACTGAGCTCACTTACTCTTTTAAGTAACTTGAAAGTACTTTTGCAAATGATCTTTGGTAACAACCTCATGTGCTATACAACATAATATGTCAAGCAATGGGTTGATCTTCGTCTAACACAATGCTATACAGTATCAACTTTACTATTTGCTTCATTCAAAAGCATATAACTAGCTGGCTTTCGTTTAAAAGTAACATAGGTATAACCTAGACTAGCTAGAACACTGATATTTAACCCCACAAAATTGAGCCATGAGTACACATAATCTCCACCAATCATCATTCCTAAATAAGTAACTAAAATGTTTTTTAAGCAACCAATAATAGTTGTAGTCAAGGCACTATTATATTGTGTACACATCATAACACTATAAGAGAGCACAAAGCCCATCACACATGACATTAAAAATTGTGCTAGGAATAACATGTCAGACCAATGTGCATACTCAGCAGAACGTTCAAGATCACCTGTGCACCAAGCCACTATTGCAGCTGGCACTATCATAAAAAGAGCATTGTAATACATTAGTCCATACTTGCCAAGTTCCTTTGAATCTAATTTTTTTTTCATGTAAACACCATTTGCTGCTGTAAATCCATCATTTAGTAGCACTAACGTATATCCTGACCAGGAAAACGTTACATCATCAGCGGCTGCGAGTAGTGCACCTCCAACCATGGCCAATACACTAACTTGAACTGGCCATGAAGCTTTTATACCAAGTACAAATCTCTCGAGAATCATTGTCATCAAAATACTGAACCGTCTCAGCGCTGTAAACATAGGTAAACTTAGTTCCTTTGTACCGCCTAGTCCAGTTGCCATGTTTCCAAGATAAATAAGAGGAAGTGGCCAAATTCGTCGTGCTACACCACTATCTAAGGGTGGAAACTGCACCACTTTGGCAGAGCGGCCAAACCAAAGCACCAAAATAGTTGCCAACATTTGGCCCAAGCCTAGGACTTGGTAAGAGGGAAATGCATAAGATGTTAACACGGTTTTGTTCACTACCGTTATCATAAACGACGCGAGCGCATAAAATGCAGCGCTCAATATCTTCTTAACCATCACTATCCTATCAGCTTCAGCGTCTTCTTGTGTATTATGTCCCGACATTGTACTTCTTGAAATATAATGATTACTATATTTTGTAGATATTTATTACTAACATGTTAATTTCCGATGGTAAATAATGAAACGAAGGTTTATTAACTGGCGTATTCTGTATGATGAGGGGCCGTTTTAATCACGAACTATCGATTTCATGGTTAATTAAATGTTCTACACATTAAATATAAATAAAAGGAAAAAAACCTTGATTAATCGGCATACACGACAGCATTCATCACTTCAGCACTTATTGACAAATGACAAGACAAATGTCAAACTAGAATAATGTTTGACAAGTAAATAAAATAGCTTATGCAAAGAGAAGCTTAATATATGTTGTCTATGCTTTTCTATATATTTTGCATATTTTAAAGGTAGGTATCTATTTCAGTTGCTTAATAAAAATAAGTTTGTGAAACAAATTTATAAATTAATATTATTTTAAATTTTTTATGTACGTATGCAATTTTCTAACAAAAAATTTCAGTCAATAAACTTTTCATTGTGTTGTGATAGTCTAGCGCAAGCGAGACGCGACATTTTGATACGGAACTTTTCCGAGTATTGATTGCCATGCCAGTCAGAAGTATTTATTTCATACCATAGGAATATAATACTTGATATACCTTCATTAACATGTATTTTTGCAAGACAAGTTGTGCATTCGCGTAGTTAGATGCTTACGTAGCCAGTTGTATTTGTGATTGATTTTCAGTAAGTACCAGTTTCATTGTGTGGACGCGTAGTGCGACTGAAAGTCGTGTGTACAGTTAGTCGCAAAACACGGGCGTCGTCAGTCCTGATTAAAGGGTGGCGTTTTTCAGGCGGCGATGGCAATGCCAGAGCAGTTTTCTTTGAGATGGAATGATTTCCACTCAAATTTATCCCAGTCTTTTCAAGCATTATTGGAAGGAGAAGATCTGGTAGACGTGACGTTGGCGGCTGGTGGTCAGTACGTTCACGCTCACAAGCTCATTTTATCCGTCTGCAGCCCATACTTCAAAGAGTTATTTAAGGTATGACTCATTTCAATATGCCTTTGTCAGTTTAAATATTTTCCTCAATACTTACATAGTTATACATATACTTATGTTCTACAAAAGGCAGACATTTTCCATTTAAATCAATACTTGTTGTTATTTTATATCAAATGTGTATCTGTAAAGAGTAATGTTTGTATACATCATCTTACTTTCTTTAGTAAACATTAAGTGTAAACAGCTTTATTTGTGTTAAATGATATTGTTAATTAATTCCGTAAGTGAAGATAAGTAAAATTAAAGAGAATGACATTATTTTTGGATTTAAATATATCATATTATGTATTGTAATGAGCTCAAGAATAGTAGTACAGTTTTCTTACATTTGAAATGTGTGGAATAATGAAATAATGATGTCCTAGTTAAATGTACTTGTATTGTTTTAAATATTTTTTACTTCAAAATTAATAATTTATTAGAATACTTGATAGTAATTCTCTTCTATTTCATTTAAATATATCAACAAGTATTTTCATATTGATGATTATAATCTTTTTTGTATGAGAAGTTTTAAAAGTAAAATAGCTATATTTATTATAAAATTGATGAAAAATATGTGTGACAAACAAACTACACAATATTATTTTTGATATTTTGTAATATTTAGCACTTGTTGTATATCTTTAGATGAACCCTTGTGAGCATCCCATAGTGATTCTTAAAGATGTAGCTCACCAAGAGTTAAGGCAGCTTTTACAATTTATGTACCGTGGGGAGGTTCATGTACGGCAACAAGAACTTTCTGGCTTTTTACACACCGCTGAACTGCTACAAGTAAAAGGGCTTACAGGTGGTAGAGAGGTTAGTAGTAGCGTAGCAATTATCACTTGTAAATTACATTATAATAAGTAATTTAAATTTTAATTAGATTGAGATTGAGAGAAACATAGTTTATATTTTACAAAAGAGTTGAGTTTGAATCTAAATAAATATTTACATCTATAAATGCTCATGTTATTCTTTATCCCAATATGTGTGACTGATACATATAAAGAGATTTTCACTTTGAATATATCATTTGTTTTTAAAAGACTTTATTACATAATAAAGTAAACAATTATTTCTTATGCATTTCATACTTGATTATAGAAAAGTGAATCACCACCGCCTGTGTCCGAAGAGGATACATCTAATAGCAGGCCTCATGTGTTGGAGCCTATGTCGGACAGTCTACCTGAATGGGTTCCATCTGGAGAAGAGACTGCGCCTGAAGCTTCACAAGAATCAACAGGATCTGTGGTCCCCAAAGAGGAGGCCACCAGGAGTCCTCTGAAACGGTATTTATAGTTTATATTATTGTCGTGTTATTTTAAAGGAGTTTTGATATATTTTTTTGCTATATAAAATACCTTATGGGCCATAATAACAATTACAGATTACCTAATCCATATAGTTTAAACTGAGAATGAAATGTACAAAATATAACAGTGACATATTATATATAATTGCTGATTAAAGCTGCCATTGATATTAGTTGTTTTATTGCCAAATTACATACTCTTTTAACAACTCTTATATTGATTAAAAACATAATAAATATAATTTCATTTTTATGCTATATGTCTGCAATAGGATTATTTGGTTTTGTGTTGAAAAACTGAATTAGATGGTTTGTCATGAAAAACTCATACGTAAGTTTAGTTTATTTGTGCCAAACATAGAATTTGATGTAATACTTTATATTTTAACCATCTTGTCTTATGGTGTATTTTTAGGGTTTTCTGTAGTTTTATGTGATCTAGTGATTACCCATGGATTTTACTGGGGAAATCACATTTAATTACCCAACAGTAACCAGCAATTATGAATGTTCAACCTTGGTTGTGTAGTGCTGCCATCTTTTTCATACCCTGTTATAATTGCTCCCTTTGTTCTTGACTTAAATATACTAAGAAAAATCATTGCAGAAAATCAGAAAATATTATTTTACGGCCAAATTATTCTTTAAATTATAATAATTATAGACTTACAGTAAAGACAGTGGAGTGGTAGCCTAGTGTCACTCGCTCGCTTGGGAAACCGAGTAAAGCGGGTTCAAATTCCGGGTCTCGCACCCTTGATATTTTCATATGCAAATAATTTCCAACATGATTGTCACTGGTCTTACGATGATGGCAAACATCGTGAGGATATCTACATGTCTGAGAGAACCTAGTAAGTTTTCGAAAGATATGTGAAGTCCGCCAACTCGCACTTGGCTTGCGTGGTGGACTATGGGCTGATCCCCCTCGTATTGAAGGGAGGCCCGTGACCAGCAGGACTGTATACGCAGACTGCATAAAATACGCAGACTTATATATAGTTAAAGAATAGACCTAGAATTGTAGAAGACTGAACTTATAGTTTTCAAGATGTGTTTTTATTTATAGAGAAGACTTAAATTCTTATAATTTGCTGATAACAATTTATTGAAGTCCACTTGTTAGTGTTATGGCAGTAGAATATTTTCTACAAAACACTTCTTGACCTTTAACTTTTATATACTTAGGTATGAAATGGAAGAATGATATTTTGTAATCATTCTACTTATATATACATTATATTTTCTTGTGCTATGAATTGAATGATATTTGATGAAACATGGGATTAGAGTGAAATTTGGAAAATAAACGAATTATAATTTGTTAAGTGTTACACAGGTTGTTTAACAAAATGATTTTATTTTAAATAAAACTATCTTTTCGGATTTTGTCGCGGATTTATTTGCATTTTTGTTTCCCGACGTTTCGAATGCTTTACAGCATCCATGGTCACGGGAGAGACTGAGGTGTTACATGTCTTGAATGTATAGTTGTTACAGACAGCCTACCCACAATTAACAAAATGAAAATTGCACCAATTACAGTGCAATATTTTTTTAACTTTAAACATTTTTATAATTTTAATTATAATTGAATATGGAAAATTATTTATTTAATTTTTGCTATTATTTTTATAATTATTACAATTTTAAAATATTAATTAGTAATCTATATTTAGTGTTGCCATTATTATATTTATAACCATAAAGAAAAATATAAAATATAGTATTAATTATTTAAGCCATATAATTGTTCTATGTGTAATTTAAAAAGTTAAAATTAATTAAGGATAATAATTTTAATTTAGTTTGCTATTATTTAAAAACAACTTACTAAGCAACACTATTAATATATACTTTTACAAATGAAAAATGAAAAATATTAATCTGATAAGCTGTCATTTTGATCTACACAGTATGAACTTACTACATCTGCCTGTCTGTTATGTTTATATTTATTATTTGATTTTATTATATTAATAACAGGATCCCATGACGATGGTAGTACCCAGCCATCCTCCCTATTGAAATTAGGATGTTTTTTAATTTCTATGGCTTCTCGAATCATTCTAGGGCGATATCGGTTTTCTTTCGCCAGGATTTGAGGTCTATCGAAGCGAATATAATGGCTTGGGCGGTCCTGACTATGTTTGCAGACAGCAGATGTTGTATTGCGACGGTGCTTCACATCAGCTATGTGTTCTTTGACCCGGGTTCTAATGGATCTCTTTGTTTGTATCAGAAGACCCATACTGATAGGTACTTGAATGGTGAATCTCACCACCACCCTTCACAGTTAGCTACCGTTTCTACATCGATTATATAGAGATCCAAATGATATTGTCCATTAAATAATTATAATATATCTGTACATAGTTATAACTATATTTTATGTCTACAGATTATTAAAGAACACGACCAACAAGAACAGCTACAATTCGAATAAGAAGAAACCACGGCCAGTAAACGATAGTCCATCTCATGCTGAAAACACTGAATATGCTTCTGACGGGTAAGTGTGAATGAAGCTCATGTAGGATAATAGAATATTAATTATTTATATTATTAGGCATTATTTTTTATTTTTTTTATATTTGTCTAATTTTGTTATAAGCAGCACATTTTTTTTATTTTTATTTGGTTTTATATGGAACTTTTCAGCGAGCCAATGATCGACTTCGACAACGACATGTTTCACAACGTTCTCGTATTACCAGATTCGGGCAAAGAGTCGGGTAAGTACAGTAAGCGATTCGCGAGAGATATTGATTCGGCATTATCCGTAATATTGCACACGTTTTAAAATCGATATTTAATCGATAATTTTTTTGTATAAAGGATGGAATTGCAAATCGGGCGGTGTCAAGTGTCCGTCTTGCCACCGATTTTTCGCGAATCGATACAACCTGAAGGTCCATATACGGGACAAACATGACACAAGGGAGGGTACGTTGCAATGTGACATATGTCAGAAACGTATGAGGAACCCGTCGTGTCTCCGCGTCCATATGTACCACCATCGCAAGCAAGCGGCCTATCTAGCTCAGTTGAGTGCACAAGGGGACCAGATGAGACACGTGTAAGTATGAGGGTTAACTGCTTTTTAGATATTATATGCACCATTGTTTTTATAATTTTCGTTGTTTCATTTATTTTAATTGTGATTTGGTTTTGTTATATTATTATGTCTCTTTATATATTATAAGATTCATATTATAATTATAAGTATTTTATGTCCGTGCTGTTAAATATGATAAACTAGCGGCTCACCCTCGCTTCGCTCGGGTTCGTCGCTAGGTACGTTTTAAATAGATATAAAAAGAAAAAATCTTTCTTTCTCACATTTTAATTATATGTTTTAATACTTACCTATTCCGGACTAAGAGAAATCCAAAAATTAAAATATCATAAAAATTGGAACGCGGTCGAACGGGATAAAAAGTATCCTATGTCCTTCTCCTGGCTCTAAACTACCTCCCTGCCAATTTTCAGCTAAATCGGTTCAGCCGTTCTTGAGTTATAAGCGAAGTAACTAACACGACTTTCTTTTATATATATAGATATTATAAGATAATAAATAACATTCGCAGCGTTCAAAACATGGTTGGAAACAAATGGCGTAACGAAGCAAACTCCGAATTAAGAGAAATTGACAAGTGAGTAACTATTTTCTTTACTTATTAATCTTTAACAACACGTATAAATAATATTTATTGCGAAAGTCATTCAATTTTTTTATCTTTATAGTTTGTATAAATATTATAATAAAGGCATTAACTAATTAATAAATATATCACCATTAAAGTTAAGTACACTTAGGTGAAAGTTTCATGAAATCTATGTTCCAAAGTATTTTTTTTTTAATATTTTGATTAAATATTTAAATATAGCGAATGAATATTGTAATTATTTCTTTATTTAGATTATAATTTTGAGGACATTTAACAATATAAATAAAAAAATAACTGTCCCAAATTGCCCAATGTAAAACTTAATCTATACAAATTTGTATTGAAACAATTTGGCGAATTTCTAGCGAATATTATTTTCAATGCAAATTACAAAGCGAATAATTTTTTTAATGAAAATTGATTTAAATATATTCTAACAAGCGGCTTACTCTAGCTACGCTCGAGTGCGCCTTTGGGTTCGTAACAGTAACTAAGTGTTACTCCAGGTCGTCATAATTATCTATTTATATATGCTAAATTTTATCCAAACCCGACCAGACTTTTTAGCGTGAAGCAGTAACAAACACACATACATACAATCTTTCGCCTTTATAGTAGTGGTCTCATATTATTATTATCGAATTATTATAAAAAGTAAAATCAAATACTTAAAATCTTGATTGATTCTAGTCAAAACAATCACGCAAGAAAGACATTCGTTGATCTTATCGTACCGATGTATACTCCAAAGACACGTACTATAAAAAAACCCAAATTTACTCGCCATAATTATCGGTATGTTCATATTGACTTATACAATGTTATTGTTGTTCGTATTAAGCCTGACAGCGAATTTTTATTTATTTCTCAGTATATTTTTATTTTACAAGCTTTTTCGTAATGCCTGTGCGAATTTAATTTCTGCTTCTCGATGTCGTTTATTAGCAATGTAACATGAAACGCAGACGGTAGACGATATTATTAATTGGATAGGTAGCGAAAGCCAATTAACCCTGTCTGGTCGTTGTACCTGTATTGTATACGTCTATCAAATATAATAATGCATTATTGATCCGCGCGGGGATATTGTGCCAAACTTAGATCCAGACAGTCTAGCTCAGAACCAGGGGTGCTTTATCTGAGTTTTACAACGAGTGCAAGCTATATTGAAACCTTTCAAAGGGTAATAAGAGTGAATTTAGCTCGCGCCAATCTTTTTATATTACTTTTCTACGGTGCCACATCTCATGATGAGATGCAATTATTGATCCGCGCGAATCAAATGCGCCAATCAGTACAGGTCTGCACTTTGGCTGTGTGGTTTTAATTACCGTCTGTTCATACAGTAGCGACGTGCCGTGTCAGATAAATATTTATTTTATATTATACGTCGACTGAAGGGTTAGAATATTTGAAAATGCTTTGCGACGGATTCGACTCGAAACTTCTTTATGCGTAAGAGATTTTTTATTTTTAAATTTATTGTTATGGTTTAGCTTATGGTATGGGAAAATGGCGGGACGTCTAGCTCTCGTCTAGTCTAGATTAGAGTGGGTGGCAGAATGGATTAACCTTTGTTTTATAGATATTTTTGGGGATTAAACTGGCGCTTTTCTTATTTATCTTCTTAACTTTTTTTAATTATCAATATGGTATGATTGAACGTTGAAGGATAAGAATTATTAATAGATTTTTTTGAAAAAAAAATATCTTTGTTTTTCTTTGTTTATGCTGGCTCGAATTGTCGCGAGTTTAAGTGATTTTTATATTATGTTTTGTGTATGTTTCATGTGCTTCAAATGCAATGTATTAATGTAATATTTCTATGTTGTATTAATTTTATTACACATTCTTGAAGTTATACTTCTTTTGGCACGTTTGGAAAAAAATATGAGAGTAAAATACGATACGATCCGCGCGCACACCGACAGAGAAAAATACAAAGACTGAAAGCGACATGATGAAGTTACCTGCATTCCTTTTACAAACATAGAGTTGTGATATACGGGATGATATCCTTAGCTATTTTTGTTCTGTTACGCCAAAGTAGTATGACTTCTTACGTGCGTACATAAGTACACACACACGTTTTTTCCCACGGTGAGATAAATCTAAGTATATAATATAACATATGAATAATAACACGTAAAATATTCCAGCTTATCGGCATCCACACCGGGCGAGTCGACCAAGTCGGGTGAGGTGTCCATCCAAGAGGCCACGCTCCCGAAGGCTGAAGCAAACCAGGCCGTATGATTAGAGCCCAATACGGACGAGGACGACTTCGTAGACCCGATAACTTTGGCAAATATCTTCACTCAACAGTTCCGCTGGAATTCACTGATTTTCGGACGTGTTGAACGACCAAATAACAGGAAAATGTAATATGTATATGGCTAAACGTGATCGACGTACGATTTTTTTTGTTTGATTTTAATGTTTTATTCATAAGTGTTGTGAATAAAACATTAAAATCAACCACAAAGGTTTTAGTTTTAGATTGGCACTTGTAAATCCTGAATGTTAGGAGAGTCCAGCCGAAAGTATTTCTTTACTGATTTAAAAAAAAATGTACTCACTTTTTTGTATATCGATTACAGAAAAACATTCAACAATTAAATTGATTTAATTTAAAAACGAAAAGAAAAGTAGGTTTCTAATTCAGTACACGACATGTTATTTCGAACCGTCGTTCTTGAGACGGCGTGGAGTTCGTACATCGATCACTTTATTCATTTCAAGCCTTTAATTTTGTATTTTATATGTATTTTAATAATATCATATGGGTGGTTAAAGGCCTCTCCGGTGACAACTTATGCCAAATTTGAGATGACGTCACGTTGGATAGAACGTTAGCTTCAATGTTTTGGATATGAGAGGCAACTAATGGTCTCGAACCGTTTATTTCAATGTCTTTTATAATGTAATAGTGTGTCGACATTTTTATACAAAGTAAGATTTTTCAATGATAGTATTTTATAGCATTTCATAATATCAGTATAATATTATTATTCGATGCTCTATGGTATCGATGTTGAGATCGCCATTGCAATATGCATTATAATATGCTTAATCGTATAATATAACGTAATGTTAATCGTATATCTTAAGTGTAAGTATAATATGAACTCGAATCACGTATATTTGTATCCAGTGTGTACTGTTGAGTCGAGTTTTGTATATTTCTACATTCCACCACATAAGTTCCAAAGACTGAATCAAAAAAAACATAGCAATCATTGCAACGGTTATATTAATATATTTACAGGGTGTGTTAGGACGTACTTAGTTATATGATCATAATCTATAGGCACTAGCGTGGACATTCCAATATATGTATAATTAAATATTAAATATAACAGTGTAATATTTTTAAATGTTTGTATAATACACACACACCCTGTAAAGTAAAATAGTTTATAAGTTACGGTTCGTGCCGCCTCGATCGATATATTATGTCTCAATCAGCTTTATGTAATAGTGTAGCTAGAATCTCGGAACATCCATTTTTTTATATTTTTTTGTGGCGATTTTTTTTTTCGCTTTTGGCATCAATACTTAGGGTTGCGAGGTGACATGAGATGCATTTTAGTCATGGAAAATGATTTTTTTTTAATATTTTATATATTAATGTTTTAGCGACTGTACGCGTACGAGGGTAGTGTATAGGCAGCTCGTTCGGTTAGTTTTAAATGATAATGTTGCCATTCCAATACAAATGTACAAAAATGTATTTTATTTCTCACATCAAAATTTTTTTTTGTTTACAACTCATACAAGAACAAGATTTAAATAACCTTACAGTACAAAATATCTTATTGTGTATATTATTCATTTTATAAAGTATATGCTTTACTTAGTAATTGTAAGATTTTTTTTGTGTTAAGATCGCATATTCTTAGTTTTTTTTTTGAAAGAGAACAGTGTTTTATACGTACAATTATTTTAGTCCGATAGAGATGTATACATTTTTTTTTATTTTATAAATACAAGGGTTCTAGGTATATTTAAGTGAAATTTTGTATGTACCTCAAGTTTGAAATGACTGTTTAGTTATAATTATATCACGACGTAGGAAATTGGTGTTCAACAAACGCGGCGATATTAATGACATTTATCAACGTTATAAAGAAACATTCAAATGTTCACAAAACCACCTTTTATATTGTCATTTCGTTTTAGTGAACCATTATTTTGTATAATTTTTATTATCTTCAGATGTGCACCGGCGCGGCGTTCAGTGAAGCTTTAATTTAACCATTCGTCCCATCGGTTTAGAGTCGGAAATCGGAACTTTTTATAGTCATTAGCTCTCTTTGATGAAAGTTAAAATATTCTTATAATGAAAGCGAGTTGTGCATCGGTTTAGTTTTATTATAGTTTTATATTCGGAAATACATTGCGTTATGCCGTCCCCTTCTGTCAGTAACATATTGTAGTTTCAAGCTCCTTCAAACTTACATTCCATAATTATGGTTGCCACATATTAATTTGTGCGCCATTTTTATACCTTTTATATTATATAGATGACTAAAACGTTTACTACAGTCGCTAGAGTGTTAACGCGGTCATGATAGTTTGGCGTTAGTAACGATCGAATACGTTAACTTATAGTACTAGAAATGAACGAAGCAGGGTCGTAAATGGACACAAACCTGTATTGTATACACTTAGCTTGAAACCACAAACCGAAGAGCTCAATTCATAAGTTGTGATTGTATACTGTACCTCTTTCTAGGATATATAATATATTCGTAACGATATTCGTACGTAGTTGTAGAGAGACCACGCCAGTGTCGACTTGACACACGGGCGTTTGACTTGTATTTCATGAACAATCGTTAGTCTCGATTATAATATTTCAAATGTAAATTGAAATTATATTACGTGGTTTGGGTATTTCTATGTTTAACCGTTAATATTAAGGGGTATAAACTAATGACTAACACGTGTTTTCTATAGGGTTTCTATTTTACATTCCATTAGATGTAAGTCTGCATAATCAACCTGATGAGGTGTAAGTATTTTGTAACTTAACATATTATACATATATTATATATATAAGTACTCTTAGAGTAAGTCATTCTTTATATATTCAAAGGAGATTATTATGTTTTTTATGTAAGGCACATTCCATATTTTGGTAGCTGTATTATTATTTTAGCGTATATAGCGATATTTTTTACCAAATTTTTTTTATACCAATGCTCTTATATTATGTGAAGGATACGCAGCTATCGATCTTTTAAGACGCGGCCGTCCGATGAGCCCGAACTGGCTTAGGCGCGTTGTATCTTAGTGTTAATTTAGGTTCGATGATTAAATACTCAATGTCTACTCAAGTACACCTTCAGTGTCTAATGTTCGCGAATGTTCTAGAATTCCACTTGGATCTCCACTTGCGTCTTTACAGTACAAGGTATGGAGTCTTAAATAGA
Source organism: Brenthis daphne (assembly GCA_947093115.1). NCBI lineage: Eukaryota > Metazoa > Arthropoda > Insecta > Lepidoptera > Nymphalidae > Brenthis > Brenthis daphne. Next base: position 16,102,508 of record OX352480.1, read on the forward strand.
AAATTACATTATATGGGCATTAAAGTTTTACGTTGTTAAAGAAAACATAACTTATTACATTGTTGACGTTCCAATATATAGTTTATCAATTATCACAGACGATTTTTTCACTAGTCATAGCGTTCTCAAGCTTTGGACTGTAAAGACGTAAGTTTGTCCATTTATATGTTCGTCGTTTATAGTAAATCGGTTTGCGATCTTTTTTTTTATGTGTTACGCCTGCGATTAGTTTTTATTCGAACTCACCCTTCTTTGGTCTACCTTGTTTGGATTATTTTTTATTGCTGCAATTACTGTACCAATTAATAGTAAGTGCTCAAATATTTATGTCTATTTACAGGACTTTTTTCATGACAAATTAGGATGTATGTAGTGGGTAAGAATTAGGTATATTCATAACTCGTTTGTCATACATTGATGGGGTTCAGATTGTCGACAAATTGATTTTTATCTCGAATTAAAATGTTATATGCGAGTTGTGAATACACTTGGTTATAAATTTAAGGATCATATATATCAAAAATACTGTCAATTTGTCGTCTCTCGCCATATAATTATTCATAATAGGTGTCTAGTAGTTCTATATATAACTTCTTGTGCTAACATTTTCAGTAGTATTTAGGGCATGAACAATATCATACACCCCTTTTACTTTATCAGTACCAGGGTATAAGATTAAACGGAAAGGAGCTTCATATTGGAATTATCTTATTCATTAATGATAGTATTAAACATCGATTGCCATTTTAGAATTTAATTTTAAAAGGGCTATACACATAAGACCTCTTTCGAAACTATCATAAAATGTATGCCGAAGACTAACAATTGGAATTGTATTATACATCAGTTGTGATGTTCCATTAAGAATGCACAATTGACAAAACTATATTCATTACTCGAAGTAAAGTCTAGGCGACGTAATATAGCGTCTGTGTAATGGAATAGTAAAAACATTGGCCAGTATTTTTAAAGGTCAGGGCTTTAACGAGGTAAATGTGCATCGTGCAGTGATATATTTTTTCCCTCTAAGAGATGGAATCTCTCGTAATTGAAAGGCTGCTTCTGTGTCAAATGTGATAGGGTTGGCGTAAAGGTTTAGGAGAATGTAAAATGTTTTTGAGATTTTTTAAATTATATATTATCTAGCAACGCCGATTTTCGGAAGGTTTTAGCATAGCGTCATATCGATTCAGGGTATATATGTTAAATCTGTAAAAGGGAATAAGCGTCACGATTGCAATTTTTATTGTACCAAACGTTTGTAACGAATGTTCTCAGGTTTTTGATATTATTCATATCAATTATTAATCAAAAGCATAATTTAATTTTTCACACATGTTTTGACAGTAATATTGTACACGTGCTATAAAGCCAAGTGCGAATCATAGTTTGAATCGTCGTATATTTGACGTACAAATTCATTGATAAAATAATATCTTAAACGGCTGCTAAGCCCTCTTAAGCGATCCTAACTCACACTTGGCTAGTTGTATATTAGAATATTATATTTCAATATTTTACTTTAAGATTTGTACTATAAATCACAACAAATTTGACAATTATCCGCTTATGACTCGTGTAGTACAGTAAAAGATGGTACCTATCACTTTTTTTTACTATACTACAAGAGCCTTATGCTTCTATAGACGCAACCATAAAAATGTGTAATAAATAATTAATCGGTCTTTATTGTCTAGAACCTTACTTTCTCATACTTTGTTATTTTTTACTATAAAATTAAATTGTTATTGAGTAATACTCCCCCTTTTCAACCGACTTCAAAAAGGAGGAGGTTCTCAATTCGACTGTATTTTTTAATAACTTACTAATATATGGCTTTCACTTTTTGCTACCGGATAATCATTAACTTTATTAAACACAGTACAAACCACTTTTATTCGGTAAACTGATGAGTGAAAGACGACTTTACACCGGATCTTTAGAGCTGAGAACTTATGTTTATAACATAAATATTCTGATTCGAGTTGACATGGAAGTTGCTAAGCATGAGGCCATAGGCCAGGAGAAGAATCTCAACATTAATAAATATTTGAAAGCAACAGCATAACAATGTCATTTAATGCATTGTGATTGTTTGAATGATAATTTTATAGGTTGTCTAATATAAGTAGTTTCATGGAGGTTACAGAATGCGAGAAAGATCGGTATAGAAAAACACACCTTTTCTCCAGACATTTCTATTTAGCTATCACAAATACAGCTAACTGCTATGACTAAAAAGTTGTATACATATGGACAACAAATGGCCGAATTCGTATTCTCTGACCTCCATGTGTAGTTTACTCATTTTAACATTCCATTTTGATTTTAAAATAATATTTTTTTTTTCGAAACTTAAATCAAATCACGTATTGATAATATTGCATTTGTAATGGCCGCAAAAGCACTGCATTTATCACGTGTCTGTTGTGTTTTTTTAATCATTTTATTATAATTTTAAATTTGTATTTCCACATGTTCTGTATTTTTATATGTTTTTTTATATCTCTTCGGTCCCAAATTATTTCCACAAACAAATGCGACGCTCTCTAGTGGTGTGATCGAATATTTTTATATTTTAATATTTTAATGTAAGAACACATATTTTTTGTACATTTTCTGTGATTTTTGCCGATCTGTATATTTATAATATTTTAAGCATAATGATGAGAACCATATATTGTTTGTGGTAGACAGATCTTTGCAGTGCGAAGACATCTATACTTTTGGTTGTATACAAGTATATTTTCTAATTAAACAGTATAAACGTAAACAATTTCGTATATTTTTGATGCATGCATATAAGGTATGACTTGGGATGATATTTTCGACGGTTTATTTGTACACAGTCGGCAGTCACGTCTATACATTCCAATGTTTCGATGAGTGTTTGTATATCTTTTTTTATCGAAACTTATACTCGTTTATACTCATCATTTTTTGATATTTTTTACTTTAGCTCTTTTCGAAATAAAAAAATATAATTTTCTACATTTGTCTATTCATTTTTCCCTTTATATTATCTTCTTCCAGATAGAAATGTGTTATATTATGACAGGATCCAATCATAATGGATCGAGATCCGGATGCAAGATTGCTACGTTCATGGCGTATTTATACAAAATCATTTTTTTTATACAGTAATAAAAGGGACAATATGTTTTGACGGGAGTGCCTATTAAAATGTGCTCGCTAGTATGTTTAATTAAGTAAATAATAATTGAATTTTTGGAACAAAAATATGCATTTGTTATTAAAATGAATTATAACTCCACAGAAATATATGTAGAGATCTTGAAAAGTCATAGCTGCCGTTGCGCACTTGGCCGTAACCTCTTCGCAGCCAGGTGTAAGCAGGTCATATTTTGTTACGTTTATACGTTCATCGCGTATATTCATTATTTAAATATCAAATTAAAGCTATTTTTTTTCTGTACCTGATAGACTACGTCTGCCTATGTAAAAGTGGCCGCAAAAAAAGTCAGACACCTTCCAGGTTTCATCACGATGTTTTCTTCACTGTAAGGTAAGTGGTAATCATGTTGAAATGATTCGCACATGAAAATATCAGAGCTTCACTCGGTTTCCCAAGCGAACGTGTTACCACTGGACTACCACTGCGTTTACACTACACTTATACTAATATTATAAATGTAAAAGTGTGTTTGTTTGTTTGTCCTTCTTTCACGTCACGATTTTTTTAGTTTTAGCGCGAGCGGAGCTGCGGGATCTGCTAGTTATATAAAGGTATATAATATTTGTATATAATATATAAAGGTAAATAATATTTGTTATATTATCTTACTAGTAGGTACATCTATTTATTTGAAAATTATATTTTTATAGCAGAATACAAATCCATGTAGGGTATAACAATGTCGAAAAAAAAACAATTCTGCAAATAGTTCCATCTTGCGAATCTAGTATAAATTGTGTATGTGGGTGGTCGTGTACATGTAGGGAAGCAGTGTCGTCCTGTTTAGGTTTCGATGATTGTTCATAGATGTCTCTATATGTAGCTGTTCCAAAAAATGTGTACACCTAAAGATTATGATTATGAAGATATTATTTACCTTGTTAGGCCTGCTAATGCCACTATATATGCCACTATACCGATTTACCATACCAAATATTTTTTGGCTGAAGCCTTTAGATTAATCATTATGAATTTTATATTTTTATTAATCCACTAGCATTGCCTGCGGCTCCGCCCGCGTTCAGATGACCAAAAACCAATTTTTTTGGTTTTACATATTAGTATACTCTTACCATGCAGTTTTTGTATTTTTTCTCAGAAATAAGATATTTTCCCACAATAAAAAAGTAAAAGTATCCTATATGTTGACCCGGATAACCAGCTATCACCATACCAAATTTCATCAAAATCCCTCCAGTGGTTTTTCCGTGATGCGGTAACAGACAGACAAAAATTCTAAAAACTATAGATTCGGCCTCTGTATCGATAATAATGTCTATTTCAATAAGATTTTCCAAAAAATATTTAATGTACAGATTTGACTTAGTTAGAATTTTATTATATGTATAAATAGAAAAGTTTTCTCAGATTTACGCGAATATTTGACATTTTAAATAAAACTATGTTTTTTGGATTATAATATTCATTGTAATTAAAATAACAACCGAAGACTATTTAGAAGGCCATTCAGAAGTGTTAGGTGCAAGAATACATGTTTTGCAAGAAAAAAAACACCAAAATTAGTACAAAATTTTATTTGTAAAAATAACTGGTCATAATATTTGTTATTTAGAAAATCATCAATAAATGTCACCATTGTTTTTAAAAAACTTAACGTATATTCCACAAAAATAATGTATAGATATGACCTTTTTATGATTTTATAAGTACCTATAACTAGCACTACCCGCGGCAAAAAAAGTTTGGCTTTATATATTAGTAATATTTTTTGATCGAAACAATTTTTAATTGATAATGTTCGTTAATTTTTGCTGTTGCTGAGTAAATAGTGCTAATTTTTGTAAATCTTTAAATATGAAGATGGGGCGGGGCTACTAAGAGTCCTATTCACACACCGAGAGTACAGCTAAATACTGTGTTGGTTTTACTTATTTATTTCGTTAGGTTAACATTAAACTATAAAATATATAACACTATAAAATATGAAACAATATACATTTCACAATATTAGTAGGTATATTGTATTTGTTGAAAAGTACGTTTGGATTTCATACAATTTTTATAACATATAATGGGAAAACTAGTTAATTCTGTGGTTTTACAACCGCATCTATTTTAATAATCTATACATATAATAAAATTGTTACTAAGCCGAATCTGTACGTTAAATATTTTTTGGAAAATGTTATTGAAATAAACATTATCATCGATACAGGGAACCACTGAAGGGATTTTGATGAAATTTGGTACGGTAATACCTGGATAACCGGGTACTTTAATGTATAGGATACTTTTTATCGCGGGAAAATGTCTTATTTCTGAGAAAAAATACAAAAATTGCAATATAAGAGTATATTAATATGTAAAACCGAATTTGGTTTTTGGTCATTTGAACGCGGGCGGAGCCGCGGGCAATGCTTTATGTTTCATATTTAACAATATTCCAACGTAATTATTTATCAAGTTTCAGATTAATTTTATGCACAAACAAAGTATTATAACCTTGTATGTTAAATTATGCACTGTTAAACTTGTCGGAATGCTAAATACAACTTTGTGTCATGACTCATGCGAAGAAGCACTTTGCAAATAAAAATGAAATCCAATAGTAAAACTCTTATACTATTGAAGTTATGTGGTTTCTCATGATCTTCTTTTTGACTCCTTTCTTCAATTTAGCGAAGAAAATTAAAAGTAATTCATAGTCTCAACCAATACATGTAACTTCTGATCCTTGGGTAAGATTGCAAAGATTCAGTAGCTCCTATACCTACGACTACCGGACATCTATCATATATGTACTTGTCACAAACATTTTTTAACTCACTACTTGTTATTTTATCAATAGCCTGTAATCTCTTAAGAAGGTTGTTATGTTGACCAGTACGAAGAATATTTTGACCGAGGTCATGGCAAGCTTGAACAGTACTTTGATTGTTTATTATTATTTTTGTTTTCATTTCATTTTTTGCTCTTATCAATTCTCCATTAGTCATCATGTAACACAATCGCATCCACTCGTCTTGTATCGTCAAGACCATGTCGTCAACTTCGTTTCTTGGTGATATGAACTCAACGCCCCACAAGCCAGTGTCTTCATAATAAAAGTCAAATGCTTTGTAGGACTCGCAAAACTTTCCTGAAGAGGCGATATATGCGACTTGCATTCCATGATTGGTTCCACCTGGCTGTGATTTATCCCAACCTCCTATTACCGACGAAGCTAACTCCATACAGATTTTATCTTCATCACAAAGTGACGGGCCTTCTACTGCAATAGCTACGTGAGCCACTTTCATTGAATCATCTCTGTAAACAATTTGTGATCCTGTGTATCTATTAGGGCGTGACTTAATGCATTTTAAACCATCATTGCTCCTAAAATATTGTTCGGCTAAATTTACCATCACTTCATGTTTTACACCTCCAACAGCTGCCATAACTATTCTTTTTGGAACAAACAATGTACTTAAATAAGTGCATATTGTGCCTGGCTTAAAATTATAAAGATTTCTACTAAGACCCATAACTGGCTGACCCAGCGGCGTACCCTGGAATGCTGAAGAATGTAAATAGTCATGTAAAACTTTTGATGGGCACTTATCATGTTCTAACATTTCTTGATAGACAACGTCTTTCTGTATTTCTATTTCAGGCTCAGCGTAAGCGTTGTAAAAAATGCAATGATATAGAATGTCTAATGCACGCATTGAAACTTCAGTATGACATTCCACATAGAACGCTGTAGTATCACGAGTAGTAAAACATTTAAATTTAGCTCCTATGTTCGACATTTCATCTTCTAATTTGGTTTTTGACTTTTTCTGAGTACCTTTATAGGCAATGTGCTGAAAAAAGTATGTGATTCCATTTAAAATTTCGTCCTCGTGCCTAGACCCTGCGTTGATGTAAAACCCTAAACAGACATTGTTGCATTTTCTCTCTTCCGTAGCGACTGTTAAACCACTGGAAACACGGGAACATTGTATTTTGGGTAAATCTTTAAATATATGTGGATATGTTGTTGATGTGGAGTTGTAACGCTCATATTTCTTATTTTTAAAAGCATTGACAACTTTTTGCAATATTGTGTGGTACCGTAACATATTTGAATATTATTGGATAATATAAACTAATATTGGTGGAGTACTGAATTTTTTATCTATTACCTATCGCAAAAATAAAATTTTATACAATGGCTTGTCACTAAAAGTTATTTGTCAAAACGCATATTATGTACCTACATATAATAAAATAATTCACAGAAAAAAGTTTCTTTTTGTAATTTTAAGATAAAATTCATTTGAGGTTTGATATTAAGGCAATTTTATTTTGATGATTTTAAAATGTTCATGTTTTTCTGTCTTTCAATGCTTATTAGAGTGCGTTGCATATGGTAACTTTTTATCCATTATTTGTTTTTGGGTAAAGCTTTTGCGCAGACTAATGATGATGTGAGATAGATGTTGTTCATCACTCACAGCTGCTAAAAAAATGTTTTTTCAATGCACGCAAATTGGCGCCTTAGATCCGCCATTTTCACTTTTAGTGATATCTATATTCTCTATAACACTCGCGTTATCAAGACGAATCTAACGTCGTATGAATCATCGAAATTGGTTAAGCCATTTTGTTATTACAAGGGAACATAGGGTTGGATATATATACGTACATAGGCATTTGATATTATATACATACATACAGATCAAACACATAACCCTCCTTTACGTTTTGACGCAGTCGGGTAAAAAGAGAAATGGGAATGTAGAAAATGATTTTTTAAGACATCTGGCAACATATCTTTTTATATATATTTATCAAATTGTTCACAAAGACATACCGCGTTTTGGGCTCTTGTATTTGCCGAAAAAAACTTCTATCGCAGTTTGTTCCTTTTTCATGTAGTTTTTGATCGAAATTTTACAGGCGTATTTGTGGGCTGATGAAAATATAACTTTACGTTATTTAATTTAGGAAAATAGACTTTACACAGAAATCTTTCGAATTTTTTATCCATTTCTTTCATAAAAATTTTCTTCCTTAAGCAGATTTTTTATGAAGAGGAGCTAAAATAATGTCTTTGGTATCCATTATTGGCAAGTATTTTAAATTGTACTTTACAACATACCATATCTATGGTTTATACATTGATCATCAAATTATGATGATCATGATATTAAAAACCCAAGATACATAGTCAGCGTCTCAAAAGTGTCCTAAAAAGAAGCGCACAATTTCAAATTGTGCGTTCTTTTCAAATAGCCTGTAAAAAGTCGAGTAACTGTAAAAATGTTCAATACAAAAAATGTAACAAATTTTGAAGTAAAAACTTTTTCAAAGCAATGAATAACAAAGAAGATTAATTTAATGACTTTTGATAAATGATGTCTGTGGCACTCTATAGTTTTGCCATTATTGGTTAATGTGTCCACTGAGTAATTATTCGTCTATAATTTTGTATAGAAGTTGAAAGTGATTTATATATAACTAAATAATTATTTTTAAGTTCAAAGTAATAATTTGTTTAGATAATTATGTTCAAGTTATTAATGAAAACGAAAAATTTTAGACTATGGAATCGAATTAATCAATATTTTTTGTCCTCACGAAACCTTATGTCAGCTTCGAAAATTAAAGTTGAGATAATTCCAAATGGCTTAAGAGTTGCTACAAATGAATCGGATTCACCTCTTATATGTACTTCAATTTTTATTCAATGCGGGTCACGATATGAAAATATTTGTAACAATGGTATTTCTAGTTTTATCGAGCGCATGGTTATATCTAACAAAGACCTTCAGGAAACTGTCTACAATAGCTGCATCAAAATCAGGTCAAATACAACAAGAGAATATCAAATGTTCTCTGCTGTAAGTCCTATTGAAAATGCGTCCAGAAATGTTGAGATACTTTCTAAATTGATTTCTGATCTTGATTTTGATGACGCTGACTTGCAATTACAGAAGAAGAATATTTGTTTTGAAGCAGTTGATTATGATAATAATCCAAAAAAAGTTGTGTTTGATTACTTACATCAGACGGCATTCCAAGGGACTCCGTTAGCTCAAAGCGTGATGGGCCCAACAAAAAATATATTAGAATTTGATAAAAATATAATTCGTAATTTTAAGTCCGAAAATTACCAACCACATCGATTATTTTTGGCAGTGTCTGGGGGAGTGTCACATGCAACAATGATGGATGAAGTTCGTAGGAACTTTCATTGCTTAAGAAATACAGAATGCAAAGAATGCAATATTGGTGCGCAACGTTTTACAGGTTCACAAATTATTTCCCGTGACGATTGTATGCCTTATGCTCATGTTGTCATTGCTATAGAAGCGCCAGGATATAATTCTCCAGAATACTTGACACTTCTAGTTGCAAGTAGTCTAACAGATTCATGGCATAGGACACAAGGTGGAACTATTTGTAATGGATCTCCATTAGCACGTGCGGCTTCAACTTCTTTACTATGCGAAAAATTCGAGTCCTTTTACATCGCTTATCATGATGTTGGATTGTGGGGTATATATTTTGTAGGTGATCGATTATGTTTAGATGATATGGTATCAAACATTCAGGATCAATGGATGCAAATGTGTACTACTATAGTTCAAAGCGATGCGCAAAGAGCAGTCAATTTGGCAAAACTTAAATTGGCTAAGAAGATTAATGGTGTCGCTAATTCTTGCCGTGATATTGGCTTACAGTTGCTATATAAATCTGAACTTAAAACTTTATCTGAACTATATTGTGAATTATCAAATGTAACAGATAAAATGATTAAGGATGTAGCATTCAACTATATTTACAATAAATGTCCTGTTGTTGCCGCAATTGGTCCCACTGAGGGTCTACCGGATTACAATAGAATTAGGTCTGGAATGTATTGGTTGAGACTGTAGACTATATTTTTCAAAGTAATTGAACACAAGCTGTGTTTACTTCCACATATAAGTTGTATTTATAATTTATTATATAACAGTACTTTGTATATGTATGTACCTATACACAAAGTATGTACATGCATTCGCATTATTAAATAAACTATATCAATAAATATTAACAGTTCTCCACTATTCTGTCTGCGTTTCACATGAGCTCTGTAAATTACCCGATTAGGTCATCCTGAGTGCATCTGCGTCTTCTAAGTGAGAGACGTGACTTGAATTAATATTCCGCAGGGGGATGGGCCTCCCTAATTTGTCCATGTTTCTCCTTGTAGAATATAATCTTGTAAAATCTAACTGAATTATTCATTTCATAAAATACTTACTCTGTGATACTTGTGTAATTAAAAAAAAATAAGTTTATAACGGATTGATATAAATAGATTATTAAATATACGAGTAAATACTATATGGCAAAGTTTATATATCTATGTATGTGTTTATAAAATAATCATATACTTATCACATATTATATATTTCTATCGGCCGTTCTAGACACGATGTGAATTTTAATTTAATTCTAATACGTCAAACGGGACCTTCGAGTTTTACTGAATTAAAAGCTAAAGCTACAATTTTGGATTACTTCAATAATAATTTAAATAATAACGTGGCTAAAAACTTAATTTAGGTATATATTTTATACTAAGTCGGTGTGCTTTGGCTAAGTAATTAAAGCCCACCTATTAAATACATACCTAATCAAATATTTTCGTAATCGGTGCCAGCCCATACAAAGCAAAGCACACCGACTTGGAAAATATTTGATTAGGTATGCATAGTAAATGAAAACTACCAATCAGTTATTTTTTACTTTTTAGTGCTTTTGTTTGAAGTGGGTTTTTATTTTTTTTGTTCAAAAGATTTTATTTGTGTGGAGATAGTTGGAGTCATTTAATATTTTTAAGAATTAAGAATTTTTAAGGATTTATTAATTATAATATCAAATAATTAAATATAAATAAGTACATAGCGACGAACCCGAATTTCTTTGCCTGAGATTAAAGATGGTTAAAATGCGTATATTATATTCATCTAAAATTGTATGCTCAATTTATCCTATATGTTATAATCTTATACGTAAGCCTATATGAATAACAAATGTCTAGTTCACATGCCTTGACGCAATGTTTTGAATTTCTACATAAAAATCAGATTAATGCGTATCATTTATCAATTGGTTTCATAGCACCAAATATTATTTTTTTGTTTTCTTTATTACCCTAATCTATGATAATAATTTTATTATTATAAATTAATTTGTTTCATAGTATTTCTCAAACATACTTAAGAAAATAAAGTCCAATTAAAAATAATTTTTGCGACCACTGTACAAACGAAACGTGGCACCTAAAATACCTCGTTCTCTAAAACTACACAAAATATCTTACCCAAAATAGTTTTAATTAAAAAAAATCGGAGTTCTATGATCCCCATTTTATTTATCTTCTCCTCAACTTTATTCTTTAAAAATAAGAGCAGAGACTCAATATTTGCAACTTTAAAAGCATATAGATACTTATTATAGCTGAATTAGGTGATCGAAATTGGTACAGGCTATGCACCAGGATTAGTACGATTCGTACTAAACCTTGTGAATAGTGATTTGCTGACAGTAAAATTATTACTTGATACCCCAAATACAAAGCTATCTTCTTAATTAACCCACCAAGCATATTACATTATTGAAAGAGACTTTTATGTAATCAACTGTGGCTAACGTCAAAGATGTAGAATGACATAAGTCTAAATATATGTACGTACGTGCATATAAAACATATGTTATAAGTAGTATGACGTTTTCCATGACTTGATACCTTATCCGACGTGGATACCCTGATTATGTAATCTGTAAAATTAGGTTCCAGCGTGTGTTAAACGCTGGATTTATTTTACGCAATAAACGCAGTGTACGATAGTAACATTGTTAATATCTATTAGCACCATTATAATAATCTGCCACCATGAACAGACTAGTAAAGATAAAATAAACTTGCTGCTTTACTTTCACTGCTTTTGTATTTATTTTCCTCCCTAACTTTACACTCAGATATTGTAGATTAACACTTCCAGGTAAATTTCTAAGAAATTAATTAAAATTCTAAAAAATCTATTGTTAACTGACACGCCGGTGTGTCCGCGGTCGTGGAGGAATTAAAGACATAAACAATTTAAATTTTATTACTATGACCTGTATTACTTTTACATTTAGGACATCTACCCGATGAAAACTACAACATAAAATGAAAAATAATAATCAAAAACAGTAAGAAAGAAGAAATAAAAAAGATGGTAATCAAATTATTATGTTCGTACAGTTTGTATTTCATCGAATATAGACATGTCAGAACGTTCAACACTCCAAATGAACACACCCGTTCACCGGAATTTATAGAACCAATAACGTCAGCAGGGTGTAAGTGGCATGAAAATAAGTGGCTGCAATAGTTGATTAATCAGATACATAGACGCAACCAGCTGACAATATTCAGATAACTTTTATAAATATGGATGAAATAAGCAGATAGAGATATATAATTGTACTTTATGTCGAGATAGAACAAAACTATTATAATATTTATGATAGATATTTTTTGAGTTATATTGTTACTATCACAAAATATGTTATTTATTTTAAAAAATCTTTTTGATTTACAGACTTTCTATAATAATCTTTTAATCAAACATACCCTATACTACTTCCACAGCTAAAACAAAAACGATGACTATCACACATTATGCATCAATCTGAAGAAAATTTATTTTTTCTTCTATTTAAGAAATCGCATATAATACATATTTTTGTCCAATTTAAATTTGGGAAAACTAAGCAGTTGTAGAGTGATAACTTATTTACTCAAATCAATATTTAGGATACTTTTTAGTGCAGGAAAATCTTTCATTCCCACGGGAAAACAGATTAACTGGTTCTATCGAATCGTCCTTAGGCATTTTTTATGGCTAACCTTAGGAGATACATCAAAATAATGTACTAGAAAATTGTAGGCCTTAAAAAGGCTTATAGAAACGTACCTAGAGACGCACCCGAGCTTAGCAAAGGTAAGTCGCTAGTAAATAATAAAATAGTTGCCAAAGGTGACTTTGGCTGCAAATGGACATTTTTTTTTCAAAAGGTAATTTTAAACCAAGTTGAGTTTTATTGCTTTATTATAGTAATAACTTATACATTTTATATTTTAAATCACATTCTTGTAGATATAATGATGACCGACCAACACTCACATAAAAAATAGGCAAATAAAAACAAGGCGAAACAAGTGGAAACTTTGGAGCCTTTAGACGAATACTACCACATACACATTTTTTTATTCAATTACGGTTGCACACATCGAGAAGTTGGACGAATTAAAATTATTCTTTTGCAGTTTGATATTTTTTAGAATAAAAATAACATAGTAGGTAGTAGGTAGGTACGTGTCGAATAACGATAGTGAAATTATTTTTTAAAAACCTTGTCAGCGACTTTATACTCACACCGAGATATCCCAGGATGCGCCGAATGTGAGAATGAACTTACTCGCAACAACTCTGTAGTCGGTATATCTTAATAACTCTCATTTGCCCTCTAATCCGTGACCGTTTTGTGTTATGAGTTAAATAATGAATTACTCTTGAGCTTAAAAATTGTAACTTAAACTACATTCAAAAAAATTTGTAATGCACTCGGTCAGCCCCATCATCTTTATATTCAGCGTTAGTCATCCAAAAACCTTGAGTGGAGTTAAGTGATGCCAATATTGAACCTCCCATCCAAGCAGCATAATGCCTAGTAGGCATTGCGTCGACACACGCTTTAATCCCTGGCTGATCTTTTACTCGTCTAGATAATTCAATACCTAAACGTTCAGGTAAGCCTTTAAACAAACTTGAACCTCCAGATATCACTATATTTGCGTAAAAAAGAGCTTTGTAATCCATGTCACATTTACATATACTTGAACATATATCGTCCACAATACTTGCACCATTACTCCCCTGCAGATGTGGTTGAAACAATAACTCTGGACACATGTATCGTTCTTCACCAATTAAAATTTGTTGACCATCAGGAAGAGTATAATGAACACCTTCTTTGCAAAAGTTTGAAGTATTTAATTCTTTCTCAAAATCCGTTACTACGTAACATAATTCACTCTACAATTATACAAAAAACTTAACACTTCAAAAATATTAAAACCTTTAATTATTGTTTTTTATATTTTTTGTTACCTTAATTTTTTCTAATACATCAAATTCCAAAGGCGTGCTAAAAGAATATCCAATCTGCGAGAGAAGAGTTTGGAGACGGCAAGTTAAAGATTTACCAGTTATTTCTGAGCAGACCGTTGCATGTTTCAGAGGAAATCCTTCAAATACTGGCGAAGCATATACACAAGAGTGACCATTTTCCCAAGCAACTCCAGAAGTTCTACCGCTTGCGTGCAGCACTAATGCAGACGATATCGCAATATACAAATCATGAATCCCGAAAGATTCAAACAATATTTCTGCTATTCGTTCTCTGAAAATTATTACAAACTAGTGACTCACCCTCGCTTAGCTCGGGTTCATGGAATAGATAATAATAATATATACATTAAAAATAGATACAAATTAAACAGTTCTGAACTTTTTGATTTTCCAGATGTTTTTTTGGATGATCCTGTTTTTTTTTTACTTAAACCACCTCTGGGACACCCCCATCAAATCAAAAAGTATTATTCAAATCGGCCCAGCCGTTTTAGAGTTTTAGCGAGACTAACGAACGGCAATAGATTTTTATATATATAGAAGATATATAGATAGATTACATTTCTATACTATATAGATAGATTACATTTCTATACGATACATTGATGATTTTTATAGATATTTACTTATCCAGCCGTTTTGTCAAAGGATGTACTGCCATCATGACCTGTGAGTCTTCTGGGGCAACATGAAGTTCTCTATAAAATACATGATGCCAAAGTTTTTCTAAATCGCCCCAATTATCTATAGAACCATCTTTGATTGGCCAGGTTAATGTAGAAATTCCCCTATTTGCTACTGCTTTATTACCAAAGTAAAAATCTGGAACTCCGTCTATCAGACCGCCATGACGAAAACTACAAAAAAAAACAACTAATATATTGCCTCATATAGTATTTTATTTTAATTGTATTTTTAACTAGCAGCCTGTATGGACTTTTCCCATGGGTGCTTATTTAAATATTTATTCAAAAATGTACCACGCACTATTATGTTGTTATACTTTTACTTATGCCGTCATAGGAAGACACCGTTATAATATCAGCTCTTCAGGTCCAGTAGTTTGTCGGGGATCCATTCATTAGGGCAAACAACTTTGTATACAGAAAATTAGAAAGTCTATAAATTTATTGAGTTACTTCAAATATTTATATTTAATAAATTCAAAATGTTCCCTAAGTCCTTTACATAAAATTACAACTTTTACCGTCCAACTGCCGTTGGTATAATACATCTAGGGAAGGATTCCCCAGCAAATCCAGCTTTAACGGATAACGATCCTGTGTCTAGCACTAGGGTTACGGCTTCTTGGCAAGACATTATTTAGAATTACATGGGTACTTATACCATAACCATATGGATATACGTAACAATATATCATAGCTTAATAGATTTGTTATTTTTAATTGAAAATACTATTTATTAGTGTGAATTTGTACTATTAACAAAAATATTAAATAATATTTATCCTATCATGTATATTGCAATATATATTTTTATCAAATATATATTTTTAGGACATTAAAAAAATATTAACATATTTCAACCCTATTTTCTTCAGAACTTTCCACATTATATTAACAAAAAATTAGAGCAACAGCGAAGTAGAAATCCAAAGGTCTGGATCTCCATCATGCGTCCATACTCTCAATTTTTTTTACATGTATGGAGTTTGTAAAAAAATGTTTGAGGAACAAAATATGTTTTTTATTTCATATTTTTTTTAAACTTTACCATAACAATAAAATGGTATAACTTTGCATTTTAACTATAATGATAACAAATGCTTGTATTGGGATGAGTTGAAAAATATCTTAATTTGTTATTATTTTATGATATGCTCGTATTTACTGTAATTTAACATGAATGCAAAATATGTGAATATTTGAAATACGATAGCTGGCATCGTATGGCTTCGTTTACGGCCTCATTATGCCATGCAGTTAAAGCATAACCTAAAAATCAGATATCATTAGAGAAACAAAAAAAAACATGTTATTAAAGGATGATACATTCGTTATTTTATTTTTACACAAACTATCCAAGCACCTTAATAATAAATATATGAAGCACCTTAATAATAAAAATATGTGTTAATGTATTTTGTTACTTTCATTACTTTTGAAAATTCCTTAGCCCAAACAAATATTACGTACTAGCATTACCCGCGGCTCCGCCCGCATTGAAATGACCAAAAACCAAATAAAATAGAGCTATTGTTATTTCTTTTTCAAGATAAGTTATTTTTAATATATTTTGCCTTATTTAGCCCTTGCTAAAATATATATAGTATCATGGTGGTTTTATTCAAACCATTTTTTGTATATTTTCTCAGAAATTAGATATTTTTACGCAGTAAAAAGTATCCTATATGTTGATGCGGTAACAGACAGACAGACAGACAAAAATTCTAAAAACTATAGATTCGGCCTCTGCATCGATAATAATGTTTATTTCAATAAGATTTTCCAAAAAATATTTAATGTACAGATTCGGCTTAGTTACAATTCTATTATATCTATAGATATAGGGAATAAAAACACCTCCTGTATTTGTAACACTAAAAGGTACAAAAGGACACGAGATACCGAAGTCTGTCTTTTATACTATACCGTATATCATATATGCTATGGCTTGCTTCTGAAGCTTCACTTTACATTAACTTGATTATGTCACTCATTCTACATACATGACATTTTGAAGGCAAGAGTTACACACTATGCTGGAGTAACAGAAATGTCACCGTTCAATTATGTTCAAGCCTGTGAGATGCAATATATTAATAAAAGCATATATGTACATATAATATTAGTAACATTAGTATATAACAATTACAATAACTTGACTCCACTAACAGGGTATTGTGCAGATAACATATGAAAGGAGTTGGTTGGATGCGTATTGTAAACGTTAAATTAATGTCGCTCGACAAAACAACATTGTTCACAAAGCTTGTTCTCAAACAGTTGTAAACAAGTATTGTTCTCTAAGTGTGCTTCTATGAGCTTCACAGATTCTAAAGTTAAATATTGTAAACGTTCCCAATGTAAAACGATGTAAAAATTTAGATCTCCAATCAATTTTTCTTTTTTTCATAATGTCTCAATTTTGTTCATCCTTACTCTCTATCTGCTAATATTTTTTAAATGCTATTTTATACCTAGGATCTTCTTCTATAAATATTTTTTTAGCTAAAGTGGGTTAGGCCTTAATATATTTTAAACTCTCATGACAGACTTTGCACACCATTGCTAAGCAATTACTGAATATGCGTGGCAAACGCATATAATATATTCAATGCACAGTAGACATGGGGTTATTCAAGGGGCGGACCAATAAATTTCTGAAAGGCCGGCAACACATTGGTGGTGCCTCTGGTGGTCCTTAAAATCAGGTGACCCGCCTGCTCGTTTGCTCGCTATTATTATAAAAAAGACAGATTCTATGTAATTCAAAGAAATTAAAAAAAAATCGTCATCGATATGGACACGTGACGTGTTAACGCTAACACTCAGAGTGCCGATTGCCGATAGATATGAAAACCAGACAAATGTAAACAATTTTTATTTATAAATTTTAATGACTATTTATAAAGATCAATTTTTATTTATAAAGATCAAACAATTACTTTGAATATCCAAAAATAGCAACTGTTTGTTTGTAGTTTTAAGTTTTCACTTCAGTCGGCAGTCCTCATGACTGCTTTTTCCCTATTCATATTATGTATAATATTTATGTTTTCATTTCATCAAACCTTGTCCTTGCAATTGCGAAAACAAGGAAAAAGAAATTAGCTTCTAAAAAATCTTAAGCCAATAAAGTTCCCACTAAAATATAAATGAAGTGAACTTAAAATTAGCAGCAATAAATCGAACAGAAAGCAAGAATACAAAATATTAACACAATTTATGTTTTTTTTAAAAGGTGAGCGAATTTTTTGAACCCATAATATTGCTTATTATACATATTGCAGGACCTTACAATAAATGTTGTAAGATCATATGATATATGTATAGATAAAATATATATGTATAGATTATGCAAAGCTTTAACTTCGCGTCGATACTCGATATTGATACAGTCTTGTTGTATGTTCTGTTTAACTAATGCTGTGAACTAATCATAAACATTAACTACTTGGCTTCAAAAGCTTCTCCCTCATTCGAACTTTTATGAATTTTTAAGAAAGACTGCTCTTAGATTATCTATGGAAATTATATTAATTATATTATACTAGCATTGCCCGCGGCTTCGCCCGTGTTCAAATGACCAAAAACCAAATTCTTAGGTTTTACATATTAGTATACTCTTAAATTGCAGTTTTCGTATTTTTTCTCAGAAATGAGACATTTTCCCGTGGTAAAAAGCATCCTATATGTTGACCCGGGTAACCAGCTATCACCATACCAAATTTCATCAAAATCTGTCCAGTAGTTTTCTCGTGATGTGGTAACAGACAGACAGACAAAAATTCTAAAAACTATAGCATTGGCCTCTGCATCGATAATTATGTTTATTTTAATAAGATTTTCCAAAAAATATTTAATGTACAGATTCGGCTTAGTTATAATTTTATTATATGTATAGATTGATTCATAAGGTAATTTTGGCTTTCAATTGAGATCTATTTTTATGATCGATGAATAAAGTGTTTAAAGCATCTAAATATATAATAAGTCGGTATTATGAGTATAACTATGTAATAAACAAAATAATATTTTACTTATAAAAAAGTAATTAACAGGTTGACGTTTAGATTTTTATGGTCTATACATAGCTTTTGGAATAAATTATTTTTTAAGCTAGTTTCATTTTTTGTATTTTCATTCGTATGTCATTCATATTTTCATAGTTGTAAGTGACACAAGCAGAATGTCTAGCGTTTGTCAACATTATTATTAAAGAAAATAATAATTATATTTTTGGATTTTCTGCGGAACCCATTAACAGTAAAGTTATTTTATTGTAAATAATAATAATATTTCGATTCACATAATTTAAACTACGAAAGGTAGTTATGGCGTTTGAAAAGCCACTGGTTGTGATTGATAATGGTAGTTACAATATAAAAGCCGGGTTTTCCTGTGATAACCATCCGGTTTCCATATTTAGAACTTTGGTAGGAAGACCAAATTATTTACATGGGACATTTGGCCGCGAGTACTATGATGTTTATATAGGCGATGAGGCACTGGATAAAGTACATGACTTAGAGCTCTCACAGCCTATTGTAAACGGAAGGATCTTAGATTGGGATAATATAGAGCGAATTTGGCATCACATTTTTTATAGAGAATTAAAAGCTGCCCCAGAAGATCGTGCTGTAATTTTGGCTTGCGGTTCTACTGCATCGATGGAGGAAAAGTATATAATAATACAGTTAAAATATTGTTACTAATAATATTCTATATGTTTCAATATTATTTTGTTTCAGAATCAGATGTTGTGAAATATTTTTCGACACTCTTAATGCTCCTGCGCTTTGTATTCAGTCACAAAGTGTATTGGCTATGTATGGATCAGGAATTACAACTGGTCTATGCGTAGATCTTGGATATGCTACAACAAATGTTATACCAGTATTTGAAGGCGGTGTTGTTCGTTATGCACATATCGACACAGGTTTAGGAGGCTTACAAATATCAGATTATATTAAGAAATGTCTAGGAGAACGAGGTGAACTCGAAGGAATTAAAACACCACAAGATATTGAGAATATCCAAAAAAAATGTTACATTACACAAGACTGTGCTATGTTAAGAAAAGATTGCAAACGAAAACATAAAGTGTCTCTTGAAAATGAAATCGACGTTAGCAATGAAGTTTTTATGGCTGCAGAAATGCTTTTTCAACCAGATTTAGTAAAAAATGAAGACACAGGTTATGTTCCTCTCCAAGATGCTTTGGTGACTGCATCTTTGAAATGTGACGATGAGTTAAGATTAGAATTATATGATTCTATTATACCTTGTGGAGGTTTAGCTTTGATACCAGGTATTAATGAAAGATTACAAATAGAAATGGAAAGTGTACTTAACCAATCCGTCACAATTTTGTCTTCACCTGAACCATATACCGTTACATGGTTAGGGGGAGCTACATTGGCAGGACTTGCAGGTGCAGAGAAAATGTTTATAATTAAGAAACAATATGAAGATCACGGCGAAAGAATTATAAGAAATAAGTTTATGTAAACTAATAAGATTGTTTCTTATATTAATTACACGAATATTCATATTTATGTTTTCCAACATGGCTATCCTCGCGATGGATGTATCATAAAGATGTGTTTATAAATACGTATTTGTTTGATATTCTTAAAAAAGAATTTAAATTCTTTACTATTTGTATCAACATAAATGATCTAGTAGTTTCCATATAAAACAAAATTATCTTTCCACATGACCTCTATAATTTTTCATGTTAAAAGTACTCTTTACGATATGACACGAATATGGTATGGATAGACGAATTAATATTATGCAAAATATGATCATATTCTGTCCTGTAGCTTTTGCGTGAACCAGATAAAAAATATATAAATATAAACATATAAAACTTAAAAAATTAGAGTTTTAGGCTGTAACATAGTTTACCAAAAAAATAATTGACAAAAAGTATTTTTCTACAGACATCTCTATTTTAATCTAACGATTTCATTATACGTACGATTTGCTTTAAAATCATTAGTCTAATATTAATATTTTGATAAAGTTTTAAGGATTTTATGAAAGCTATAAGATTTTCTAATAAATAGTTTCTAAAATCTATAACAACATACAAAATTAATACAAATATTCCGAGTATTACATAGTGCATATAAAGAGCAGCAAAGGTGCTTTCAAATTTCAATCTATTGTGTAGGTATTTTCACGACCGCAAATGCTATCGTGCTCTATTCATCTCATCGATAAATAAACCGTTTGTTCTATTGTAAACCAATAATAATGTTACTCTATGTGTAACAAAATAAAAATATTAGGTAGAGATTTGCAAATTGTAAATTTTATGTTAGGACTTTGAAGTTCATTTGTTGATATTGGTCAATTAATATATTAGTAATATTAGACTATTCAGATAGACGATCATTACGTTTTTATCATAGAAAATATGTTATTCATCCTGCTATTTTTGAAAATGTTTTTATATGTCGGTATTTGGTAAAATCTATAGGTAGTAGGTACATATAATAAAATTGTAACTAAGCCGAATCTGTACATTAAATATTTTTTTGGAAAATCTTATTGAAATAAACATTATTATCGATACAGAGGCCGAAGCTATAGCTTTTAGAATTTTTGTCTGTTTGTCTATCTGTCTTTGGTCATTTGAACGCGGACGGAGTCGCGGGCAATGCTAGTAAAATATATAATTTGAGTATGTAACGAAAAAAGAAAGAAACGTAATATTATTCTAATGTGACTAAATATATGTAATCAACATGGTAATAATGTGATATATATACTACACGAGACACTAACTACAAAAAACTTATACCTTATTCTAAACATATTGATATTCTCTATTGTTTGACAGTAATTGTAAGCTTAAATATACAAAATTTGAAATTATTAAATATAAACATTTAAATGTTTCGAGAAACCGAGCCCGATAATATTATCTGACAGGATCCTTGAAATGGGGGCGAGCCTGCGCCCTAGAGGCCCCTTATTTTACTTCAATATTGTATAGTGTCGTATAAGGGTCGTATTGAAAAGGGTCTGTGAAATAGAGGTCACAGATTGAAAAACACCGTAAAAATATAAATGAGAGTAAAATATTTTGAGTTTAAAATCCAGCTAGTTGACCAAATAAAAATACTTATACCTACTATGATACTACTTTTCATGTTACATAATTCATAATGTTACTCGTAGTTATAGCTGTTGATAGGTTGGAGAGAGATATAGGCTATTTTTATTCCGATAAGTGAAAAGATTAAGAATTATTAGTGTAGTGAAATAGTTGCTGAAGAACAGCAAGTGTGTACAGTAAAAGCTGGAGCAAAGTAAGGCTATTTATATGTGTAATATAAAAGTATTAAGTTATTATTTTATTCTACAATCGTCGCCCTAAAAGGACACGTTATATTATACTCATAGGTACACCTAAAAAGTACTCAGATACTAAAAATTTTGCATTATTGTTTTTTTAGTGTGATAATGAAAAATAATATAAAAAATATGGTTAGAAAATTATATATCAATTAGTGGATTCTGTACCAATTGGGACCAACTATTGTCAAGAAGCATCCAGCTGATTATGGGATCATTTTTAGGGATGATATTTTTGTGTGTATCTACGGCAGTACCTACAAAAAAATATCATCAAAATAAGTTCAGCAGCTTAGGAACAGAAGATTTACGAATACACGTGCACCACAAGCAATTTTATATAGATATATAAAGATAAGGAAGGTCAGATTTTATAAATGTCTGGGTTGCGGTATTTTGTTTTAGGCATAACATCTTTTTCCTTTTAAGTAGAGCTATTTCAATGATAGCACACTAAGCAACATATCCAATGGAAAATTGATACAAGTTTTGCTTTTATCCCCATAATATAGAGCATGCATATATATAGAGCATTATCCCCATAACATAGAGCTCGAGGGCATGTTTAATATAAATGGATGTAGATTTTTGTTCCTTTGGTATTAAGTTGCGCATCGTTATGAATTTCTATGTTTATCTTATCTTTTTATGTAATCTTACGTTTAAATTAATATATTGTTACGCGCTGCTAGTTTATTCGAGTTCGTGTTCGTCTACGTGGGTGTCGGGCAGGGAAGAAAACTATGACGACGAATATATTTTAACCTTTGGGCGGGACGTATGATTTTCTGTTGTGTTTATAAATTTTATTATTTACTGTCAATATAACGATTATAATAGGAAAAGTGTTTCATTGTTTTACAATATATAATTTCGTCTACAAAGATACATATTGCGAGAATTGCGTGAAGAGTTTAAAAAAATATATATTTTCCATGTTTCATTTCCAATGATTTCTTTCAATGAAATGAATTTTAATTGCTTATGCATACCACTTCACTGATCGTAATCATGTACCGTACATATAAAAGAGCTAAAATAATAGTAAAAAATGTGTAGGCGTCGCTATCGTTAGAATATAAAACTTGCGTATATAAAGAAATTATTAAATTAATTACTTAGCTCTATTATTAATAACGTCTAAGTGAAAGTTAACCGTGAAAGCTATGCTATACGAAATACGCATTCTTTTCTTTTACCTTACACGCTTATATCATTTTCACGCTACGTCATCTGTATCTATGACGCCAACGGCCGAAATATCTGAAACTCAAAAAGGCAAGTGAATAATTTTGAATATTTCATTTTATTTTGATTTAGATTTGGTTCCCGAAGTTTTGAATGTATAGCCTAGTCATTTGGTAGTTTTACTTGGAAAGTTTTCCGAGAGTTTTAAAAATTGGTGATTTTATAGATTTCGATGTGCTCTTTCCGAATTCTAATGTTGCCACCTCGTATCTTTGTTGCTCGCGCCGCCATATTGGAAAAATGGCGACTTATGTCAGTTTTTTGACAATATCTGCATTCCGACTAATTTTACCGATAAAAACATATTTTATATGCAAAACTAGCATTGCCCGCGGCTCCGCCCGCGTTCAGATTACCAAAAACCAATTCTTAGGTTTTGCATATTAGTATACTCTGACATTGCAGTTTTTGTATTTTTTCTCAAAAATGTAACATTTTCCCGCGGTAAAAGGTATAAGTTGACCCGGATAATCAACCACCTATCACCATACCAACCTTTCAGTGGTTTTTCTGTGATGTGATAACAGACGGACAGACAAAAATTCTAAAAACTATGGATTCGGCCTCTGTATCGATAATAATGTTTAATTCAATAAGATTTTCCAAAAAATATTTAATGTACAGATTCGACTTAGTTACGATTTTATTATAAGTATAGATTAAACTAGAGAAAATTTCCTACAATTTATGTAATTACATGGAGAATATGCTAAATATTGTAATAGTGCATTGCATTTGGATTAGGCATTTTGTTAAAATCGGTTCAGTACATTTTTTCGTGAAACACGCACACACAAACAGAAATATAGACAAAATTTTAATAACTATTGTTTTGGGGTCTATATTGTGTACATAATACTTATTTTTAAATATTTCATGTACAGATTTTGCTAAGTTACTGCTTTAGTATAGTATAGAAGATAATATGTACACCTATCATAATATCAGTTAGTCATATAGAAGTCATAGGCCACCGATGCAATGGTTTTATCAGTTGCATATTTCATATCCGGCTTGAAGTTTACATTTGGCAACTAATATCCGGCGCTGGAATGACAGTCCGATAAAATAAAATACGTATGTATGTAGTATACTTAAGTTACGTTAGATCAGTATAGGTATTACAATATGTCCACTGATTACTAACATAAAATAGATAGATAAATATTACGTGTATTGAAATCGATGCGATCGATCGAGTTTTATTTGTGTACTCTTAATTAACATTACAATGTGGCTTGAAAACTTTACATCGTACTATCGATCTGCGCTAGCTTTGTTCAGTCCTTCGCTAATATTTCACGAAGTCACTTACCTACTTAATGAAGATTAAAAGTAACCAATGTCTTTTCAAACAAAACAAAATAACTCATCATCGCATTCATTAAAGAGTAAGGATTTGATCATAAGCTCAATTACTATTTATGTAATAAATTATTACGCAATGAAAAATATTACAAAAAAAATGCAATCTAATAATATCTTGTCTTTTGAATAAAGTGTGAATGTGTATACGCTTCACATTTAACTTGTAAATAAACACATGTAACAAGTTTTCTTTGGTTTCTAGTTTTATACGTGAGATTTTTTTTTAGATAGAGATTTGGACCAGCGACATCTGACATAAAGGGTTGTGACCTATATCAGTCAGACGGTCTTAAATTCATTATCACTTTCTATAAAGACAGTTTGGATCAACATCATTAAAAAAATAATTAATATTCATCTCGATTATGTGTATCAATTTGCGTTAAAAAATAAGATTTTTGAAATATCATTCAACATACTGGCACTCATTTAATAATATCTATCTATACTAATAAATGGAGAGCCTATTTTTCTGTTCGGTTATACTGCGATAACTACTCATCAGAATAATACTCTTACCATAAGATGCAGCGTGTTTCGGAGAAGGTTTTAGTACATGACATATTGGTGATTAATGTAATATGCGGGGGAGCCGCGGGAAAACGCTAGTTATATATATAAAAGGCAAAAGTGATTAACTGATGTATCAACGCACAGGCCAAACCCTTAAGGCTAGAAAATTGAAATTTCGTACACGTATTCCTCATATGGCGAAGGCATCCACTAACGAAGGATTTTTCAAAATTCAACCCTCAAGTTGGTGAATTAGGGGATAATTGTTTGTATGAAACTTTTTATTCCGTCGACATATTTGTATAAAATTTCGTATGAATTGAGTACGGCAAAAATAATGAGTTATATATTTCAGCGTTTTCTAAAATTCAACCCCTAAGAGGGTAAAATAGGGGATGAAAGTTTTTATGAAACCCACTCTTTAGAGTTATTTTATAGTATTAGCGCGAGCGAAGCCGCGAGTTCTGCTAGTTCTATAATTTTATTACAAATACCATAAATTTGTAAATTATTATTATGTCTAGTCATTAGTAGGTACATGATCGAATAATTACTTGATATTAATACCGTTATATGGAATCCTTCCAAATTTTATCAATAAGATATTTCAAACTAATTAATCGAGTAACTTAATTAAATATTCAATTATTTTTAACATGTAATAACTCAAGTACAACCTACAAAAGCAATATTTCACACAAACCGGATAAGTAGGGAAAGGATAACGGGAATATCAAAACCCATTATAATAAGCAAGGATTTACTTTTTCCTCTGTCATCGAATACGTTAAAATAAATTCCTTTTTTTTTGAAATTGATAAAATATACTTTATAAGTAGGTACATGAAGTTCTTACATACTTAATACAATTAAATAATTAATATTAAATATACGTGTTTATTCATGTATTAGCATTGCCCGCGGCTCCGCTCGCGTTCAGATGACCAAAAACCTTTATTTTAATTCTTTAATTCTTAGGTTTTACATATTAGTATACTCTTACAATGCAGTTTTTGTATTTTTTCTCAGAAATGAGATATTTTCCCGCAATAAAAAGTATCTTGTATGTTGACCCGGATAACCAGCTATCACTATACCAAATTTCATCAAAATCCCTCCAATGGTTTTTCTGTGATGCGGTAACAGACAGACAGACAAAAATTCTAAAAACTATAGATTCGGCCTCTGTATCGATAATAATATCTATTTCAATAAGATTGTTCAAAAAATATCTAATGTGCAGATTCGCCTTAGTTACAATTTTATTATATTATGTATAGATTAACTAGATAAAGTCTGTAATTTGTTTCGTTATATTAGCCTTGTTAGAAATACACATAATACATTTAAAGATGATTTTAAAATGACTAATAAAAATAACCACAGATAGAGATCGAATAATTTTAGCATATAGGTATTCTATATAAATGGCTAATTAATAATAACCTAAACCTGTACTTTTACAATTTTTGACTTTAGGGTGATGCTGTTGCTGTAAGTTCCAAATCCCGATCTATCAAAAGATCAATATATAAATATTTATACAAAGATACACTTTTTATGTGTATTTATAATTATTGTAAATGGTAGGTCGCAAATTTTCAGGAAAAGGGGTTACCGAAATTCTCTTAAAGAAAATTACTTTGCAGAATATACGTTAAGTCGTTTTTGAGATATAGAATATTTTAAGTTACTCGTTTTGTTAGTTTAGCAACCGTAAAATTAACTTTGTTTTCCGTAATAGGTATGTTAAATAAAGGATGAAACACGCACTACTATTTCGATCGATAAAATGTGTTTATATTGTGAAAATGTAAATATTCGTATTTTATTTTAGTGTTAAACCAACGAAATACCTACGTGAGTAAAAACAACATAGTATTTAGCGATACTCTCGATGCGGACGGAAGTCGAACTTGCATTTTTTCTATTTTCATTATTAAAAAAGATTTACAAAAAAATAGCATTATTTACTAAGCCATAGATAGCAATGTAAACATTTTCGTTTGTAAATTGTTTCAGTTAACAAAATATTACTAATATATTAGGCCGAATAATTTGTTTTTGCCACGGGTAATGCTATAGTCTATACATGTAATACAATGCTAATTCATTTTCTTAGATAGGTACATATAAAAAATGTAACTGAGTCGAATCTGTACATTAAATATTTTTTTGGAAAATGTTATTGAAAGGGTTATTAATATCAATACAGAGGCCAAATTATCGAATCTATAGTTTTTAAAAAAAATTTCCGTCTGTTTGTGTCTATCAGGGAAAGCATCACGACAAGACTATAAGTTGACCCGGATAAACGACAATCACTATGCCAAATTTCATCAAAATCCGTCCCGTGGTTTTTCCGTGATGCGGCACAGACATACAGACAACAATTCTAAAAACTATAGATTCGGACTCTGTATCGATTATAATTAATAATGACTATTTCAATAAGATTTTTACAAAAAATATTTAATGTACAGATTCGACTTAGAATATTATTAATGTATAGATAAATTCGCTCCTGAGGGTCGCTGTGATGTTAGGTAGCATTATAACTCCAATAAACATGATAGAAAATGCAAAAATAATTATTCGAATCGTCGTCCGTCGGCTGGTTACAGAGATTAGCGCATTCAAACAATCATTGGATTTGCTGAGCGTGAAAATGTTAAAATAATTATAGTTTGTTATTAACGATAAATTCATTACCTCAAAAGGTAATGAATTTATGGTTAATAAATACTTACAAAGGAAATTCTTTATCATATAATATATTTATTACAATTATATTTTTATATTTAAAGTTTTGTGGGAATTAGAGCTAAATATATCTATGTATATACAAAACTTTAAAAGATACTATATAATATCAAATAAATTATAAGGTATATTCCAAAGATTGCTCACAAAGTAATATTTTTAAATGAGTGCTTCTTCATCTTAATAACTTTTCATGAAATTATTCAGATTCAAAATTTTAGTTTCCTAATTAGAAAGGGGAAACATTTTGTTAATGACCCAAGTTTGAGCGCGACTGAATAAAACACAACTTTACAGCCCAATTTAACAATACAATCTATACATATAATAAAATTCTAACTTAGTCAAATCAGTAAATTTAATATTTTTTGGAAAATCTTATTGAAATAGTCTTTATTATTGATACAGATAATATGTCTGTCTGTCTGTCTGTCTGTCTGTCTGTCTGTCTGTCTGTCTGTCTGTCTGTCTGTCTGTCTGTCTGTCTGTCTGTCTGTCTGTCTGTCTGTCTGTCTGTCTGTCTGTCTGTCTGTCTGTCTGTCTGTCTGTCTGTCTGTCTGTCTGTCTGTCTGTCTGTCTGTCTGTCTGTCTGTCTGTCTGTCTGTCTGTCTGTCTGTCTGTCTGTCTGTCTGTCTGTCTGTCTGTCTGTCTGTCTGTCTGTCTGTCTGTCTGTCTGTCTGTCTGTCTGTCTGTCTGTCTGTCTGTCTGTCTGTCTGTCTGTCTGTCTGTCTGT